>JAJEJO010000563.1:435914-709455 GCA_020662805.1 Glaucomys volans | reverse complement strand
CTCCTCCTCCTCCTCCTCCTCCTCCTCCTCCTCCTCCTCCTCCTCCTCCTCTTCCTTCTCCTTCTCTCCCTTCCTCTTTCTTCTGGATCATTTGCAAGATTTTTCTGTCTAACCTCACCAACCCTATTTAATCCTATTGCAATCACCAAAAAAGTGAAGGCTAGTAAGCAAGTGTGGATGGGAAAAATCATAGGTGCGAAGATCCCCCTTATGAGTTTGGGGAAAAAGCACCTATCACATTCTTCACTTTACTTAGCCATCTCTCTTTATATTTCTCATTTCTACTTATACTCAAGTCTGTTCAGACCCAGACATTCAAGGACCACAGCAAGGTCCCCTGTCAGAATCTTTAGAGTGCCTAGGAGAACTGCAGTATGATTTTAGGGATAAAAAAATTGCTTTCCTGAAAACCCCTTGGAACCCTGTCTGACATATTGTAAGTGTTCAATAAATGTTGGATGTCATTACCATTACTGTTGTTGCTATGATGATCATTGTTGTTCAAGACAACGTTCCAACACCAGCAACAGGGCTGTAAGGCTACCAGCTGCCACATTTGCCAAATGCTCACTAAGGTACAGGCTGGAAAGGGTGGTTTCTTGTAGTGTTTCCCTATCCCTCCCACCCCCACCTCCCCTCATTTTCTTCCCTGAACATTTCATTCTGCCTTTTCCAGAACAAACATCATTATAATCACTTCTTGTTCACATCTCTGATATCCCCATGGCTCGTGCTGCTCTCACTGGTGGAAGCAACACCTCTGAATTTACTACCATCTGCAAATATCATTAGCTATTGTTTATTCCCTCTCCCACACTATTAATGAAGATGTTAATTAAGACCAGAACTAACACTGACCCCAGCAGCAATCCACTAGACATTTATCCAACTGGATCAACTTCTGTTAGTCATTACCCACTGCTCATAGACATTACCACCACTCCATTCTCTTCGTCTGCTAATTTGTAAGAGATTGGGAGAGAAAATTAAGGGAACCCAGTATTATTTAAAAATTAACACTCTGAAACGTAGGGTTTTTGGAAAGGGATTTGGTGGAACATTAGAAAGACGGTTGTCAGTAGTATGCATGAATGAGTAAACCAGACTCCAAAAGTATTTGGTAATTGCCTGGCTAAGCTTATGGTTTTCTGGGAATTTAGCAATGCACAGTAAGGTTGGAGTACACCAGTACAAACCATACAGCTTTCAGAGCAGCCGCTTCTTTTTACAGATGATTAGACAGAGGCCCACAGAGGTGAAATGACGAGTCAAAGGTCACTTCCCTCATTAATGATAGCACCTGAATTGTAACTGGACACTCTAAATTTCAGTCCCATGCTCTGTAAGATTCTAGAAGCAAAGTCAACTTGCTTCACAGAAGTTCCATTCTGACATCTACACATCCACATTTGCTGATTAATTCCTAAACTTGTGGAACATGATGTTCACCAGCAAACCATGTCCCATAGTAGGAGTTCATTCCATACTCAGTAAAGGAATAAGCATTGTGCACCATGATGCACTGTTCTCTTGACCTATCAATTACTGGTTCCAACCCAAGCTAAACATTAGAATCACCCAGGGGAGATTTAAAAAATACCAATGCCCATACCACACCCCTTGAGATTCTGACTTAATTGGATTGAGGAGAGGCCCAGGCACTGGTAATTTTTTAAAGCTCCCCAGGTAATTCTAATGTGCAGCCAGGGTTGAGAGCCACCTCACAGGATAAAGTGTTTTTCCAAAGACTCCTAAATGGAGAGGTTTCTTGTTCTATAGGAAAGGTCAATACAGAACCACCATAACTTAGCAATTAGAAGCAACCTTTCCCTTGAGCAAGAAACTGGCTGCTCCTTGAGACTTTTTCCTTGCACAGAATACAAATTATTATGTTACCAGCTCAAAATGATGTGGTTTGAAATCTATTGATCTGGTGGTGGTATTTATTTAGATCTGAGTTTTTTTATTTTTCATTTATTTATTTATTTATTTTGGGGGGCAGACTTAAACTTTAACTCTGAAAGCAATAGTGCCAACTTAAGAATAGTGCCACCTGTCAGGTTACTGGCTTACTATAAAAAATTGGCCTACTAGAGGCAAAGTCAAGCAAAGAACAGGGAACTTACCAGTGCTTGGAGCAGGGGTGGGGGCGGTTCTTATTTAGACATTAATACCCACTGCACCTATTGCAGTAACAAATGCCTTGCTGCCACTGGCATGGCAATGAAACCATAGTAGATGAAGAATGTAGGTCAAAGACAAAATAAGAAAACATAATCTCAGGCTTCTTCCTGGACAAGAACCCCAGAAGGAGAAAGCACAAGGCTTTGGAAGTCTTTAGAAGCTACTAGTCTTCTGCCTTCACATTTTGTTGTCTTTTACATTTCAGGGAAACAACTTTAAATAACTAAATGCCCACTAGCATTCACCCCTGTGAGAGAGAATTAGAGTGCCCATGTTTGATTGGATAGGTTGTTCATTGCCCAAGGACACCTGGTGACTAGCAGCTGAAATCTGCACTAAGAGGAAGTGCTTCCAGGGAGGACAGACAGCTCTGGGAGTAGTTTACAGAAAGGTGGCACCTGGAAATTAGAATGCCTAAAGAGGGAAAAAGACAAAATAGGCTTCCACATCCATGTCGTAAGTAGCAGAGGGTTTTTAGTAAAAACAGAGAGGCAGAGAGAAGAGCAAGGTGATCTGTGGTATTGGGAAGGGAGGTGAGGGACTGGACACCTTCCCAACATCTGCTGCAAGATCATGCCCCTTAAGGGTTGTTAAGGCTATATGATAAAACAGGAAAAGAGCACAGGAAGCCAGGGAAGTGTGGAAATGGGAGTATTTGCCAAACAGACAATAAGTCCAGTGGAAAAAGGAAGTTGGAGGTGGGAATTCTTTCTGTGTTCGTTCTCCCAACAACTGAAGGTGGGGGGGGGGGGGGGGGGGCAGCCATGGTTCACAGGCTTGTTCAGTTTCAGGTTCAACTTCTGGGGAAGACAAAGAAAGAGAAAGAATCCCAGCAACAGTCAGGCCAGGCCAGGCGCCCCACCAGTGAGTGCTTCCAGATGCACTGATGCGTACTCCCAGAACACTGCTGGGGAAGCACTGCTTAGCTAGACAGTGACTCCTCTGGAGGAAAAAAATCAGTCATTTTGACAAGGTCAAAATACCAAGAAAACAGCATTCCCAATTGGGCAGTTATGGGTCAGGACCAGAGTTCATTAGAACATATTCTTTTCTGCTTCTCCCTTCTTGGGTTTTTTGGTCATGGGGCAATGTTTAATACCTCCCCAAGAACAGAACTCTGAGGTAAAATATGTAGATAGTTGATACTGGATAAGGGGTCTTCTCCCTTAACTTTTGGAAAAAAAAAAAAAGAATCTAGAGGAGGGGATGGAATAATGGAGTCAAATGATCCTGTCTAAAAACAAATGATCCCAGGTGGCATTTGAGCATACAATGAGTGGATTCATGTACGGTCCACAATGTTCCAATACCAGGACTCAGAAAGCAACAAAGTTGTCCTTAGGATCTGAAATTTGGGGCAATTTGGAAGACTCCCCCTTACTTGCACTTCTGGAAAGCTCAGAGAAGAAGCCAGTGAAGTAAGAAGGGAGAAAGGAAAGTAGGATAAACTGAAGGGAGGGCAGGAAGAGGGGAAGAGAACCCACTGATTCAGATATGCAATGACACTTCATTTTTAGAGAAACAGTTTGAGGGAGGTTAAGCCGTCTGCCTGGAGTTGTCTAGCCAGTGAGTGGTAGGTTATATTCAAAACATGGGTGCTTGATTTCAAAACCCCTCACTCTTCTTCTGACAAGTTGCTTCCACCAACTAAATATACATACATATATCCAAGCATATGTACATGTGCATACATATATGATTTAAAGCAAGAAAAATATGTTTTTTAGTGGGATTGAACCCAGGGCCTTGTACATTCTAAGCTTGGTCTTTACTACTGAGCTACTCCCCCAGCCCCATGTGTGTGCTTTATAACATTCATGTTTCTTAATACTGCCCTATCACCAAGCAACCAAACAATAAGAGTACATTTCCTATTTCTGTTTTTATACTGTTCTCAAGATAAATGCTTTCTCTCCCTTCAGGGTTACCCCTTATGTATTCATGTGCGTATATTAGTGAAGAAAGGTAGAAAAACAGGGCAGAGGCTGAGGGAAATAATTGGTACTGGTTCTGTTGCCTACTGTGCACGGTATGTATGTGTGTGTAGTGGGGGGAGTGTCACCATTTTGCAACCTGGCTGGGAATTTGCAGCTCTGCTTTAGAGAAACAGTTTAATCTTGTTTTTCCCCACAATCTCCTGACAGTTGAAATTTCCCTCTTTACTCCAAGACCAAAGTTCATTAGAACATATTCTTTTCTGGTCCTTGGAGAAGATTCTTTTCAGTTGACCATTCTATACTCTTAAGAGAATATAAAGACCTCTCCTCCATTGCCAGGAGCCCCTACTTACCATTTGTGTCTCAGGAAGTAACTGGGGGCTGGAGGTAGGAATGCTTGTGACTGAGGCTGCAGCTTCTCTCCCCAAGGGCCAGCAGGGCTCACCCCTACTGCCTGGGTAGGAGGGACACAGATGCCTCAGGAGGGATGCTGTCACAAAAGGGCTTATTTGAAAAAAAAAAAAAAAAGAAAAGAAAAGAAAAGAGTGAAAGGGATGAGACTGTTGGCAGGGAGGATACAGCCTCTGTTGACTGCAGTCTCCATGTACGGATTCTTTCCTTTCTCCACTTCTCACTTTCCAAGGCTTTATATCCATGCTATAAAGAAAAGCAATCCCCAGGCAAAGATGTTTATGGTATTTTATTAAAGTTTGGTGGGGAGGACGGAAGAGGAGGGAAGAAGGTTGGATTTTGGAGCAAGGAGGAGGGGGCTGACTGCTAGGGAGAGAGGAAGAGAGAGTGAGAGAAAGAGAAGGCAGGCATGCATGAGAGTCCCAAGCAGTGCCAAGAAGCAAAGAAAGGGCT
This sequence comes from Glaucomys volans, assembly GCA_020662805.1. Classification (NCBI taxonomy): domain Eukaryota; kingdom Metazoa; phylum Chordata; class Mammalia; order Rodentia; family Sciuridae; genus Glaucomys; species Glaucomys volans. The sequence goes on along the minus strand of JAJEJO010000563.1, from coordinate 704,470 downwards.
GCTTGGGGACAGGAGGGGAAAAGTGTGCCAGAAGCCTTATAGAAAGGGAGCAAAGAGCTGAACAGGAGGAACGGTATAAAACTGAAGTGCAAATGGACTTCAGGATCCTCCTGGCAAAGGCTGCTGCAGACAAAATACAAAATAGGCCACTGTAACCACTCAGGGAAACACAAGTTCTAAGAAGGAGACACCACAGAAAGGACCTAGCAGATAGATAGATAGCGCCATGATATGCAAATATGCTGGAGTGGGAGGAGAGGAGAGAGAGAAGGAGAACATGAAGGTGTCTGAGACAGAGAGCGACATCAAGTGAAAGCAAAAACAGAACAGAGACACACACACACACACACACACACACACACACACACACTGTCAGACCCCAAGAGAGACACACAGAGAGTCACACAGAGAAAAACAGAAAGGGCTGTGAGAGGGGGTTGATGGGGTGGGAGTGGGGTGAGAGAGAAAGTCTCTAGCCAAATGCGGGGAAACTTGGCAGGTGGACAGTAGCAGCCGCCCGGCAGTAACTGCACTTGCTGTGTCTAGGCTATTGTTGTCTCCAAGGGGTGGGGGGAGTTGTTTGTTTGTTTTGTTGTTTGGCTTCTTTGTCTCTTTTGTTCCAAGCAGTTAGTTTGCTTCTTTCCCAGACTCTGGGCTGATGGAAAACCTTTATGGATTTTTCTTAAAGGGACAGGATTAGCTGGTTCACCAGTATTCTTGATTTCTCAGTCCTAACCAGTTCCAGCCTAAATGACTCTGATTTTTAAAAGGGATTTTGTTAAGAACAGAGAGTCAGTGTTTATGCTGTTTGTGCCTGATTAACGAGAATAAACTGGTCAGTTTCACCGTCCCCACTAAACCTTCTCCTCCAGGATTGCTAAGACCATAGTGGGGCAAAAGGAAAGAAGAAAAGATGAAACCCCTGAAGCAAAAACACACAAAAGCAAATGAAGAACATACAAACATAAAGAACTACAAACACACATTGCTCCCTTAAAAATAAAATTAAGAATGAAGGTTAGAAATACACACTTGAGGCTTTAAATAATCAGAATGGAGGCTTCAATTGAAGGAAGAAGGGTGGTGGGGTAACTTCTCCCATAACCCACCTCTGGCCTCACAGATCAGTTTCCTTTCCCCAGGTCCATCCTAACAGAATGAACAGCCCAGCTCAAGGGGTTCTGGGAGCCTGTCTTAGGTCACTCTGCTAGGCTTGGTCTCCCTGGGGAAACAGATCATGAACACATTCAGGCAGCCAGGAGGACCTTATGGAAGGGCACAAAACTGAATAGGAGCACTACTTTTAAAGGAAAGGTAGGAAAGTGGGCATCCTGCAAGTCTTTGACTTTTTGTTCCCATCAAGAATCCCAGGTTCCTGTGTTTGTAATAAATTTAAACACGCTTTGGTGTAAAGAGGACAGCTTCTAAGAGAAATGAAAAATGAACAGCCCCGCCCCCCAAATTTCTTCTCTATTTTCAGTTCCTCTTCAGCCCTGTCTTGAGAAGCACAGCTCTTTTTAAAAATTCTTTCTCCTTGCTACTCCTGCTTTAAAGTCTCCCAATGAAATCTAGGGCGCTGGAGATTAAATATAAATACAATCAAAGGGGCCCTGTCTGTATGCAGAGTACACCGGGATGGAGATGGGAAGGAGGGCTGCTCCTTTGTGAATGAGATTCTGCATTGGAAGCATCAGAGCCCATGCTTCTGCCCTGGACTGGCAAAGGATGGGGATGGTGGCTGAGGGTTAGGGGTCTTTTTCATCCCATCCTGGAAGAGTTTGGGTCTTGAAAGACAATTCTACCCAGCGTTTTGAGTTGGGGTGGTGAGATGAAAGTTAAGAATCTAGGCTGATTAGCCTTACAACTTTATCTGCCCCTTCACCTCATTTTTCTCCTCCCACACTCTTTCCCCAACAAATGCCCCCTTCAATGCCAGCATAGAAGTCCCCCCCGGTTGTTGCTGCACCGTTTTGCTTCTGGTGTGGTGCTACTTCATGGGGACTGGAAAGCTCCTACTTTTTCAGGTGACCCTCTGCAGGACTTCTCTGACAGGCCGTGGTGACGACGTTGGTCAACTGTAGGGATGAGTTTGAAGGTGGGAGGCCTCGCCTGCAGAGCGAGATTTCCGACCTGCTTCCCAGGCGGTCCAGCCTCAATCCGGCCTGTGCAAAGCACTGCTAGTAGGAGGGAGCTTGACGGGAGCGCTCTGAGCTCTTGAGGCACGTGCTCGACCACAGCAGAAGCAACAGACTGATGCAGGATGGCTAAGATCTTCCGCGATGCTCGTGAATGTGAGGATTTGTAGACATATTTGCTTTGCGTAAACGTTTCATATCCAGGTGGTAACCAACACCCCCGCCCCAGACACCTTGACCTAAATACAAATTTATTATGATTTGGGAGACACTGGCTCATCCCTGCGGAACTCGTGTGCTCTCAAGACGTCGCACTCCGCAGGCATCATCTGCGACTGAAGACAGGAACCTTCCTGCCAAGTGGAAGAATGAAGGCTAAGTGGGGGCCATGACCTTGACTGCGTCAAGTGGGATTTCATGCCCAACCAAGAGGAGTTTGGAGAAGGCCACCCGGCATCCCAACGCGCCGGAGTCCTAACCAAGCGGTCCTGGGCGGATTTCGTTTCTGTCGCTCCCCCCCAGCCCCCGCACATGTCCCGCAGCACGCAAATAGGTCCAGCTTGCCAGAATGTTCCCTTTGACTTGTGGCTTTTAAGGTTGAAACCCGGGATAGTAAATTTGGACACAAAATCTGAAATCTTGCTAATCCTAAGCAAAATAAAAACATAATATTGGCTACAAGTTAACCAACTTGAGGTGCTTTCTGCGGTCTCCTGGCCGTGCTTCAGAACGTTCAATTCTCTCCGGGGAAAGATTTAAGGAAGATGATAGAATACGGTCTCCTCTCCACTGCTGCCTACTCTGTCTCCTAAAATCTTCTCAAATGGGCAACATCTACAGTTTCCGATTGTGTGTGTGTGTGTGTGTGTGTGTGTGTGTACATGCGCGCGCGCGCGCGCGCGCGTCGTGATGGGAGAACACAGTAGACTTGCCTTGAGCTCTTACACGAATTATGGTCATACCAGGATGTAGGGTCTCCCAGGGAGACGAAATCAGTTCAGGGAAATCACTGCCAGGGAGTCCCTGGTCTCCATTCAGGAGACAGCCCGCCCCGCGCGAAGGGTGCCTCTCCCGAGCCCCATGCTGCGGGCCTGGAAGGCAGACAGATGCTTGAGGCTTGGGCAGGGTGGGGACCCTTAAAAATTTATACATAATACACACAAACATATATATGTATATGCGTGTGCATATATATGTACACATATATGAACAAAACTAAACTACAAACCCGCCGCTCCCCACTGAAAACGAGGTGGGGGAGGAGGGGGCGGGAACGGTCAAGGCGCAGACAGTGAGGGATGCGAAACGAACTCCGTGCCCTGCACAGTCGGTGCCTTCGGGGGCTCCACCGCCGCGCGCTCCCACCCTCAAGGTTTGGACTCACCGGGGAAGGCGAGGAGGGAGGGGGAGAAGAGAAAGATAGGTGGAGGGGGAAGGAGGTACTCTTTTCCTCCTCCTGCTAGCGCCAGCTCGGGCGAACTTGAGGTGGTAAAGCACTAGCAAACTTTTCTTTAGAAAGTTTAGGTAGCTTGGTTAGTGACAGAGGCTCAGGACTATCAAGTAATTCCGAAGTGCGCTTGAGGGGGAGATTGAGAGATTGCAGTGCCCAGGTCCCGAAGCGGCTGAAGATTCGAGGCTCCCGGGTCAGGTTTGCCTACGGCCTCTGATGCTCTGGGGTACCGATGACTGTGGGGAGTCGTTAGACGACAGCAAGACAGGGCTAGGAGTTCCACGATTTAAGTCGGTGCGGAAGGCACTACGAGGCGACGACTCAGAGCAGTAGTCGGAGAGGCTTGTCTGCCAAGGCGGTATTAGGTCCGACCGCCGAGGGGCCCAGTCCTCCACATTCCCCCGCACAGTGAAGGGTGCGTGCGCCAGGGATCTTTGGGGAGACGCGCGGGGTTTCGCGTCGCGCGCCGGTTTTCTGCGCACCACGTGCGTCCACGACCCTAGGCAAGGCCTGTGGAGAGAGCGCCCCCGCAGGGGAGGGGGCCATGCAGCCAAGACTTGGGTTTTGCTATGCCCCAGCTTGCGCGCATCTATGCTTGGGGCAGAACAAAGTGGCCCAACCCAACTTCTCCACCCTGCGCTTTGGGAAGGAAACGTGGTGCGCCCGCTGGAGCGCGAGGCCGCGGCAGCCGGTTTCACAAACGGCCTGGCCTGGCATTCTGCTATTCTTCATTGTGCACCAAGGGAAGGCATAATTCAATTATCTCCTCCAAATGCTGCGCACCCTTTTCCTCTTTTGCTTTGAAGCCTAGGATATTTCGAAGGGGAATCTTCTAAAAACTACCTAACGTTCTGAAGCCGAGTTGGGTTCTGTAGTAATTACTGGGGGAGGGGGACACCAAATCGGCGGTGAGTTTACAGCCTGAAGCCGTTTATTTAGACACGCTGAGCGCCATTCCAAACCGAGCAGCTCGCGCTATTTTGGGAGAAGTTGGAGAATGGAGAGAAAACAAGGTTATTTAAAGTGACTCCCAAAAGCGACTTTTATTCCACGACTCCTAAATGTCTGCGTCGCGGCTTCAGTTTAGAGCGACCCAGTCGGCCCAGGTTTTGATATTTAAACCCGGCCAGCACCCTGGTAAAACTACCTGTTGGGAAACTCTGCCGCCTAAACATTCGACCCTCCTCCCCCTCTGCACAACCTTGGCAGCAGTGGGACGGCTCTAGGGGTGGAAAGAGAAGGAAGAGAGCAGAAGAGCCGGGAGCGGCGGAGAAAGTCAGCTGCGCTTGTCAGTGACCGGCAAGCTGTACCCGCGCCTCTGCTCCTTCAGGAACTAAAAACAGCCCCCCATACGCTGTTCTCGGCCCCTTCCTGCAGCGTTGGGCTGAAACTCGGCACGATTCTCTAAGTTCGGAAACCACGAAGCAGTGTTGTTGCTGCTTGCGCCTCAATGCGTGTCTAACTTTAAAAAACAAAAAAGCCTCCTGGCGGCTTGACTCCCGCCCCCACCTTACACTCCAACACCCAGCACTTTTCCCTATGCCGAAATTCACTTTACTACTTTTTGAAATTCAGAGAACTCTGCGGACGCTTGGACGCGCTGCAACCCAGGGGCTGTCTGAAGCTGCTGCGCGAGTGGCTTGAGGGAAATCACTGTTCTGGCGAGCAAACGGATCTCCGTATTTTTAAACAAACCAGTTGGATAAGGGAGCGCAGCTAGCAAGGACAATTTGAACAGTCTGTTTACCCCGTTGGGAGAAATTTTGGAAGCTAGGGGAAAGGGGGTTTGGTGTTTCACACGAACCTGTGGAAAGAACAATTCGTACTGGGCCTTGGGTCTGGAAGTTCCATTTAAGAAGCGCAAAGCCCGGGTCTGGCGCGCGTGTAACAACCTTCTTACTGGCAAACTCTCCAGCAGAGCCCGCACAAACACTGAATTGGGGGATTTGGAGGCACAGGCTGTACGGGCTTCCCCAGGCGCCAAAGGCACTCGGCGTTGTGTCTCTCATGCAGGTTTCTGCGTTTTGATAGCGAATCTCACTCTATACTGGGAACAGCGAATTTTGGGAGAGGATCTCCCGCGGACCTCGTTTGAAGTCCAAGGGAACGGAAAGGCTTTCTGTGTAGCTGGGGAACAGCGGCACTTTCTTAAGGCATACACTCATATTCCTCACGGTCACAAAGTACCCGACTGAAAACGAAATGGGGACAAATATTAGGAAGCTACGGGAAAAGAGGGGAGTAAGTCTCGTCTTGTTTAGGGTAGTCGTTTTAACAGTAAAGACCGCGGGGCAACGCGGAAAAACGAGAATTTATTAATGAGACTTTATTACTCCAGGATGAGGGTTGGGACTTCGAGTTAAAAGACCGCTCAGAACGCTTCCCGCCCCGCAATCCCCACACCCCTTTAAAAAAAAAATCATCTTGGCAGTATTAGCCTATTCGGCCCTTAAGTCACACCCCTATTCCCAGTCTTTAGTGACATTTCCCTGTGTGTCTCCTTCGTGTGCCCAGCCTTTGAGTTGCCTGGGACACCTCGGCGTCTGGAAAAACTGGTGCAAACTTGCCCTTCGCCAGGCGCGCACGGAAGGGTGGGCTCTCCCCAGGCGGGTAGCTCTGCGGCCCCGGCGACCTTCCTGGGCCTGGGAAACCCGGCGTATTTTCCAGCACTCAGCCTCGGCGCTCCTGCTTTATTTCAGTTCAATCCCAGGGGCACGGAACCAAGGATAATAAACAATGCTGTTTATTAGAGATACAAACGGGCGCAGCAAAGAACCATGTAGAGAATCAAGTACAGAGACATTTTGACAAATGGTCTGATATTCAGCACCGCCTCTGAAAGTGACTTATACAAAGGAGGACATTTTTCTAAAAATACAGAATTTCACAAAATACAGGTTTTGTCAAAATACGATGTTTGGAGTTGTTTTTGTTTGGTTTTTGCCTCCGGAAGTCAGGCGGAGTTGTTGCTACCTGTCCACGCCCCGATGCAAACCGCCCTTCCCGTCCAACTCTTTACATCGCAAGGCCTCGTTTAAAAAAAAGAAAGAAAAAAGTAAAAGAAAAAACATATATACATTAAGGGTCTTCAAGGTGTGGTGCACTCTGATACCGTTATCCCAGCTCTCTCAAGAAGTGCAAACACTACTTACCCTTTAGGGAGCGACAACACGAGCTTTAGGAGGAGATGCAATTTTAACAGGCACGGCCTGATAACGCAGCTATGAAAAATCACACCCCGTTTTAAAAAATGTAAACGCAAATACCATCTGGGTGCTGACCATGAGAGTGGGGGTTAGGACTCCTGTTGGGTGCTGGTGTAACCGATTTATGCTCTACCCGATGGTCTTGGGAAAGGGCTTCCCATCTGCTCTGAACGCCCCCCTTACAATGTCAAAAATCTTCCTGCCTGCAAATATTGGCAGGAAGCTGCTATGACAGTCGGTGCTGCTTTAAATAGGAAGGATACCGTGGGGGGAAAAGGAAGTCGCGACCTTCCTACCCACTAGACTACCTGCCTCCAGTCCCCAAAAGGCCGAGTTCTGGCAAAGAGATTCTGAGGAATATCTTCCTTCTGAGCAGTGTGGGAAAGAATCAGCTGTGTTCAGAAACAAATCTCTGATTTTCAGGAGCTAGAGTGCACCAACAATGGTCTCCCCAAATCAGCTGCTAAGGGGTTAGAGTCTGAAGGTTTGCACCACCTGTGCGGGATCACTCCACTTTGTTGTTGTTCAGGTAAAGTGAACTGTTGAAAGAAACTTTAGAGGTGCTTTAGTTCAATTCTTGTGCACAGTAGATTCTTTTTAGTTTTTTCCAAAGCCCATTTATCCAAAAGCCTCCTCATGGATCCTAGATCTGCTTAGGGAGGGCCTGGTGTCAGATCTGTGACCCACACAGAACTATCACCCTAGGGAATTGGACTGGGGCTGGCTTTGGTTTAGCCAGGGATGCCCAGTACTTTCTGCTCACCAAGGTCCTCTCTCTCGGCTGGAAATGATTGCCAGCTGCACCCAAGGAACCGCCAAAACCTTGTTTTCCCACCTCCTACCCTAAGCTGACAATCTTTCAGTGTTCACATGTCATTCCTTCCCTAACTTTTTGTACTTACACCTTGCTCGGCTGTCTCTGGCCCTTTTTGACCATCCTAGATGACAAGTTCTCCTAGGAAAGTTTCAGACTGATGAGCTCAAGTTGAGAGGCCTCCTTTTGAAAAGACTGACTGAATTGGAGAAGGCACCTCAGGTGGTTTTGGTGGTAAGCGTATTGCCTCTCTTTCCAAACACTTTTCAAATCAGTTGGCCTGTGTCTTGTCATTTTGCAAAGGAAGAAACTAAGGTTTGAGAAGGAATTTGACTTATTCAAGGGTATGCAGGCAGCTGAGAGCAGGTTTACTGCAGCCCCTGGGTCTCTTGACTTGAAGTCCACTTGTTTAGTTTTTAGGAAGGTACAATCGCTCACAATAGACTACTGTTTAGTGAGTAACAACTGTGTGCCAGAGCACGTACTATGCCAGACATGTTACATAAGTCATCCTCACAGCAACTCTGAGGAGCCTCATTAGCCCCAACACAAATTTTAAAATAAACTTATAAAAGGACTACATGCACAAGTTAAAATACTTCAAAAAATATGGAAGAGCATAAAATGAAAGTAAAAGTCTACCACTCCACTCCCTCTCCCAGGATGACATTTATACTTTTCATTTCAGTGGCCGTCTGTGTATCTCATAGATGTTATCATCATTTTATGAGCAAGGAGAGGAATGTTCACAATTAAGCTAAGAAGCCATGGCTACCTGTCTCAAGGCTCAGCCCTGCCAATTATTCTACATTAGTTAAAGTGAATTCAGAGAAAAGAAATGAGTTAGACCACAGATAAAAAGGCAGGTCAGATCAGAATTGACATCACCCCTTCTTTTCCTCTCCTGCCCTATTCAGGATCCCACTAATACTACATTTTTTCCAGAAACTGAAAGCATAAACTCCTTTGATGCATATAACCTAATAATCACTTGTGGGACTGTATGCTTCCAGGTCTTGGTGTCATTGGACAAGTAAATTGCCCTCCACCATGCCCCGTTATCAGGACCCCAGTATTGTCTCCACCCTGCACTAGGTCTGGGACTGGGACATGCCTTTTAAGCTTTGATTTCCCCATTTCTTCTCAGGGTTGTTGGGAGACTCCAATGAGAGACAGGGAGAGGACGGTGTAAATGTGAAGTCTCTATGTAAATATAGCAACTGCTTTCCAAAGGCCTCTATAGGACCCTGTGGCCGTTCAGTTCAGACAGTGGAATTTAAGGTTCTTTGTAAAATGCAACGGCTTTGGCATTTGAGGGTTTGCATAATGTGTGCATTTGTGTCAATAGGGGAAGGGTTAGGAGTGTGTCTAAGTAGAAGAGGATGCTTATTTATCTGCAAAAGAAGGGAGCAGTGCGTGTTTAGAATGAGGAGACTTAGGCAAGTATGGAGTGGACTTCTTTCTGCTGGAGAGCATATAGAGCCAAGCTGGTGAGGACACAAAGAAGCAGTTGTCCTGTGTGGGGTGCACAGTGCGGGGATAAGAGTAGTGAGGTAAGGCTGAAAGGATGCTTATGCCTATCCCTTTGGTAGGTAGCCACCAGCAACGGCTGTTCTCAGACTGTTGAGGGGCAGGCAAAGGGGACTGAGAGGGTGACTGCAGTATAGCATCTTCCCAGAATGAGTTATTAAATTTATTATTCATGGTGAGTGAAAAGGGAAGAGATCTTAGAGGACAGGTGGCACAGTTCTTCCAGAAAGCTCACCTTGTCTGTGATGGTTCTTTATTCTGTAAGAATTTCTGGAAACATCCTAAATTTAGAGGCTTTCACGTGAGAATGAATGATAGGCTATGATTACACTCTCTGAGGCTTTGCAGGGGAGGAATAATTGGGGAGGGGACAGCCCTGCAAGCTGCACACATCTGAGATTGTGGGGAGAGAAGCTCTGACCACCACTGGGGAAGAAGGAGAAAATGGCTTTAAGATGATGCAGGGGGCTGGGTAGTAGTCTGGTTCCAAAGAGAAACTGTGAAAGGAGGGAAAGGCAGCTTTTCTGGAAGGCCCAGCCAGACTTCAGAGCTTGCCTTCCTTCAATGGCTGTCAGGACAAAGGATGCTGCGCCCCCTGGTGTCAGACTGGCAACCCATGCCAGCTAGTTGCATGGAGACCCATGGGCAGGGAGACCCAGGAACCCACAGGAGAAGTCGAGGGGTCAGATGCCTTTTCTTCTGTTTGCTAAGGGAGTTGAAGTTGAAGTAGTCCTTGCTTTCTCAACTCTGGAGTCTAAACAGAGACTCTGGTGTGGAGAAAGGAGGGTTTTGTGGGTTTTTTTGCATGCCATTTAGGCCAAAAGGACAATGCCTATTTAGAAATAGCCCTTTGGGGTAGGAAGTACACTATTCTGAAAGAAAAGACCTGTATTTTGGGTGAAGTGCTAGTCTGGGGCACATCATTTAAAATCTTAGGGCATTTCTTTCTTTGTCCTAAAGTCATAGAATTTAGAGTGAGATGTCATTAAGTTCTTTTCTAAGTTCTAATATTGGTATTTATTCCTTAATCATCATGTTGCACCCTTCTTTTCTCAGAGCCTTGCAAATGTGACTTTTTAAAAATATATATGCAGGTGCAAGTGTTATATATTTTAGCATCTTGAGTTCCTGATTCTGAGCAAAGGTTTTCAAAAGTGTAAAATATACCTCTTTTCAGCATCAAAACTCCCCACTCCCCCAACCTTTTGTGGAGCCTCCTGCAAGAAAGCTGCAGAGTGAGCAGGACTCCAGTCTCTGCTGTTTCTTTTAAAAATAAAGTACTGAAGTGTTGTGCTGGAAATTCTGCTACTAAGTGTCGCATGTGGTAGGTGTGAATATATGCTTCAATAGTTCCAGGCACAAGACCAAAATCTTCCCCAGAATTAGCAGAGTTTTCAGCTATAATCTGGCTATCATTTTTCTACAAATAGGTACAAAGACCAATCTGGGACTATGTTCTCTGTAAGGGGTACCTCATCAGGTTTCCATTGAAATTTAGGACCATCCCTAGTACAGTCAGGTGATTTGAGGAAAGATCAGTTGTGAGGAAGAATTATGTTGTAGCTGAGAGTTTTCTTCTAAAACATTCAAGTCACATGTCTGAGGTGAGGAGTCTGTTAAACTTCATGGCAAGTTCTTTTCTTCTTCATGGCACTTGAACTGTTATCTCTATATAATGGGTATAGTTGTTGTTTTTAAGGAAGCTGATTATTGTCCTGTGAAGGATCACTTGAGCAGGAACCTTGATTTTGCAGATGTGGATGGCGTGTGCGCCTATTGTTTTATAATTGTGTCACCATTCCACATACTGCCTGGTCCTTTTTTTTTTTTTGTACCAGGGATTGAACCCAGGAGTGCTTAGCCACTGAGGCACATCCCCAGCCCTTTTTATAATTTTATCTTGAGAGATCTCTCTAAGTTGCTTAGGGCCTTGCTAAGGTGCTGAGCATGGCTTTGAACTTGGGATTTTCCTGCTTTAGCCTCCCAAAACACTGGGATTACAGGCATGTGCCGCCACACCCTGCTGGTGGAGTCTTTATAAGAAGACATTAGGACACAGACATGTGCCCAGGGAAAACCATGTGAAGATATAGGGAGAAGGTACCATCAATAAGCCAAGAAACCAAAGTGCCAACACTTTGATCTCCAGCTTGAGCCTTCAGAACTGTGATAAGGTAAATTTCCTCTGTTTAAGCCACAGTCTTGATATTTTGTTACAGCAGCCCTAGAAAATGGATACGTGCTACTACTAGGCAGCATTCAATTATGTGCTGCCATTTGGGGATGCAGACCCAGGATCACCAGATTTTCCAGACTAAATTTTTTTTGTTTTTCAAATATTAGCAGCAGGATTAACTTCATGTGACCTGTGCAATTACATAAGATCCTGTACATAGAAGTGGCCCATTGTTGTTTTAAGGCTCTTCTGTCACAATCTTGAGATTTTTAAATTTTCAATAAGGCACCCACCCACCAGGCCCTCAAGCTATGTAAGAGTTGCAAACTACGTAACTAGTCCTGGATGACAAAAAGTATAAATTTAAAATATTCTGCAAGTTAAGATTATGGGGGAGTCAGGCATAGTAGCACATGCCTGTAATCCCAGCTACTTGTTATGCTGAGGCAGGAGAATCCCAAGTTTGAATGAGACCATCCCAAACAACTTAGTGAGACCCTATCTCAAAATGAAATTTTAAAATGGCTGGGGATGTAGTTCAGTGGTAGAGTGTTTGCTTAGCATATGCAAAGCCCCAAATTCAATCTCCAGTACCAGAAAAAAAATAAAGAAGCTAATCAATTATTATGAGGGCCCAAATAAAACCTAACTGGGGCTGGAGGCAGCATGGGACACTGCACTGAACTTTCTGTTGCTAACTGGAATAAGATCTCCCATTCCATGATAATCACAAGGAGGGAATTTATGAAGCCCAGAGGTTTTCTGGGAGTGGAAAGAAAGTCACGGATATTCCCCAGATGCAATTTCCTGGCCAAGATTTTTTTCTCAGGGTTGAGCACTGAGAACTTCACAAAATGAAGACCTTGAGGAAAGGCCCAACATAAGGAAAAGAGTATTTGGGGTTGAGAACTATGTTCTGCCTGCATATGACTGCTGCTGGAAGCTCCCCCAGGTTCATCCACCCTTTCCTGAGTTGGGTTTTGGGAAACCAGAGCTGAGGATGCCATCCAGCATGACCAGCAAGACTCTGAGGAGCAGTGCAGCCTTCTATAAAAACAAGACAGATCAGAATGGCAAAGTACAACCGTGAGAGTGGACAGATGTGCCTCTAGGTTCCTGCCTGGAGTTGTAAACAAGACTTTTCTCCCTCGTGCTGATTCCCTTCCATTTCATGGTGCACATCATCCCAGTCAATTCCAGTTTAGAAAAGAAAGTTTTTCCCTGGTGAAAGGAACATCAGTCATCAGTGAATAGTCATGGGGATGTGATGGGGAAGTCCTATTTTTAAGGATATGCATTGATTTATAGAAGCTCCCTGAAAATATTATAGCGGAATGTTTGGTCAGGAGGTCTGCTTTTCTAGTTCTATTTCTGCCCAGCACTAACTGGAGAGTGTAAATTTTAAAAGAAGTAATTTCTTATGCACGTTATGCAAACTCCCTTAGGGGAATGAGTGAAAGACTGTTTGAGACACTGTGCATTTCTTGGAAGAAAGTTGCTATATAAATTAATATAGAGCCCTCTTTTTTATTGCAGGCCTGCAAGACACACCAAAAGACTCCCCCAAGTCGCACAAGGGAGAAAATGAAACCTTCCACTGGCCTCTATCAGGGAAGCTAATTTTCCCCCTTTTTCTGCACGTTTTCCAAACTCCATAACTCTAATTTGCAGTTCAGAAAATAAGGTTTTTCTTTTTATTATTCTTTATACTTTGGCTATAGAGCACCCCCAAAGGAACAATGTATTGTGCTAAGAGTTGTGAGCCTACTGTGGGTAAGATCCAGACTTAGTTGCTGCAAGAAGTTCACTTACACTTGCTCAGTGATCTAGAAGCCCTAGGTCAGATCAGTTCCTACTTTCTTCCTCCCCACCATGAAAGAGCAAGCTTGGGGATGGCAACTCAAAAGTTAAGAGGTTTGAAATTCTATATGTAGCCTTTCTGAATTAAGTTCTAATGACAATTCCCTTAATCGTGTGGAAAATAAGAAATTTGGCTAAAGGTTTTTGCTTAAAGCCAGTGATTTAAAAGAAATGGAAACATAGGTCCACAAAGAAACTCGTACATGAATGTTCACAGCAGAATTTTCATAATAGCCAACAAAGGAAAAGAATTCAAATATCTGTTAACTAATGAATGGATAAACAAAATGTGGCATATCCATATAATGGAATACTACTCAGCAATAAAAAGAAATGAAATATTGATGCATACAACATCATGGATGAACCTTGAAACATCATGCTAAGTAAAGAAGCCAATCACAAATGAATACGTGTTGTATGATTCCCTTGTGGAATCATAATGGAATCATACAATATGTATTTGTTCATAATTAATCCCCGAGTACGCATATTTATAGAAACAGAAAGCAGACTGTTGGTTGGCTAGGTTTTGGGAAGAGATAGGGGAACTTGGAGGGTGACAGTAAAGTGGTACAGTTTCTTTTGGGGATGATAGAAATGTTCTAAAATTGAGGTTGCAGTTGTACAACAACAATGAATGCATTGAAAACCACTGAGTCTTGCTGTAAGAGTGAATTGCATGATGTGTAAATTGTATCTCAATAAAGATGCTAAAAGATTTTCAGAATGATACTTCAAAAAATACCCACTGGTGTATCTCTTTCTGAAGCTGATCACTTTAGAAAATGTGTCCAAAATAAAACAGATTTTAGCTGGACGTAGTGGCGCACACCTGTAATCCCAGCACTTGGGCGGCTGAGGCAGGAGGATTGTGAGTTCAAAGCCAGCCTCAGCAACTTAGCGAGGCCCTAAGCAACTCAGTGAGACACTGTCTCTAAATAAAAATACAAAATAGGAATTGGGATGTGGCTCAGTGGCCGAGTGCCCCTGAGTTCAATCCCTGGTTCCAAAAAAAACAAAAACAAAAAACCAGATTTTATGGGAGGACTGAAATCAATGTGAAAAAGTGATTTTTTTTCCTTAGGTGAGGAGATTCTAATTTGCACATTCTTGTGTACTCACAATACCTGTACCTGTAACTCTTTTGAACTTGGCTGAAAATTTTTGCCTTAGCCTGAAATCATTAAAATATGTTTAAACAATGATACTGAGGTAAATTTGTTGTTTTTTCTCCCCCTAATATTTTTCCTCTTCTTTAGGTAGTAGCACACCAATTTTCTCATAAGGAAACCCCAGCTCCATTCTCAGTTCATGTGACCTGGATGTTGCCTACATTAAGCCTTTGATGCTCCCACTCACGGAGGCCTCATCAGTCAGTACATTCTGTTCAATGGCGTGTTGGTGGTAGCTCACGCTTATGCGTACAAACCAATGGTTAATGTTCAGAACTTTTGTAAGCCAGTTATTAAAAACAATCACAGTTACAATTTAAATCATATAAACTTATAATTAAATAAATTATATTTAAAAAAGGAAATAATTCTTAAACCTTATCGCTTTCTATTCATTTGACTTCATTTTGCTATCTATGCTCTTGAGGTTACTTATATCCATTGAATCTGTGCAGTGGAAATACTGAGTAGCAATAAGCTACTATATATTTCTTCCCATTTCTATGTTCAGTGACTTCCCCTTGATAGCTTGAAATTGGCCTTGGTGGCTCTACTTATACTATAGCACTAGGTCAATGTTATCTTTCAGGGCCTCCCATCTCCTGAAGAGGAGATTGTTGAATATTTACCAGCTGTGGTGGGTTGAATAGTGGTCCCTAAAAGATATGTCCACATCCTAATCCCTGGACCATAGGAATGTAATCTTCTTTGGAAAAAGGTCTTTGCTGTTGTCATTAAGCTAAGGATCTTGAGATGAGGTCATCCTGGAATATTCCAGGGTCCTTAAATACAATCATGTGTGAACTTATAGGACAGAAGCAGAGGGTGATTTGACACAGACGCACAGAGAAGATGAGGAAGCAATGGAACCACAGAGGCAGAGATCAGAGTGATGTGGGCACAAACCAAGGAATTCCTGGAAGCTGGAAAAGACAAGAAGCAGAATCTCCCCTATGGCCTCTAGAAGCAGCATGGCCCTGCTGACACCTTGATTTTGAACCCATAGTGCTCAGGAATGTGAAAGAAGTTTCTGTTGTTTTCAGCCATCCAGTTTTTGGTCATTTGTTATGGCAACCACAGAAAAGGAATATAGTAGCACATCACTGCAGCACTATTGTGTGGTTCAGGGAGGGGCATGTGACCCAGGCCAGCACCATGGGAAGTCAGTTTCCACTGTAAAAGAAGCTGTCCTTCTCCCAGGGATTGCTGAGCAGTTCTGCCTTTGCCACTGTATTTGCTTGAGAATGAAAACAGCACAGAAAGTAGAAGAGTTGGGGTCTAGTGGGACACTCTTGCCAGTGTTAGTTGAGACATTGGATTTATCTACCACTAAACTTTTAATTTTTATTACAGTAATTTCTTTTTAAACCAAGTTCTTAACAAATAAATATAGACATTTAATTTTCAGAGAACTTTGTAAATACATACAATTGCTATCACTTATTCAGTAACTATTTAAATTAGCACTACTAATAAAGATGATCAGGAAAATATATACCAAGCAGTGAACAATCTGCTATCGACCTGAATTCAATCATGTTTATTTGTTCCACAAACAATTATTGAGCTCAATTCTACCTAAAGGATTCTATTCAGGCCAGAAATTCATCCATTTAAGAGCTTACAATTTATTTTCAAGTAAGGAGTTGAATATAGCCTACTTTACTGAGGTCACTAGCAGTATTAACTTTTCATTATATAGTCAATAATTTTCTGGACAGTTTTAAATTCATGTAATTTAATTATTTTTCATAAAGAGAATTTGTTTAATGCATCATTTAAATGCTTAAAATTCTTTATGAATTGTAACTATATTCATGAATCATACAAAAATCTTTTGGAAAATTAAAAGTTTCAGTTTTTGAATATATTATTGTAGTGATTTGCAGTGACATTGTACCTTTGGTAATTTTGTACTTTTTTTTTTTATATGGGAGGTGATGCTGGAGATTGAACCCAAGGCCTCTTGAATGCTAGGCAAGTGGTCTACCACTGAGCTACATCCCCTGCCCAATTCTGTAGTTTTAAAGGAATTTTTATTTGTTAGTGTGGACAAGCATATTCTGAAAAAAGCATGTCACAGAAATTCCTAGGAATAGACATATTGTACTGAACTATTTTAAAAATAAAAACAAAACTTTTTACCTTCGGTATTTATATCTTTAACCATTTGTCCAGGTTCAAGAGGTTTCAAATTAATTTTGTCTTCCATAATTCTATTTCTTTCCTCAACATTCAAATACCTTTGTTTTTTGACGAACACGTTTTGGATGAATTCCCAGTCAACTCTCTAATCTAATTAAACTCAGATAAGTTCTACTCAGATAACATTTACCCTCAGTTTCTTGATAGTTGATTAACTGGGAGCCCATCTTTCAGGATAAAGAAAAGAAGGAAAAAGAAAAATACAAAAGGCTCTAGAGGTGAGGATTGCTTTTATTGCTAAAAGGAACAGCTTGTTCCACTTAGGAATACTGATGCCACTTGCATTTATAAACTATCACCCATTTATCTTGACTTAAAATGGAAATGGACTTTTAAATGCAAATATTCCAATATTATATTGTTCTTTAGCATGTTTGTATTTCAAATAACATTACTTACCAAAAAGAGAATTGTTTTGAATATTCTCGAGAACAAACGAGCAAACCCCCCACACACATTAGGCACATAAATGATTTCATTAATTCAAGTCTACTGTCTCTGTAACCTAGAATAATCCTCCTCTCTACTACACAACCATAGCCACCAAAATCTTTTTGGAGAGTGGGATCATTCTATAAGAAGTTAAAGGGAAACATGAGAAAACAAAAACTTAGTTTTAAGAATCTCCATTTTTAAGCCAGATACTGTGGAGCACACCTATAATCCCAGCTACTGAAGAGAATTGCAAGTTCAAGGCCAGCCTCAGCAATTTAGTGAGACCCTGTCTCAAAATAAAAATAGTAAAAGGAATGGAGATGTAACTGAGGGCAGAGTGCCCCTGGGTTAAATATTGAAAAAAAAATTCCCAGTTTTTATATCTAAAATAAAAATTGGGAACATATCAGGTTTATCAAGGCAAAAGTAAACAGACTCAAAATAAGGGTTTGCACAAAAGACAAGGATGCTACTTTCCCTTAACAACAACAGCTTTTAAATAGTACTCATTCTTGATAATGCTGGCTAAGGAGAGCCCCAATAAGTTTGCTTTTTTCCCTAAAGCTTACAAGAGACTACCACCAAAGTTGAAATATAAGAAACTGGAAAAAAATCAGTGATTTGTTCCTTGATGGTAACTTTATTGCCAGAGATACAAGAGTTTCTTTACACTAAATTGTTTTCTTCATATGGAAACCACTGATAGAAATCTAGGTGAATGGATATGATTAAGTACTTGTGTGACCCCAACTCTAAAATATCCTTCTACTTGTTTTAAGAGAAGTACCTCAACATTTGCCCAGGCACCAGAGGAGGGGAACAGCTTAAGAGTTAGGTCCTAGAGACATTTCAAAACTGCCTGGATAAAGCTTTGGAATGACTACAATAGTGAACCATCCTGCCTTGGACCAGAATCGAGATTGATGACCTAATATATCTTTCCCAACACTGACTGCTATAGTTTTATGAGTATCAAGAACTGGGCATCTGCCATTGTCAACAAACAGAGCTTCTCCAGAGCATTTCCATCCACAGAAACTCAAGTATCCCCCAAGAGCACCAAGTGCAGGCTTAGGATGCGGCCTCCAGCTTCCACCACATGTGGGGATGGAAACTGCTTTGGCAGGATAGTTCTTAAAGAAAAGGAAGTGTACCCATTACTGTGTTATGTTATCTTGGTTTAAGAACTCTGAGCCAGGGCAGTGAGGTTTCCCAGAGAAGCCTAGAATGAAGCTAATGATCTTAGATGAAGGGTTTCTCCTTCCCAGAGTCCCGGTCCAAAGCCTGATACCTCATTTTGTATTTGTAGTTTTTGTATTCTTGTTCTTAAGAGTTCTCTTAATTGTACAACCATTTATTCACCCAAATGAGGAAGTGTTAAAGGAATTGCACAAAATTTTAGCTTGATAAAGAGCTACAAATTAAACACTAACTCCTCCTTGCCTATATACAAGCCCCCCATCTGGCAAGTTATCAGAGGGCTGAGACCACTCAGTTTGACTCTCTTGTCACTTGCTGTCCTTTCATAACTACCACAGTGGTTCAAAAACTGACCGCACTTTCAGTTTCTTCACCTTAGCTCTTCCTTGAAAGAAGACTTCAGTGTGAGATAATTATTACAACAGCTTACAGACTCTGAAGATCCAAAAAATTTCCAGGCATGGCCCTCCTTTTAGTTGTGTGGTATCACCATAGCAATGCCAGCTAAGTTTTGTTTTATAGTGAAGTCGATGGAGTTGGACTAGGCTTCCACACTTTCTTATGTCAGTTCTCAAAGGACCAAGCCATAGAAACATTTTTTTTTTCTGATTACAACAGTAATGGCACATACATGTACACGGAGGTATGCATATGTACACATAAAGAGCTTGAGACATTATAACACACAGCAAAGAAAAATGAACATCTTCCATAATTCCATACAACTGAGGAAAGTAATTCTTTTCAAGGCATATATTAACATTTCATTTATTATTTTTCCAAAAAAAATGAGTTTATACTTTCAACTGAGGAGTAGATTTTCTACCTGGCAATATGCCTTCTTCCATGTCACTCTGTAGAAAGTAATCTTTTTTCATCTTTTTAATGGCTTCATAGGACTGCACTGTAGGGCTGAACCATGCTTTCCTTAACCAACTGCCTTTTCATGAACATTTGGGTTCTTCCTGTTTGTAACAAATATTCTTGCAAATAGCATTCTGTATTTGCACATCTCTGCCAGTCATAGGAGTATTTCTCTATGATGAATTCCCAGAAGATAAATTATTATTATCCCAGAGTTTGAAAATTTCTTTTTTCTTTTTATTTTTTTCAGTGCTGGGGTTTGAACCCAGGGCCTTGTGCTTCTTCGAGGCAAGCACTCTACCAACTGAGCTATATCCTCAACCCCGAGCATTTCATTTTTCATAGCTATTGTCAAATTGCCCTCCAATAATTATATGCCCATTCACACTCAGCCGCACTTTAAGAAGGGGGCTGTGTCCCCACTTCCCAGTATCTTGCAATTTGGGGATGTCTGATGTGAGTTAGGAGTTAAGAGGTTCAGCCTGTGGGATTTTTTCCCCTTTTTGAAAAGCTAACAAAGAGCTATCAAGTCTCCCCTTTCCTTGATGAATTGTCTGCTCTGAGTTAACTACCTAGACAGACATCTAGTTAATCTGAGAGGTGAAAATTCTACCACTGAATGCTTTCAAATAGATGGTTTCCTTACAGACAATTTGTCAGTGAGTGGATAAGAAACCATGTTAGTGATAGAATGCTTATAAATTCATTACTAAAAAATATAAATTGGGGGCTGGGGATATAGCTCAGTTGGTAGAGTGCTTGCCTTGCAAGCACAAGGCCCTGGGTTCAATCCCCAGCACCGCAAAAAAAAAAAAAAAAAAATATAAATTGGTTCCGAATTTTTAGCACTGTGGTTTTAATATAAACACATTTAACCTAACAGCATCAGAATGTTTACGTTTGCACAATTCTTCAATTTCATATCCACATTTATTCATTCAAAGTAGCTTGAAAAATCTGTTCTTTAAAAGTTCATGAAAAGTGACCCAAGCCCATCATTTAAAGCAGAGGAAGGTTTACCAACATCCAGAATGATGGGGGCAGTTTTGACAGTTGCTATTGTTTATATCTCTAGAATCAGGGACATTGGCCACAGACTCAAAAGACATTTTAGGGGTAATCTAGTCAAAAGATTATCAAACTCTGCTCCACAAAACTTTGAGCTGCTTCAGGGACAAGGGATTGAGGATTGGTGCTCTTCAAACCCTGATTTCACCATAACAGTCCCATTTTGACCTGTTCCATATGGTGGGTTACATATTGTGTTATCTAGAGCAAGCTGATTTTATCTTTCTCATTTGTAGGATAGACATAATAACAATGCCTATTTTAGAGTAGTGAAAACTAAATTAAATAATACCACACAATGTGAAGTGCTGAGCCCTGTGCCTTGCACATGCCAATAACCCAGTAAATGATTGCTATTTTACCATTTGAGATTTTGCTTTGAAAAAGGATTCTGCTGCTAAAAACCAAGCTTAAAACCACCAATTTACTTTTTTGTCATCCCTAAAATAAAGGCAATTAATTCAGAGTTAAATTTTATTTACCCTGTTTCTCAATCTGACAGTTATTTCTGTCATTCTTAGACCCCAATTTTGTGGATATGGCTGGAAGCTCTGAAGATCGAGTGTCCTGCCACACTCTAAGAGGCTCCACTGTGCCATCAAGGGTGACGATGCCATGCCTGCTCTATGTGCATTCCCCTTGATTTGCAAAAGACACATGGCTGTACAAAAGCTTTCCATTCCCTTGTGAAAAGGTCCCTGAATGTGAGACTTGAACATGAAAGTTGCAAAATCTTAGAAATATTACTTAGTTGTCACCTTTTCCAAAATTACAAGGATATTTGAAATACTCATATCTTCTAAGACTGGCTGAATTTTCTTGGCCAGACATTTTTTATAGGAAAAATTCATCCAACAAACATATTCTCTTATCAGTCCTTTTCTTAGGAAAGCTTGTCTTTGTGTAGGGGAAGTTTTCAAGTTTTATAATGAATCACAGACATGAGGCAGGAGGCAGGGAGCACCAAGCATTTTCCTTCTTATTGCTCCAACGTGAGACCAAAACCATGGGGTAGCAGCAAAACCTCCCAAACTGTGTATCTTTTCTACCCAGCAACTCCTTCCATGCCAGTGAGTGCTGAAGCCTGAAAGCCAGACATGGGTTTAGGGAGGGGCTTCTCTATGTCAGGGCCATTCAGGGTCTGTGGGAGACTTAGGGACAAGTAGACATAAAAACTGTAGAATTAAAGGCTGAAAACAGCATTTAACTAAACCCCTCCCTCCAGACGCTCTTGATCAAAGTCTACCCTTGCACTAAGACAATCGATCTACAGTTGCACACATAAAATTTTGGCAACACTCTGTCCTCATTGCTTTCAACAGAGGCTTTGGACCCCTGAATCTGGGCATCGTCCCAGAACTGAGATCCAGTTGCATTACGCATACCAGGAGACACACCACCACAGCACAGGCCCCGCAACCACTTTCTTTTAACCTCGCGTCTGTGAGAAATTACTTTCCAACAAAATAAGTGAAACCCGATGTCTTCTCCGGGTGGTTATTTTTGCGCCTATGAAGTCAATAAAACTCTCCAGATTTATTAGACAGCCCTGCTGCGGAAGACAAGACCACTTCCTATTCCCTAGCGGAAATGTGTGCCTTTCCTTTCTGTAACCTTCTGACCACAGATCTTAATTTTATTCATTTCTTTGATTTTTCCCAGAAAATTTGTCAGAACTCTCAAAGATAAGTGGCTTGGCCTGTACTACAATTCCAGTCTTTCGCATCCAAGAGTGATAAAGCAGACTTGTCTCATGCTCCTAGTGCTTTTCTTCTTCACCTCCTATATCAGAGGGGCCCTCTTTCCTTCACACAGCATCCGCAGAGGTTTGGCTATCTCTCCTTCCTCAATCTAAACACTCAAAGCAACACCTACCAACAAACGTATACTCTTGAGAGAGTCCACTAAACTATTGGTTGATGACCATGATAATGACAATTGGCTTTGATTTTATTCAATTCTATAGTTTTTATTAAGCCCCTATTCCAAGCCAGTGCTCTATTGGTATAGAAATGCAAAGCTGTAGAGAATAATGATTGTACTTTCAAGGAGCTTATAGCTCACAGGGGAAAGAAATAGATCAATAAGTAAAACTCATTTAGTGTCACAGTTTTTCTAAGTCAAAAAGAGTCCTGTGGGGGGCACAGACTAGAACATGGAAAGACCATGTGAGTTTTCTCAGAGGACATGACTCTTGAGCCATGTGTTTGAAGATGAATAGGAGTTCACCGGGTATACTTGGGCAGGGCATGCCAAGCAGAGGAACTGGAATCACAAAGGATCAAAGGATTGAAACTGCATGGCGCAAGCTGGGCGCGGTGGCACAGGCCTGTAATCCCAGCACTTGGGAGGCTGAGGCAGGAGGATCACAAGTTCAAAGCCAGCCTCAGCAACTTAGCGAGGCCCTAAGCAACTCAGTGAGACCCTGTCTCTAAATAAAATGCAAAATAGGGCTGGAGATGTGGCTCAGTGGTGGAGTGCCCCTGAGTTCAATCCCCAGTACAAAAAAACAAAAACAAAAACAAAAAACTGCATGGTGCATTTGGGACCTAAGAAGTTGTGAGTTAGGAATGAAGGTCATGATGTTGTAATCTACCTGTTTGTGTTCATAAACGATGTGGGTGTATTTTTAGATGATGGGAAACTTCAGCAGGGGTTTAAACTTTGGAGCAACTGTGGTGTAATAATCAAAGAGAGAGGGGACAAGTAGCTAAATAGTATCTAGGAAAAAAAAAAAAAATGAAAAGAGCTGGGACTAGGCCAGTGTGGAAGGATGGCGAGGAAGGTTGAATGGTAGCCAAGAAGCAGACATGAAAAGGTAGTAGAGTGGTGAAGATTCCCACTCCAGAATGGCTTCTAAAAGTTGCATTTCGAAAAGAACAATAACAAAAAGTTGTTGCGTTTCACTGACAGAAATTATCTCCAAAATCCCTTTAATTCTAAATTGTTGACTCACTAAGGCATTTTCTCCAAATGTTTCCAAAAAATGATTTGAGGTGGGAAAGAATTTCCTTCCCTAAATCCAGGGCCAACATCAATGGGCTGTGCTGACTGGGCACTGCCACAGTATAACTCCAGGGACACAACTCTTTGGAGTCGTGCAGTATGGCAGCTATAGCCATTGATGAACAGAAGAAAAGCATTGCTATTTTCTCTGATTCTGCCACCCCGAATACCATTCAAAGAGATTCATCCAGTGCTTTCTTGACTGGCTTGAGTTTTGATGATCCTTATGCCAATATGCCATATTATCTCAACTTAACTGATTTGTTTCCTGAGTGATGACTTCTACTCTGTTCACCCATGTTCAGGTGTTGAGAGAGAAGCTTCCCCCTGTCTATAACACTCATTTTAAGTGTCAGATGATCTTTGTTCCCATGAAGTTGGACAAGGCACCTAAACTCAGTGTCTTCAATTGTGCAATGGGACAATATTAATACCTACCCCATACGCTTGGTTTAAGAATTAAATGAACCAAAAGTATAGAAAGTGCTTGACCCATAGAAGACACAGAGTTTTGAAACTCTCCTGTGTCATGCACTGTGCTGGGTGCCTGATATGTAGTATCTTATTGCAATCTTTCAGTTTTATAGAAAAGGGAATTTAAGCTCTTTGAGGATAAGGTTTATTTATCATTTTATTTCCAGCACCCAGAATAGTGCTTCCTAAGAAGGTGAGAACCCTTGGGACCCCTGCTCAGTCTTCAACCCATAGTCACTGCCATACCCACTTCCTGGATGAAGCCCTTTTCACCCTGCTCCCTTTTGACTCAAGGACAATTAATAGCTTCCTCATTGCCTTTATCATAACACTTTTAATACCTTTATTAAGGTTATATATGTATTAGTGGTCTATGAATTATTTATATATGATATATCATATCATACATATATGTATATACATATATTTAGTTACAACTGGACACAATATCCTTATTTTATTTATTTATTTTTTATGTGGTGCTGAGGATTGAATTCAGTGCCTCACATGTGCTAGGCAAGCCCTCCACCACTGAGCCACAACCCCAGCCCCAGTCTATGGATTCTTAAGGTCGAGGACTATTTTATTCATTGATATACCCCCATTCCCAACACAAAGAGTTAACTTTTCTCTATTTAAGAAAAAAAGAATGTGCTGTTTAAAAAAAAAAAAAGTGAATAACAAAAGTGGTCAAATGAAGTCAAATTGTATAGAAGATGGGATATCACAGGTATCTAGGAATGCTGGCATAGGCAGTAGTAGAAAAGCTGATAAATCTGTAAACTTAAGTATATTTGATTTCATTTTAGGTGCAATCTTGCTTAATAACAAAATTAAGGAATAACTATGAAAAGAACAGATCATCTCGGGATCACATGAAACAAATAATCCATGGAAATCAATCACTCCTAATAGTGAACTTTCCTTAGACTTTGAAATGTTCTTGCCCTGCTGGTTGATCACCTTCACCATATGGTGTTTTAAACCCGTTCACCTCTTGGAGTTCTATCAGTTCCTTTAAGAAGTAATTTCCATCCAGCCCTAGGACCTCCCTTTTCTTACAGTTGTGCAGTGCCTCAGTTATCTCTGGAACCCTTCTCTTCTCTTTTGTCTACATATGTCAGCTTTGGAAATGAGTTTTTATTATTTATTATCATTATTATTATTTTGTGTTGGGAGAAAATATTAGTACAAAGAACTGCAACCTCCAAAACATCTAAGTTCCTGCTGCTTAGGGTGTGTTGTCTACAAATTCTTTTGGAAGGGTTTTTAGTGATATTATAGGACATGTTTTGAAGAAAGATCTCCCTGGATGGGGAATAAGGGACCCTAGGTTCTAATTCTGGCCCTACCATTAGTCACTTTGGTAATCTTTGGACAAGTCACTTAGATCTAAGTCTTCTCCTGTGTCTCAGGAATGAAAAGTTAGCAAATTTGGAGAACCTAGGCCACATTTGTCCCACCTAACTGTGTTTAAATAAGGCGAGGAACAATTTAGCTGGTTAACTTTGCATAAGAAGCCAGGTTTTTACTTTTTCTTGATAAATAAGAAAGTCTGGCCACATAAGGTCTATGGTCCTACCCAACTTGTAGTAGCTGGATCCTGTAAGAGGGCATGGGCTCTTCAGGGTCCCTGTGACTCCATTAATTTCCATTGCCTTTTTGTCTGCTGTCCAGAGACAAAATATGAGTAGCTGTTTATCAATGTATTTGTATAGAACAATATTGAAAATATTTGACTACTAAGGCATAGGCACTGACCTCTTTCCAAGAGCAATACCCTGCTCTTCTCCAGGGAGTAATGAGGTCCATGAGCCCCTGGAGGAGAGCAGGGGTAGGTATCACTCAGTGTACCAAGAGCAGCATCTCTCCACCAATGGGTACAGACTACAATGACATTTTCCATCTGAACATCATCCCCTCTAGAACCTCTACTTCTCAGAGTAGAGAGAAAGATTCCTATATTCAGGTTTCTTTGAAAATGAGATAATAAAAGAGAAGTGGAAAGAAACAGCAGAATAATTTTTCTTGTCCTTGGTTGCTTTGTTCATTTACCAACTGGCCTTTATAAGCATCTGAGTTTGATTTCCTGGTACTAACCAATCTATAAACTCTTTTTCCAGCCTAAGCATAAGGAGGCTCTAATTTTAGCCATTTTATAAATGGAGTGAAAATTTTGCAAATCACATTGTAGAGAGGGCATCATATAGAATTTATAGAAGGTCTAAAACACTGATGGAAATAATAAATCACCAATAAATTATCACAGTTTTCTTACTGGGCTTTTCAATTTTAGAAGTACTCTGATGTTCTTCTTCTTCTTCTTTTTTATTTTTAATTTAGCCATGGCTATTTTTCAAATAGAATTAATGACCAAAAGCTAGCCTCATTCTCTAATTACAGTAAGAGACACTAGACAGGAGTTGTTCCAGACACTGACCCATCTTGGCTCAGGCAGAGGCTCTGGGCAGTTTTACTCTGTGCTGGCTCAGTACCTGGGGCCAGGAAACATCTGTTATAACATGCGGTCCAGCGGGTGCTCTGCTTAATTATAAAATGGCATTGCAGTGTCCCTTTGAGTTGGCAGGCCATGGTTTCTAATGCCACATTATCAAATAAAATGTAATTCTTGATGTTCTGTGAACTGAATCTCCAACCCAAGTGTTGAATCACTTTGAGAAGAGTGAAAAAGTTACTCCTTCACCCTTGGGAAAAAGTTACAGGGAAAGACAAAACAAAGAAACACTTTCTAAAAGCCCTTCAGACTCTTAGATACGAATGGGCATCCATTATATAGAGAGTAGGGGAGCTGATTCAGAAATGACTCATGCTTCTAGAATGAGCTGTTTATATAGTGCTTCCTCCTCTTCATTCCAGGGATCCTGTTTGGAAGGTCAGGGACAATGACAATTGAGAAGTAAAGGGAAAATTGGGAGGAGGGAATGCTTGGAACACCAAAAGCTCATTCACCTTGAATAAGAGGATGCATTTCTGTATGAGTTCATGCACTCAGTTACAGCCCAGGCCATAGGATTTATTCTTGGAGTTCCCATGCACACATGGGAACTCTTGATAGCGGTGTGAATCGCTTACTAGCCGTTATGAGAATTTACCTACCCAAATCCTCTGGTACATCTATTGGATGCGAAGAGGGCCCTGGCTGGTGGTGTCTGCTCAGAAATATCTTTTGTCTCATGGCTGGTTGTAATCACTTCCAGATCAGTGGTATATTTATGATTTACATGATGTAACAGAGGAAGAAGTCTTAAGGATTTTTTTTTCTAAATCTTCTTGAATTGTTATTTTAGCGTTATTGCCAGTTTTTTTTTTTTTTTAAAGGGGGATGTTGATGAACTTTTAAACATGTTGTTACATGCTCTGAAATGGCAATTTTCTTTGTTCTTTCAAAGTTTTCTTGTGGAAAAAAACCAAAAACAAAAACAAATTGAAGGACTCTCCATGTGGTTTGTTTCAAAACAGGTAGAGAAAGGAAACTGGTAAAAAGAATTCTTGAAGTTCTTATTTTGCATTTCTATTAGAACAAAAGTTGGGAAATCTTACCTAACATTTGGAATGGGCTTAGGAAGGGCAGCTCCACATTCATTTGTAATCAGGTTTCAATAACTAGAGGTAGCAACTGAAGGGTTAAGCCCTAAAGCAAGGAAATATCTCAAAGTCAGAAAACGAAGGGAAACTTGCATATTTCTGAAGATGACATTGGATCAGCCTCTGGATTTCCAAGCAATTATGCGATATTATGATTCCCACTGAGTATGCATTAGTTGGAATACTGTTCTTTTTATTTCTCCATGTCCCGGGGTTGTACACTGAAAGAGCCCTGTTCAACTTCGCATGTCAGGATTTTGAAGGAAAAATTATAGTAAAATATGTTTAAAACAGTGGGGCCTTATGTGAGTGAATACAACATTTTCCAAGGCTTTCAAAAATCCTTTTGTTAAAAATATGGTTTTTATTTTGTTTCTTTTTTTTTTTCTTTCTTTCTTTTGCATTTTCCCCTCATTTGAGCTTTTTCCTCTCCTCCTTTGCAGAGAAGAGAAGAGAGAAGTTTCAAGGGATAGCTATAACACAAGCGTACATTTAGAGTCAGAGACTTAGCAATGGCTTTGTTTTAAATGAGGCAACCCCCATGGAAAATAAACAAGTGGGAAAAGTTCATTTGTGTCTATAATTTCAGTCCAGCAATTGTGGTGACATTCACAGTGTCTGATCAAATATCCCCTAGAGCCATATTGTGAAAAAAAATGAATATTAATTGAAGTTTCTGTGAGTTGAAAGATGGGTTGTTCATGAAGGGTAGGAACTTTTCTATAATGCAAGGAACTAAAGACTCAACCCATGCATTGTTTTCAAAGACAAGAGTCTTTTAAAAAAGGGAATTAATTAAAACCAAGACAAGACAAAAAACAAACACAGTGCAAGGCACAACTTAGGGATGATGATGTGTGAATGTAATATTCATTTTGTTCTATGATATTTTGTCTCTCAAAGAAAGAAGTAGTTTGGTCAGTTAAAAGCTGTCAACGAGGTTTGACTTGCATGATTTAAACATATAAGGGTTATTTCTAATTACAAAAGAAATCCTACCTTTGACTATGTAATAATCACATAGAGGCTCCTCAAAGTCATCAGGGACCCAGCCTCCCCACCTCTCCTTTTTTTTGAAGTATTGGGGCTGAACCCAGGGTCTCACATATGCTAGGCAAATGCCCTACTTCTGAATTACATTCCCAACCTAAGAACAGCTCTCTCTCTCTGTTCTTCCATTCTTAGGTCATAAAATCCCAACTATCCATCAAGTATCATCTCTAATCATGAAAGAGAAAAGCCAAAGGCAAAAGGGTACCTCTGTTAAACTGGTTAGCTCCTTGTAAGTTGTTTCCCTGAACAACTTCAGACCATTTTTATTTACAACTCATGGGGCAAGTCAGGTATCACATGGCTATACCTGACTGTGAGGGAGCTTGGGAGATGTAGTCCTTTGAGAGGAAAAATAATTGCCTCTCACCACCAAAGAAGTCAGGGTTCTATGCACAGTAATAAAGAAAGAACAAGTTTAGATGAGAAGCTAGAATTCTGTTGTACTCACATAATATCTGTAATGTCAATGCAACATCCAAGGCTCACTGATTGCTTATGTTTGAATTTTGTAATGTTTAAGTCACTAGCATGAGAACCCAGTTCTACAACGTCTTATCTCAAAGCACATGACTAAAATGAATACACTTTTGCATGTCACTGATCCTTTTGTCATTTGAGTGGTTTAAGCTATTTCCGGAAGTTTGCGTGTGCACAATTGAAGAGCAGAAAAATCCACGTGCTCCTGTGACTGAATTAAGCAAATACATTTTCTTGCCTAGAAATTATATTTAGAAGTGGTTGTATCTAATGCAATCTTCCACATTTTGTTGGAGGTTAAGCTTTATTTTAAAAGTGCATATTTTAGAAAATTTGTGGGCTTATAGGCAGAGAAAAGGAAGAGATTATAAAGAGCAGTTCCAACTTGGAAGGCTTTGTTTCCTTCAGAAGTGACCACTCTGCCCTCAAATACCTTTATTGCTTGCATTTCTTCACTTTCCTCTTTTATGCCATTTAAAATTCCACCAATTAAAGATTCATCTCTAAAAATGTCAATACTTTTTATGAGGTAAAGTTATTCATCATTCAAAAATATGTGCTAATTGCTTTACTTAGAATGCTTTCCTCCTGACTATGAAGCAACTTCACCAAATGGGAGGTATCTGGTTTTCCTTCCCACTAGAGAAATAAAACAAACTCATGGCAAAAAAAATTCAATCAGAACAAAGAGATATATTATGCAAAGTAGTCTCCTTTCACTCATGATTCTGAAATTTTTCCTTCCTTGATGCAACAAAGAGTAAATATTATTTTGTGTACAAGTATACATAAATATTAACATATACATATACACTATGCAAGTACATAAAAATCCTTTTATTTAACCAAACAAACATAAACTGTGTACACTGTTCTGTGCTATATAAAAAAGTTAAATATCATCAAATAGTATGTTTTAGCAATATGCAACCTACCGTATTAAAAAAGTAAAGACTCCCTGTTAAAGTAGGAGCTTTTGGTGTGAGGAGACTATGATAACATCGTACTTAAACATACTATTGTGAAGGCAAATAGTGGCATTGGGATTATGAAGGAAAACCTTGAAGTGAAGGAGAAGTACAGATTGATCTGGGACTCTAATGCCCACACATGGCATTATTTTTACCAAAAATGATGTTCCAAGCCCCTGAACACTGAGTTGTCTCCACATCTAAATTTTCTTTGGACAGTCCCTATTTATGCCTGTTGTCGTAGGATAATTTTTAATTATTCTCCAAACAGTCTGTTTGGATAACAGATTGGTGCTCATCTACTAATAACTAATTGAACGATTAACTAGATAGGATCAGATGCAAAGATTAAACGGACAGTCTCGACTACCTGACAATGGGGGCTTACCTGGCCCACCTTCTTATAAGCTGCCCAATCTGGGCAAGTTATTTAACTACAGTTGGCCTCAGTTTTCTTGACTCTCTAAAAGGATCACTAATTGCCTCACAGAAATGTTGTAAACATTTAATAAAGCAATGCATATGAAAAGCTTATCTGGTTCCTATTTAATTTCAATGTCTGATTCATATTTAAGGCTCAATAAATGTAGCTATATATATTACTTATTATTTTTACATCTCTCTTCCCAACTACTTTAATGTTACACTGCCTAAAATGTCACCGACTGAGATTCATTTAGGTGAACATATAGCATCTTCCAAAAATGGATCATGGCATAGCATTTAAGAAGAAAAAATTAGGCAAATGCAAGGCAGTGATTGTTAATTGAACCAAGTCATCAGCCCTGCTCACCTCCCAGCCCTGTGGAAGAGGAAAACTCAGAGGATAGCTTGAAAACAAGCTATTTGACTTTACTTAGATGTTAAGGTTTTATGAAAAGTCAGGAACATTAGAGGAGGATCAAGCATCCCGTGTTCAGCAGACGGAAGAGGCATTCAAAATGATGGAAGATGTCATGGTAACCATTTGTGTTCAAGAAGCAAAGTTGCAGGGCGCGGTGGTGCACGCCTGTAATCCCAGCACTTGAGGCTGAGGCTGGAGGATCTCGGGTTCAAAGACAGCCTCAGCAACTTAGCGAGCCACTAAGCAACTTAGTGAGACCCTGTCTCTAAATAAAATACAAAATAGGGCTGGGGATGTGGCTCAGTGGTGGATTGCCCCTGGGTTCAATCCCCAGAACCAAAAAAAATAAATAAATAAAAGAAGCAAAGTTGTACTCAGAGCCTTTTGATAATGAAACTACTTCAAAGTAAGAGCTCAGAGCACTCACCACCGACCCCCTCTTGGTACAACTTACCATCCACAGTAACTTCTTGTACATTTACCACCCCCAACCCCCAATCTGGAAACTCCTAAAGCCTTTTAGGGAAGGATAAAGGAAGTTTGACCCAGAATGGGAGTGGGAACTGAGGACAGGGCAACTGAAAGAGCAGGAACAGGTATTTTCCTTCATATTCATTTTCTTAAAATTGAATTAGGTTTCTATGAAAATCTGTTTTGTAGAAGAACAACCTCTTTATGGTTTTACCAGCTGAAACATAAATACAATTTGTAGTGTGCTCTTATTTTTGAATGCTGGTGAAAATTCCAGCATTGTAATGTTTTGCAAATAACCTGACCCTTTTAACCAAGGATCTCAAAGTCCTTTTGTCATTTTGGTATTATTACATCATCACTTTGGCTCTGGGTAGGAGGGTCATGAAACACTTGATTTATTTTCAGAATGCTGAATTTCCTTTTCTCCTTTCTTATGTTGTTAGTTTTGGGGTTTTTTGTTTTGTTTTGTTTGTTTGTTTGTTTTTAGAAAAGAAGAATCACTTGAACTTTTGGGAAGAGGATATAGGAATACTTCTGGCTTCTGGTATTATTTCTTATCCAAACTATGTACAATTTTCCAAGCATATTTATAATACTAAACTCAATCAAATAACTAGAGTCATCTCTGTGCTACAAATTAATGGAGAATTTTTACAAAGATTTTTTCTTTCTTTTGCAATTCTGGGGTTTAAATCCAGTGTCTTGGGCACACTAGGTAAGCGTTCTACTGCTAAATTGTATCCCCAGCCCATAATGGAGAATTTTGAAGGGCACAGAGCACCACAAAAATCTCCTCTTCTTCCTGGTCTATAATATTCTGGATCTTCCACCATAAGAAGCACCGTGGAAGCAAGGGCAAGCCAGTTCAACCAAAATAATTAAGGGGATGGAGGAGCTATGATAAGGTAAACTAAGAGCCTGAGGGTTACGGGCAGAATGTAAATCCAAACCAGGGACTGATTCTTGCCTAACACTTTGGTCATTTTGCTTTTAATCAGATGGTGATGTGAACAGAAAATATACCAGAGTAGTTTAGGACTAAAGGAAAACATCTTCCTTTACCTTGAGCTGATTTTGAATTTATCTGCATGGAAAACAAGGAAGCAGAGCAATCCCCCCACAGTCAGACCACAGAGGCTTAAGGGGGATGTGGTTAGTCTGAGCTCTTCATTTATGATAACAGATTACAGGAAGTGACTGCCTAATAAATGCCAAAAAATACTGTTCTTATCTTGCCTGGATCATCCCTGCCTCTCTCCTGTGCCAGAGCATTGAGTCATTTTGAAGAGTATCAATGACTGGTGACACACAGTTGGCCCTCTGTTTTAATGGATTCTGTACCCACAAATTCAACCAACTTTGGATCAAAAGTATTCAAAGATCTTGCATCTGTCCTAAACATGTATATAGACTTTTTCTTGTCCTGATTCCCTAAACAGTACAATATAACAACTATTTACATGGCATTTATATTATATTAGGTATTACAAGTAATCTAGAGATGATTTAAAGTATATGAGATGATGGGTGAGGTTATATACAAATACCACAGCATTGTATGTAAGAGACCTGAGCATCTGTGGTTTTAGGGTGCTAGGGTCCTAGACCCAATTCTCACACGTGCCAGGAGACAACTGTAATCTATGGTGGCCCTGGTGTTTTCATATGTTATCTCTGACCTCCACAATCACTCTGCAGAGGAGGCAATACTATCCTCAATTGTTAGAGGAGAAGTCTGTGTGACTGCATAAAACCACATAGCCAGGAAAGGGACTCCACTCCAAGCTGGTAGACATTGGGCACTGGTACTAGTCCAATTCATCTGCTCTTGTCACCCATATCTCCTCCAGAGTGGGGACCCACATTGTTCCCTAACCCTGGATTTACCTCTGTGTCAATCTGATGTCCTTTGCTCCAGGTTGTCAAAGCACCTGCAGAATGAAATTCTTCTCAATGGCTATACACCACAGTGGTGGTTTAATATCTCCTTAAAAAAATGGAAAAAGCAACTATTACTGCCTTTGTGGTCACCTCCAGCTAGCCACAAGTCCAGTTTATGTCAATTTATGTTCCTTTTCCTTTTTTTATTTTGATTTTTTTCAGGGCCACCTGTTTTGCTCTTACCTTAGGCTATTCAGGCTGTGATAACAGAATACCATAGACTGGATGATTTAAATAACAATTTAGTTCTGGAGGCTGAAAAGTCCAAAATCAAACCACTAGCATCGTCATGTTCTTGGTGGCACATCTCTCTAGTTCACATCTTCTCATTGTATTCCCCCAAGATAGAGAAATCTTTTCTCTTAGGTCTCCTCCTATAAGGGCACTAGTTCCATTCATGATTGGTCTGCCTTCAGGACCTAATTACCCCCCAAAGTCTCCCCCTCCTAATGCTATCACATAGGAAGTTAGGATTTCAATGTATGAATTGGGGGAGAGGGCACAGACATGCAAACCACAACAGCTCTCTTCTGCTTCTCTTTTATTCCTGGCTTGAGCTGCTTCTTTCTGCAGCTTCTGTTGGTGTTTCAGTTTTACATTCTTGAACCTCCGTCCATATCCCTCAATTCCAATATATATTTACGACTAAAACCCATTTATAAACAGGTGGCTACCACACCTGTTCTAATAGAGGTGTAAATATTGCTGTATCTAGAATTATCCAATAGAACACTTTACTATCATGGAAGTAATATAGAAGGAAATTTGCAGTTCAAAATCTTGCCTTATGACTTACTATGTGATCTTGGGCAAGCTACTGACCCTTTCTAAGCCTTAGATTTTTTCATCTATAATAATGGTAATAAGAACATTCTTTTATGTATCTTCGAGATTTGGTGTGAATATGTATACCATTTTGAATGTGAAACCTATTTTCTAAAATGTTACAAATATTTTAATAATAATTATCATTATTTTGGACCAATGGCTGGAAGATTTTGGGAAGTCACAGATACATATGGTGTGAGCACACCCAGGCAGCGGGTGTGACTTTTTGACCAATAGCAAGTAAAAATCAGGTAGAAAAATGGGGTGTTATCTAGATGCAGTGCAGAAGAATTGTAAACTACATCCCAGGGCAAGTCAGTAATATTCATGGGATTCTGGGCAATTAGAGCAACATCAGGCAAGGACAGTATATAAAAAGACACAAAGAAATCCCAGTGGAAATGCAAGTTCACCAGAATGTAAGCTCCAAAAGAGTGAGAAACTAGAAGAGTGCCTTGCATACAGCTGTCACTTAATAAATATTTGTCAGATGAGTGAATAATGGAAAAACATACTGAGAGCTCCTCATTCAATTAACTTGTAGAGGGCAGTGAAAGACTGGTGCCAAGACATTTTGCATAAAGCACTAACCATTCTTGTCTACTTTAACTGGAGAAAAAAAAAGTTAAAGACCTGAGATTTGCTTCATTTTCCAGGGAGTAGTGAAAATGGGTTTTTGTAGTTCATTTTTTTGTATATTTGCAATTCTTTATTAATTTATTTTGATTCATTATACACAAATGGAGTACAGCTGTTGTTTCTCTGGTTGTACACAAAGTAGAGTCGCACCATTTGTGTAATCATACATGTACATAGGGCAATGATGTCTGTCTCATTCTGTTATTATTCTTACCCCCCAACCTGATCCCACCCCTCTTTTTCCTCTATGCAATCCATCCTTCCTCCATTCTTGTCTCCCTCCAACCCCACATTATGTATCATCACCTACTTATCAGAGAGATCATCTGGACTTTGGTTTTTGGGGAATGACTAATCTCACTTAGCGTGACATTTTCCAACTTCATCCATTTACCTGCAAAATGCCATAATATTATTCTTCTTTATGGTTGGGTAATATTCCATTGTGTATATATACTACAGTTTCTTTATCCATTCATCTATTGAAGGGCATCTAGGTTGGTTCCACAACCTAACTATTGTGAATTGAGCAGCTATGAACTTTGATGTGGGTGCGTTACTGTAGTATGCTGATTTTAAGTCCTTTGGTTATAGGCCAAGGAGTGGGATAGCTGGGTCAAATGGTGGATCCATTCCAAGTTTTCTAAGGAATCTCCACACTGCTTTCCAGAGTGGCTGCTCTAATTTTCAACCCCATCAGCAATGTATGAGTGTACCTTTTTCCCCACATCCTCGCCAACACCTGTTGTTGCTTGTATTCTTGATAATAGACATTCTAATTGGGATGAGATGAAATCTTAAGGTGGTTTTGATTTGCATTGCTCTTATTACTAGAGATGTTGAACATTTTTTCATATATCTGTTGATTGCTTGTAGATCTTCTGTAAAGTGTCTGCTCATTTCCTTAGCCCATTTATTGATTGGGTTATTTGTATTCTTGGGGTAAAGTTTTTTGAGTTCTTTATAGATTGTAGTTCATTTTTTATTAGCTTGTCTTCCCTATTAAAATCCAAGATCCCTGAGGGCAGAGAGAAGAGGCACCTGGCCCCTAGTAGGTACCAGTCACTATTTGTCTGATTGAATTATCTTCCTAAAAGTGTTAAGAGTCTTGGAGATGCTTCCAGTGGCGATTCTTTCCAAAGCAAAGAAGATATTTCTGAAGGAGTGAATGAATTACTACATCTTGCTCAAGAACGGAGCAGGGAATATGCAGCTTCTGTACAATTGTTGACAGCACCAGGAGACAGAACGTGATGTGGGGGTTGGGGGGTGGGTATCAAGACCAAGATGAAAGAAGTCCCTTCATTCATGGTTTCTGTTCATTTGGAAGATGGCTTCACTACTCAACTCTTCCCACTATATTCTAAGTGGGCATGGCCAGGAAGGGATGTGACTGTATTCTCCTGGCTACAGGGTCAGCTCAGAGCCTGGCACAAAGCCTACATAAATAAGGAATTATTTGGGATAACCATTTTGGAAAATGAGTTGGCATTATTAGTAAACCAGGTACATCCCCATGTTATAGCAATCTATTCCTAAATATAAATCCTAAAGAAACCCTTGCACAGTGTGCCAGGTTATATGTGCAAGAAAGTCGACAGCAGCTCCGCTTGCAAGAACACCCAAATAAAAACAAACTAAGTATCTATCAATAGCAATAATAAAAAAAATAGTGACAGAGTCACCCAGTGGAGATCATTCAACAGAGATCATGGGAAATGCTGCAGTACTGGAGAGATGCAGCAGACAGAATCCATGGAAAGTCCAGAAAAGAAAAGGCAAGGAACAAAAATGAGAGATGTGAGCAGGTTTGGTCAAAAGGGCTGTCCTGGAGGAACTAGATGAATTTCTTATCTGGGTATCTGGAAACCTCCCAGTAGTGTATCCCCAATTCGAAAAGAAGTCACTAAACAATATCAGCTTAGCCTTAGGCTCAATAAAACAATGTGAAACTCTTAGAAGAGGATTATTAGGCAAGAGGAAGATGACAAGAACTTGAAAGCAAAAGGTAACAGGTCAGTTCTGTTTTTGAAACTTCTATTCACAGCTTAACCGAGAAAGCTTTGTAGCAAGTTTATTTAGAAATATTTGCAACTTATCCTATGTGAACTTTAACTGCTTTGTAAATCTGTTTAGAGCTTTATTCATAGGCTGGATATGTAGTAATTCTCAAATAAATCTCCTTTTTTTGAGGGTGTCAATACAGAAATAGTATTCCTAATATATTATCGGTTACTTTTTCTGTTGCCCAGAGAGGGTGGTTCTGTTTGCCTCCTAGGCTGAGAGGAAGGAGGTGTTTTAGAATTAATAATTCAAATAGGCTGCTCTGCCAGGAGGGGAGACAAGAGTGGCAAGGCAATGTTAAGAATCCGGGAAAACGGCCAGCATGGTTTGCATGATAAGGGTGGGTGAAAACATAAAAAGAAATATGGCCTAGTGCTTGATCTATTTCCTTTTCATTTATAAGGGTGGTTTACTCTTAAACAAAATTGTATGATTTTCAAGTTCCCTTAAGAACATAGCTGATAACAGATCTCTTTTTAAAACCAGAGTTTCTGCGAGCTGCATGCCTGACCAGGAGAGGATTTGATGGTTATGCTTTTATGGCCGAGAGCACACCCTGAAGATTTACATGCGATCATCTCATCTCTGGCCACCTTGTGGAATGCTACCTGCCTCGCCATATCTAAAGGGGAGCCCATTACAATTTACAAATTAAAAGCCAGTGGGAAAGAACACAATCTTGGCAACTGCCTCTTGGGAAATCTTACGACAGCACAAGCGCCATGGAAGACTGCTTTAAATGCCATCGTGGTTCATCCAATCTCCTCACAATTGTATAGGAGGGCACGTGGCCAAGGCCTTGCAGGGAAGAGGCCAGGGTGCCTGAGCTCCTGATTGGCTGGGGGGTCATGATGCTAAGCGAGCCACTTAGCCTGCTCCTGCTTCATGAGGAGCACACCACATGCTTCTTTGCACATTCTTTTAAATCCTCGTGAGGTTGGCATTTGGAGAAATATCGACTGCAACCAGACGTCGCCATCCTGATGACAGCTCCTGAAATCCCATCTTTCTCGCAGCAACATCACTGTCAGCTTCCCACCCCTGTTACACGAGAGCTGTCCCCACCCAAGTTGTGCTCCAAATAGAAAGAACTGCGAATGTACATGTTTGGCTGCCTCCTCTAGGGGCCTGGACAAATATTCAGGTAGTAAATAGCCTCAGAGAAATGCTGCTGATAAAATTAGTTCAAATATTTCCCAGAAAACAAATTTGACACCACCCTGATACCTGATAGTTTGGCCTTGGCTCTTGGGAACCTTTGCAAGCCCCTGTCTTCCAAGTCCAAATGTCTTTTTTTAAGTTGCCTTTATTTTTCCCCTTTCCAAAGTTGATCCTTGCCACTTCCTCTTCTCAAAAACAAATGAAAAAATACATCATTATAGGATAGACTGTCCAACCGGGAATTTTACATTACAAATGACTACTTTGAAGGTTAATATCCAAGGTCAGGTGTTATTAATATGTTTGAATTTTGTTCTTCTGGTTTGCGATATCA
Source organism: Glaucomys volans (assembly GCA_020662805.1). Classification (NCBI taxonomy): domain Eukaryota; kingdom Metazoa; phylum Chordata; class Mammalia; order Rodentia; family Sciuridae; genus Glaucomys; species Glaucomys volans. Next base: position 666,480 of record JAJEJO010000563.1, on the reverse strand, counting down.
TTTGAGTCAGCTCATTGATTTATAATGTGGTTATCCCAGACAGCATTCATTTTTCTGAGAGTCTATTCAGGGCCCGGTGTCAGGCCTTCTCTTTACTACCCTTTTTGGTTTTGTCTGATCAGAAACTTTGCAGACCTTGCTTTCATCTCCTTCCCACAAGTAACACAAGAACTGGTGTCCAAGATTGCTTGGTTGATTTTCACTGTGTTACCTTCTCCTTTTCTTAAAACTCATTACAGAAAAAAAAAAAAAAAGTTTAACCTTTCTCTTGAAAAGAATTTCACTGTTCTCTCCTCCTTGAAGCCAGTTCTCCATCTTGATTTTCAGGTTAGAAGCCTCTGTAAGTAACTAGGTCTGCTAACTTGCCTATATTACGGAAGAGGCATTCTCCCCAACTTGGCTCCAGTCTGGGGTTCGTACCTCCGGTGGAGATGACAATTCCCAGAACTTACTATGTACTGGCTTCTGTACCCAGGTCTTTGATGGATTCTCATCTTATTGTCACCCAAATCCCATGAGAATAGTAGTCATCATTTTACCCACTCAGCTGATGAGGAAACCAAGGTTGAGACATCAGGGAACTTAGGCAAGGTCAGTCAGTAGCATTTGGCAAACTTAAGACCTAAGCCTTCATTTTATCTATTTCCAAAGCTTTGCAGATATCACTGCTTTCCAACTACCTGTCTCTAATTATCAAGAGGATAATTGGTAGCCACCTATTACATACCGTACAATGATTACACAAAAGGTAGTTGAGAGACCTTTGCAAAACACATATTAGTTGTAAATTTATCTCTGCACCTGGTATACTACCATAAAATATTTTTCTTGTTAAATTAACTTTTTAAAAAATCATTTGAAAAGTAGCTTATACTAGTATGAATAATATAGAAAGTTTTTAAATAGAAGGAAGGAAAAAAACCCCACTACTATTCCTAGCAATTCAAAAGCGGCCACAGTTAACATTTTCGTGCATATACTTCTTGCCATTTTTTAAAAAGTACAATTGGTTTATCTATAATATTTTGTATATATAATTTTGAATCCTGTGGTTTCCCTCAGAATTATTATAATCACTTCCCCACAGGTATTTTCTACTTGTTTTGGTGGTCATAGTTTTGAGTGGGGGGTCAGAGATACAGTGGAATCTTTTTTTTTTTTTTTAAATATAGCTTTTAGTGGACACAATGCCTTTATTTTATTTATTTATTTTTATGTGGTGCTGAGGATCAAACACAGAGCCTCACACCTGCTAGGCAAGTGCTCTACTACCTCTGAGCCACAACCCCAACTCAACAGTTGGGAATCTTAATAGACATGCTGAATCAGGAAATGACAACTAGTCATTCATTATTAATTTCATTGGTTAAGTTTTTTGAATAGATAATATACACATTTGTTAAAAATGGAAGCATAAGCCAGTCTGGTTGTGCATGCCTGTAATCCCAGCAGCTTGGGAGGCTGAGCCATGAGGATCACAAGTTCAAAGGCAGTCTTAGCAACAGCCAAGTGCTAAGCACCTCAGTGAGATCCTGTCTCTAAATAAAATGCAAAATAGGGTGGGGATGTGACTCAGTGGGTTGAATGCCCCTGAGTTCAATCTCAGGTACCTCTCCCCACCGCCAAAAAAAGGAAACATAAAAGATAGAATAAAATCTGCCTTTCTTTTAACACACAGGAACACCTTACTCTCTGGAGTTTGAGGGCACAAGCTTCCAGCTGTCTTGTTACCCTCTTCTTAGGTGCATGGATGCTCGTATAACCCAGTTTCTTCTGAACTCAAGGGAACTAATTCCAGAGAGAAACTTTGCCTCTAGCAAAGTACTAATTTCTGAGTTCCAATCTCCTGCCTTAGGACTCTAGATTGTTCGGTGAGTGACAGATCTCTCCAAAGAGCCATATCCTACCTTACAAGACTCAAAATCAATCACAATTCCACACACCACAATAATTTCTACATTATTTAGCACATGCACACATAAAGGAGGGGAGGATATTTTTATCATGCATCCTCATAGAGTAACTCATAAGACCACTTTAGGGAAAAAATTAGCCTTACTGTTTCTTCTCTAAACCAGCAGAACCTCTTTTCTATATACCAGTTCTTCAAGTTCAATATCATGGATATCAATGCTTCTATTTTCATACATTTACTAGTGTATATGGAAAAGTACCAGCATAAAGGAAGGCAGTCTTAGAGACCTGAGAGAAAGGTTTCAAGAGTAGAGAATATCAAAGTCTATTCCATAGAATTTCTTAGGATGTTTTTAGGTGCTCTGTACAAAAGGGGTATTCTACAGACAAATAAGTTTAGAAAATCATGCATAAAGAAGTCAGTTACTGTTTGAAATTATAGGATTTAATGGAGCTTTTAGTATCAAACTATAAGCTCTGAAAAGTTTTGGAGGAGAAAAAAATGAAATTGATCACAGAATACTTTTTAAGGACTAAGTTTCCACTGAACACACTTTGGGAAATGGTATGGGATTTTGTCAGCTTTGACACCAAATAGGTATATGACTAGAGGTTAGACGACTAATTATTCATCGTTGTGTGTCTTAATCAGGCTACCATTAAATTAATATGAGAACACTATTTTTAGGCCTTTGTTGAAGCTAGAGTCCAGCAGAAGCCAACCTAGAGGACATCCCTCTGACACCTTAGATTCAGACCAGCATTCTTTTCTACCTGTTTACCCTGCTTTATGGTGGCAAGCATGGTGATGGCATTTGGTGCTACAATATTATTACCACACAATCCTGAGCTTCAAGTTCTTCACTTGAAATATAAATGAAAACATAACAATTTTTTTTATGAAAAATGATCATAAAAATAAGTTTAGAAGGTAAGCCAGAGATTGGAACAAAATATTTTCAAGGGGTATAACAAACAAAATATTAGGATCCAGAATACAATCATTACAAATCAGTAAAAGGAAGAAAAAACACCTTAATCACAAAGTGAGCACAGGATAGAAACTAAGGATTCACAAACGACAAATATATGCTGATAAATACATGAGAGACTTTCCGATTTATGAGAAAAAAGCAGATTAAAACAAGATATGGTTTCATAGCTGTCAGATGCACAAAAATAAAATTTAAGCCAGGCAAAATGGGCGTATGGATTGATATAATTATTTGAGAATAATTTAATAATAATCATACAGTTAAACATGTATTATCTGAAATACAGACCAACCCTTCTAGGTATACATCTTGGAGCACTTTCCAACTTCTTTCCCATTGTGATACACATAGAGAACGAGAATAGCCATTTGTCACACTGGGGTAACCTGAGGAGGCTGCTCACAGAAGGAGGTGACCATCCAGGGAGCTTGGTCACCTCAGGCTCACCTTGCTTCCCTGCAGGCTGAAATACTCCACATCATCTACCCAGCCATGAGGCACTGCTACACAGCATTGATTAGACTGGTTGGGAAGCTTGGCTCTAGAGAAGCTGCTTCTGTGAGCTCAAGGAGATATGTACAAAAATGTTTACTATAGCAAAACCAAAAAACCAAAACCAAAAGACTGTAAAAGGGGGGGAGGCACAATTAAATTCAGATATACTTGTGCCACACTTCAATTAAAACTTATGAAATAAAAGTATTCTAGCTGTTTTGAAATATATACTATATTATTATTAGTTTTAGTCATCCTACTAGGAATAAAGCATCTCTTTGCAAGAAATGATATGTGTGATGAATATGCTAACTACCCTGAACTAATCATTATGCAATATATACATATCTCAGAATACCATATTGTACTACATAAACAAGTACATTCATTACATCTTAATCAAAAATATAAAATAATTAATGAAATCATATAACAGGGATGAGTTGCAAAACCATAACATTGAATAAGAAAAGTGAAAAGGAAAAGGATATGTTTACTATGATTCTATGTGTATTAATTTGCCTTCTGTTATTATAATGAAATATCTGAGGCAGGCTAACTTTATTTTAAAAAATGATTTATTTAGTTCAGAATTTAGGAAGCTGAAAAGCTTCTGGTGTCCCCACTGGTTTGGTTTGGCCTCTGGTGAAAGCCAAATCGGGAGTGGAATCCCAATGGCAGGAGCATGTGTGGGACCAAGAGATCACTTCACAAAACAAGAAACCAGAGAGAGACTGGGATTCACAGCCCTTTCAAAGTCATGCCCCCACCTGACCTGAGGACCTCCTACCAGGCCCTACCTCTTGAAGGTTCCACACTGTCTTCCAACACCACCACTCTGGGGACCAAGATTCTAACATATGAACCCTTGGGGGACAGGTTCACATCATTTGCAAATCATAATAATGCAGGCAGATTTTTAAAACAAAAGAAACGGTGTGTACTTATGTCTAAATGTATAGAAATTTAGATGAGGAGGGTATCACCAACTTCAGGGTAACACTTGCCACTGGAAAAGGACGGAAGCAAAGGGGATTTGGTGGTGGATGAGGGACTCTAAGAATATCTGTGGCATTGTATTTCTTAAAAACAAATGTGAATGAAGCAAATGTGGCAATAAATTTATGTGTTAAATCTGGATAAGTAAGCACATAGGTTTCTAAGGTATTTATGCTGTATTTTTGGGTATTCAAACTATTACATAATTAAAAACAAACAAACAACTAGAGCAATGGTTTCCATCTTGGTGCATATTAGAATTACAAAAATTAGAAACGTAAAGGGCAGGGCCTGGACATCAATCTTGTTTGAAAGTTTCCCCAGTGATTCTAATGTGTGACTCAGAGTTGAGAATTGCAGAATTAGATGATCTCGAAGTTTCCTTGCAAAAACATTTTGTGTTTCTAAACATTTTAATTGCACTGCTTCTTCATGAAGTTTCATGTGAACACAATTATGTGAAGAACAAGGAGAAGCCAGACCTGTTAATATTCACTGAGAACTTTCCTTCTATCAAAAGTTATCTTTTCCTGGTGCTCCTGTTCTTTTGTTTTGTAGAACCTCGTTTCTCTGCTTCCATTTTAGTTGTTAATCCCTCCCCTTTTCTCCTCCCACCTTTCTGAGTCCATCCTGACAGGCAATTCATCCAAGCACCACACACTTAAGCTCTGAGTCATTCATATGCATTGCTTTAGAACATATTAAACAGATCCATATGCTTATCTACACTAAGATATAGATTTTTCCTTCAGAAAATAGAATACAAAAAATCATTCCAATGTGTACACTTCCAATATTTTAAGCAGGCATCTAAAATGAAAAAGAAATTAAAAGTAACTTGGACCAAAATCCTGAACATTAAAACATTACAGTAAATTGGTAAAACATAAACCAAATATATAGATGTCTACTTTATATCCAAAAAAGTTACTCTTTCCCTGCCATACACAGGCAGCTCTTATATTGTAATGGCTCCACTTCAATCAGAGTTGGATCACAAGTAGAACAGTAATGAATGTGGTCTTTTCCAACATTGTTCCTCCTGAACACTCTTTATTATCCTTCCCAACTTCAGACATTCCTATGAAGTCATCATCAACCAACCAGACGTTCTAATGGTTTGAAATAACTGATGTAGCCAGGCACATTGAGTTGATATAGAATCAAAGAAATGTGGCATTCTCCTTTCCTATGCAGTTGTGTCATGGGTAAACATATGATCTCCATTAGATTTCTCAAAATATAGAGAAATCACTGTCAGACCCTCAGTATTACCTCTGGGGATACTTATTTAGATTACAACCACTAACTAAAGTGCCATTGTCTCAAATAAAGCCTTCCTAAATCTGATCTCGGGGACAGTGAGAAAATGAATGTCGAAATGCAGTATACGTCAAGAGACCAGGAAAACTTCCAACACTGCTTAAGGGTAACTGGAGGACTGATATCCAAGAGGGGAAAAAAGGTAGGAAATCAAGCCACAGTTACAAAAGGAAACAGATCTGAGTTTTTCGTTTTGTTTTTTCCCAGGGCCGAGGACTGAACTCAGAGCCTTGTGCATGCTAGGCAAGCGCTCTGCCACTGGGCTAAATCCCCAACCCTCAAACCTGAGTTTTAATCTAGATTCTACTATTTTCTAAAGCTTGGCCTTCAACAGATTTCTTGACAATTCCAGGCTTTAGTTTCCTCATACAAAAGATGGGGAAAACCGAAACAGTTACTTCCATACCCTAATGCCCAAATCTTGGCTTTTAATATCAATCTCCAACAAAAGGATCTAAGATGCCATGGAGAAATGGCAAACTTCAACAATGAGACAGAGAATATACCAGATGAGCCTGGAGTAAGGAAGTTCTCAAAACCAAACAAAAATGGGAAATAAGAGCCAACCGAAGTATTCCCCCCAAAAGTAAATAATGTGGTACTAGAGGCAATAGACTGAATTTTTTTGTCTCCCTAAAATTCATATTTTGAAATCTAACTCCCAATGTGATGACATTTAAAGGTGGAACCCTTAGGAGATGATTAGATCATGAGAGAGGAGTTATCCCAAGTAGGATTAGTTTTCTTATAAAAGAGACCCTAGAGACAGCTCCCTCACCTCTTCTACCATGTGAGAACCATACAATAGCCATCTAAAAGACAGGAAGTGGCCCTCACTGGATACCAAATCTGCCAGTAACTGGATTGTGAACTTTCCAGTCTCCAAAACTCAGAGAAATAAAATAAATGTCTGTTGTTTATATACTAGACAAATAAAATAAATGTCTGTTATTTATATACCAGATAGCCTATGATATTCTATGATAGTAACCCAGACTAAGACTTTGATTATATAATCAAAAGTGAAAATAAATAGCCTTGAATCCACACTGATATAAAGAAATGATCGAATAAATTTTTAAAAAATGGGTAGTATAGACCCATTCCTCACATACAAAGGAATTTTAAACAATTTATGGAGATACTACCCTCTCAAAGACGTGGAGTATATCTCCATCCTTTTAGCATGGGCTGTACACAGTGAATTCCTTCCAAAGCTTACAGTAGAGAAAGGGGGGTGTGTGGGAAACCATCCATATCTAGCAGAATCAGACTTGGTTGAGACATGGGGCACAGAGGCCTGACTCCCAAGAACTGGCACCCATGGAGGACTGTCCCAGATTTTGGGGAGTATGTGGCCCTGTGTGGGAGTGGTTCACTGTCTGGTTCTATGATGGTTTCCCTGAGCAAATGACTCTCCTAATTCCACCCCATCCTGTTCATCACAGAAGAAGCCCCTCCTGGTCTTGACTGGGAGTGGTGGGCTACTCCATGTTGTTAGAGACCAGATCTGGTATGGCCTGATCCGTGATGTCCCCTCTCATTTAAGAAGAGTGTTGGATCTTGTGTGTTTATTGATTAGATAAGTTTATGGGTAATTAATTGATTTATAGCCAACATCGTCCTTTGGCAGTTAACCCTTTTTTTATCCACATGGGACATGGCTGAAAACCCCCTACAGGGGTGGACAGCTTTTCAGTGCAGAAACCTGACAAACAACACTCCGTGTTAAAGATTAATATGATTGGTGGTAAATCATATTGATAGCAGACACCCTTGATATGATGTGGTGGGAATGGCACCTTACCTCTGCAGTCTTCCTCCCAAGAACTCAGCACCCAGTATAATCATGAGAAAAATCCAAACTGAGGGGCATTTCATAAAATACCTAGTTGGTACCCCTCAAAACTTTCAGGTCATCAAAAATATTGGAAGTCTGAGAAACTGCCTCAGCCAAGAAGAGGATGAGGGGACACGACAATTAAATGTAATGTCAGAATGGGATTGGGACAGAAAAGGGAAATTAGGGAAGAAATATGAAAATTTGAAAAAATATGAATTTTAGTTAATAATTATATATCAAGATTGGTCCATTCATTGTGAAAAAATGTACCGTACTAATGTAAGATGTTAATAACAGGAGAAACTGGATGAAGGATAGGCAAGAAACTTCTATATTATCTTTACAACGTTTTTCTAAGTCTGAAACTATTTTAACATAAAGAAAAATAATTAAGGAAAATAGTTCCCTCATGAAGAAGTTGTAAGAGGCTGGGGTTGTGGCTCAGAGGTAGAGTACTTGCCTAGCATGTGTGAAGCACATATAAATAAATAAATAAATAAATAGTCCATCAACAACTAAAAAATATTTTAAAAAGAAGTTGTAAGGTTTACATTTGTATGAAATTTAAGCATTTAGCATAATCCTTTGTATGCAGTACAGGTTAATACCTGATTACTCTTATTAATTAGTATCATTAAGCGAAGTTAAATCAGGAGTTGCTTAGCAATCCATTTCAGAAGCACAATAATGATTACTTGGTGGAGTATTAAGATACTGGTACCCCTACTACCTTAAAGGTTTATTCATTTATTCATGTTTTAAAAAATCAGTGATCTTAGTGAATTCTATCATTTTCATCTTTGCTGAGCAAAGTCTATTTTCATCACTTATTTTCCCAGCATTATTCTAATTCGGTATAGAACTCTGAGTAATGAATTGGATCATGCTTCTGGATTATTAAACTTTCTCACACTTCTGCAAAGAGCTGGGCAATGTTCCTTCTAATAACTTTCTTCCAACTCTGTCTTCTTATCCAACAAATTTAACATGTAGCCATTTTGTGAGGAATGTTCTGTATATACTCCCAGCACACTGGAGCATCTCTGAAGCACACAGCACTGGATATGCCCTAAAGCGATGCATCTCACCATCTGGTGTTTGCTCCCCACAATTTCTCCACGTCTGGTTCCTACTTAGGAATCCACCTCCTTTACTTTGTTCATTAAGACTCTTTGACCCTGCTCGCAATTCACATTGAAAACTCCTACATCTCTTTCCTCTGAGAATTTGATTCAGATTTGCTTTTGAACATTGGAGATACAGTTCTGTAGGGAAGGTATCTGTAGGCACTCTCTGTAATCCCTCCTAGTGTACAAACTCCCAACGGGCTGAAGCCAACTTCAGTTCCACCTGATAACCCTCCCCACATTTAGCACCAAGTTGGGCATATCTAGTGCTCCCAGTAAACATTTATTGAAGAAATGCTAATTTGGATGCCATCCACAAAAGTAACTGAAGCACTCAAATGTGCTTGCCTGCTAGGAGGATTCATCTCACTTAGCAGAGAGCTGCAGAGCAGGAGTTTCTGAGTTGTCTGCAGAAACAATTCTCAAGAACTGATTAAAATATAATAATAAAATAAAATAAAAGCCTCCAATGAGTGTCCCCTTTTCCCTATCAATTTTTGTATATTTCTCCCTCTTCATTTAACAGAGATGTTTTCTTTTTGTTCCTTATTAATGACAAGTATGTTTGGCAAATTAACAAGAAGTATAGAAATGGTTAAACCCAATATATTTCCTTTCCTCAAAGCCATAGGAGGGAGGTTTTGAGGTTGAGCTGCTAGTTGCTAAATTATTCAAATGCTTAAAATAAGACTTCTATCATCTATCTGCCCATCCATCCATCCATCCATCCATCCATCCATCCATCCATCTGTTCATTCATTCACTCACCCATCCACCTATCCAGCCACCCTATTTCAATAGGCATTTACTGCTTGCTTCCATATTCCAGGTATTCTGCTGGGTACCAAAGATGTAGGGCAATGAACAAAAAGCCCTTGCCCTCAAAGAGTTCCCAATCTAGTGGGGATGAAATCGATAAATAAGTAAGTATAAATGCAACATGGCACATGCCATCATAAGAGATGTGCATGCTCATGTAAGAATGATTCATGAGTCAAAAAAGAAACAAACAAAAAAATCACTGGTTGTTTCATGGATATCTTCAAATGGGTTCCATTTTTTTTGCATAAGACTTAGCATGGCAAGAATGGCACCTCATCTCTGAGATTTCCTGTCCCTAAACTGCCCCAAGTCTCAACTTCCTCCCCTGTATCATTGCAGTTGTTGCCTAAATATGTTTCAGATTCACTGGGAAGATCATGAAAGATCTTTGCAAATTCTAAGGGGCTATCAGAATATAATTGATTGTTATGTTTATAACAAGGCAAAGGAGAATATTTTCCCTTATAATCTCCCTGTTCCTCTCAACCTCTGCAAGAACTGAAAATTCTAGATTCATCTATTTTTTCTCTTGGATGATCCATTCAATCAAGCTCTACTCTTCTGTTTTTACAAGACCAGTATCTGGTGACTTCCTCACACCCTGGGTGGGTACCCTGGCCCACACTGTATGACAGAGCCTGACAACCCAATTTTAAGCATCATTATCTGTGCCACCCCCATGACTGCTCAGAGCAGGATTCCTAGACAGCAGTTTTGAATGGTCTGATAGAACTCAGTTTTTCAGAAATTGACTCATATTCAGTGTCAAAAAAAAAAACTAATTAAAAAATCAAGAGATGCCACATCTTAAGGAAGAAAGTTTGGATCCTGTTTGAAAGAGATAGCAGTGATTAAAGGGGGACAACGTGGGCAGTGTCCCAATACCGTCTCTGAGAGGCTGGCACAGGCTTTGCAACCCAGGTGAATCCAAAGCAAACAGGCCTACAGGACACAAAGCCACAAGTTTTTCTTGTGAGCTCAACAAATGTAAAGCTCCCTTAATCCACACAAAAATAAAACTGAAATAGAAGACTGCCCAGACCTGCATGTAGCATGACCTCTTCCACCCCAACACGGCTGGTTCTCTGACCTACCTTTTCTCACCAATTTCACCCATTCCTCCTCAAACCCTTCTTATGTTCTTTTGACTTTTTTTTCCTTTTTTTGCCACCCAAACAGCATCCCAGAATGCCTCATTTGATGACATCACAGATAGCCATGGGTTGCTTCTGGTGTTCCATCTGTTCCTGCAGGCCTTGCCTCCGTGTGGGCAAGATTTGAAGGGAGTGTTCACTTGAGGCTGGGGAGGGGGGGGGGGGGGGGGGGTGTGGGGATCGGGCCTTTGAAGCTGTTTTCTATCAGGCACTGCAGCTGTCAGTGTTGGCTGTGGAAGCCAGTGATTGTCCTTGGAGCTCCCTGTAGCCGGCAGTGCACTGTGCTTGCGGATATTAATTGGGCTTTCATTATGTGAATGTACCCAGAGGCTTTTGCAGTCGATGCCTATATCTATATTGATTCATAAAAAGTGCCAATAAATAACAGCTCTCTCAAAGCAGCTTTTAATGCTTTTGATAATTAGTTGGTTTATGTTTTTTTTCCTCATTTTTCTTTCATTTTCTTTTTCTTTCTTTCTTTTTTTTTTCTTTTTACACATTACAGCATAATAGATCACAGAATCTTTGGGACAATGGACAGGCACATTGGCTAAATCACCTTATTACAGTTCCATATAGTGAAAAGAGGCTTAATGCTAAATTATCAGATTCCAGCTATTGTGGAAACCAAGAAAGAATAATGCTCCAAATAACCACTGTGGTGCCTCTGTGCCACTCATTGTCCCAGGAGCTATTGGCACGCCTTCTACTGCAGCTCTCCATTGAGTCAGCAATCCCCTGAAATGAACAGTGGGGCCCAAATTCAGGCTGGGAATGAGTCTCTTTCCTTTTTAGTGTATTAGTGGTTACAAGATATTTTTGGACCTAGCATTTAAAAAAAAATTATTCTATAGCATTTGTGTATAATTGTGAGCAAAATTATGTTATTAGCTTTGGAGCACCCCAAATTAGACACATCACAGACTACTCTAGTACCCAGAATTACTATATATTATCCTACAAAAAATGGAGATGAAAGCAGAAATTGCACAGACCTTTAATTTGCTGAAACTTTTCAAAGGCAAAAAGGATATTCATTAAAAGTTAACAGTGACACAGCTGTGCAGAACTCTCACAGAAAATGCCATTGTCACAGGAGCCTGATCATGACCCACTATCACTCTCTGTATCAGAATCTCAGGTTCCTATGGTCCGTTCAGCTATTGAAAAATGAGAGCAATGCCCCTGGAGGGTGAGGATGCAGAAGGCTTTTGGATGATCATTGTTTTAGCCTCATATCATAACTTTAACAAGAAATAAATAAAACTGTGATTCCAACTACTAAGTCAGGCCAGAGATCCTCATGAAGCTCTTCCTTTCATTTCTGGGAAGATGGGTGGGCTTGATTTCTTTATAATAAACTATTTATATCCCATTCTCTTCCTCTTGCTTGTTCTGTCTCTGAGCCTTTCTTTCTCTTTCCTCCTCTTTAGGAATAAAGGCCCACTAATATTAGAAGGGCAGTCATGAAATGAAATCAAACACAAATTCCAACTGTCCAGGGAAACAAAACCTTAACAAAATTGCTATGACTATGCTCAACTGTCTGTGGTATTATATGTGGTTACTTCTAATACAATGCCTGAGAAAAACAAGCAAACAGTGGCTTAGGTAGACAGGCAAAGTTAACTAGGTATCCATGCCAGTAAATAAATTTTATTTGAACTGCTTTGTGGAAATATCAGTGATAACAATGGGACTTTGGGTAGTAAAGATTATAAGCAAGTGCTAAATTTGGAGAAAACTGACCAAATTCTCTCTTTCAAGAGATTTTAAAGTATTCAAGATGATACTTCTTTTTATAAATTGAAAAATGGGTAAAGAATAAAAATCTATAACCCCTGCCCCCCAATTTGAGAAAACCATTAAATTTGTATACAGGTTCACTGGAATCATGATTATACTCTCACACCAATATTCTCTTTCAACTTAGTATGGAAATAATAAGACATCTAGCAATATCATGCAAAATTTTTCTTCCACCGAGGTGTCCTGGCCTCGTAGTTATATAAACATGACTATCGCTTAGTGTTTGTTAATAAGAAAAAAAAAGATTTTAATCAGAAGGCTATGACAAAAGCATGCGTTGGTTTTCAGAGCAAACAAAATAAAACAAGAAAGAGACATTTAAAAATGGTGCCGTTCTATCATTATTTTTTCAGGTTGCCTGGATGGCTCATCAGCAGTATAATTTTTCTTGTAATGACCTTCATTTGTTTAGTGCCCATGATGTTTCAAGTTGCAGACCACATGCTTACCTAATATGAATATTTCTCATACATTAAATTATATTATTGGAAATGTCAAAGACCAATAACTCCTTACTTGTTTTTTGATAAGGGCTTTGGAGTGAGGTATAATAGAGGAGAGATAAAAGAGGACAAAAAAGACTATTTATCTGAATTTTGTGGATTCTTTTCCATTTTTCAGTTTAATTTTTCTCTTGACTAACCTTGCAGCAATTCAGGGCCTGTGGGAAAAGGATAAACTTGAGAATACCTGTGCTATTTTTCCTCCCCGAAACATTTACAATTTATCCCCCAGCCTTGTCTATTCTTTCCATAACCATTTCCAAATAATCCTGCCAGCTTTGAAAGTTCGCCTCAGCAGTCACTCTGGCTTGGAAAACCAGCCCTGCAACGGGGCGCCTTCTCTAGAGAGGCCATATTTTCTGAACCTCAAATCAAGACATATTGTCTAAGAAGTTAGGGCCTCCTTGAAAGCAAAACCAGTTGAACTTTGTGAAATTTAGACTCTCCCAGAAAATCCAAGCATAGAGTCGATGTTCTTTTCAAAATCCCAGGGTTACATTTAGGACTGCACTCCAGACAACCCAAGTCGACAGACACTGGGATTCTTTCCATGTCCTGAACGGATCCCTGACAAGAATCCGGAGGGCTTTGCCTCTCCCAATTGGGCCATTTTAGAATATTTGCTCCAAGTCACATTCTCCAGGGTGACTCCTTCAGCAAACTCAGCTGCAGAGGAGGCATGAACTCACAGAGGGTCCCGCAGCTTGAGGGTGACTGATGGGTCCTTAAGAGCAAAGCAAGTCATTAAAAACGGAACAAGAACAAAGTGTTCCTGTACTCTCTACTAGTTTGTTCCACTAACAGTCTTGCTTAAGCATGTGAATCTTTTAGATCCATGTCAGTTCAACAGTGATATTCTAAAAAAGTCATTCAGCATAGGGATTTGATCACTGTGACTGCACTGTTCAATACAGTAGCCACCAGTTCAAGCACTTGAAATGTGGCTAGCATGAATTGAGATGTGCTGTAAGTGAAAAGCACACAGGCATTTCAAAGACTTAGGATACACAAAAACAAACATGAAATAAATCATGATTACATGTTAAATATTTGATTATGTGTTAAAATAATATTTTGGAAATATATTATTGGAATTAATTTTACCTGCTTCTCTGTATTTTTAAAAATATGACTACTAGAATGTTTAAAATTACATATGTAACTGTCCATTGAGGCTCACCCTACTTATTTCCATTGAATAGCACTGGTCTAGGTGGTTGAATGGTGAAATGGGACATTATTCCATAGGCTATAAGACAATAAATCTTCAGATATTACCTTTGCTTTGCTCTTAATTTTTCAGTTGACTTTAATACAAAACTCCTAAATAAAAGATGATATTTCATGTATGTGCTCTTTGGGGGGTATTAATGTATTTTTATTAGCAATGAGTCTCTTTATTAATTAAAATAGACAAATAATTTTAATGACCAAAAACAACAGTTTGAAAAACAAAATCACAAATGTCTCATTTTGGGGGGTTGATTTTTAATATTAAAAATAATTATAAAGAATTATGTATTTGGTCTCCCTACCTTCAGAAGAATATTGAGAGTTTATTTAGATTAGATTTCAAAGTTCTTTAAACACAAAGGTCATGTTTAAGTGGAGAACAAGTCAATGTTGTGAATCTGGTTAATATAGTCATTAGTTGGAACAAAAATAAAATACTACAATATTTGGAAGGAATTGGTTAAAAGTTGCATTGTTATTTTTAATACACCAAGAAAGTTCTTGTTTGAATCAAGCAACTTGGTAAATAAATATTTTAACATTTAACTTAAGTGACAAAGTATTGCCTAAATATACTTCAGTGCCGGCCATCTCACAATGTTCAGATTCTCTGAGCGTGTTGAAATCTTAAGACATTTTTACCTTTGAGCACATAACAGCTAATCAACTATAACAAACAATACTAGATCAAAGGCAAAAAACACACATTTTTCTTCCCTAGCAAGTTCTGGAGTTTAAAATTTCAATAGCAACTTTAAAGCATGCTTTCATAACAAGCAGTATATTACAAATAGCAGAAAGCATTATAAACAATAGCTTTATATTCTATTTACTTAAAATCCTTCCATTTACACTTATGATAAACTGCTTAGTGTTTAGACATGGAATGCTCTCACTCAAGGATAAGGTTATTACTTGATAAATGCATAGGGATAGTACCATTTCTTAATCAGAAAGCTGAAAAATCAGTGCATTGAGAAATGACGTTCGCCGAGGTTCTCGCAACCTCTGTTTCTTCATTCTAAAAGCAACACATCCAAGACTGACACCGAGGCGAGATTTTGCAGAGTAAAAGCTGCGTGGTTTTCCCTTAGATTTTGTTTTGTTTGGGGTTTTGGGCCCAACTTTGGATCAGGTAAGATGCTATAAAAACATTCATCCTACCCACACTCAGTAATATACAGACCACAGCTGTAACTCAAGTTAAGCCACCAGCTAAGAATAAAAGCACCAGAAACAAACCAACCAAAACCTAAAGCAAACAACATGCTTATCACATAATAACTATTGAATAATGCAAATATTAACAAAGCAAACCAAGCAGGGGGCCTCCGTCTCAGGAAGAAGAAAAGCCAGCAAATAGAAGGCAGTGATTGGGAAATCAGATCGGCTCTTCCTCCTCATTCATTACTGAGCAAAAGTGGATCAGGACTGACATCTGCTGGCCTTATTAATGGGATGTACCCATTGAAACAAGGGTCTTGGAGAACAAAATGTTCTGGTGGGCTGATACTGCATCACTGGGGTGGGGAGGAAGCCAGGACTTGGCAAAAGCCTTTCTGGTAAGCTGTTTGCAAAGCAGCCAATCAGCGGCCACTCCTGGAGCAAAGAGCAGCTTTGGGTTCCCTCTGGTTGGTACTTCACCTCACAACCAGGAATGTTTTCTAGTCACTCCAAGCAGGGATGGAATATGAAGTAGGTGTCTTTCTATTTGGAATGACCCAAGTTCCAAGAAGTGTGGTCAATGGATACTCAATAAGTATAATGGACAATTCCAAGACTTGACCAGAGGCTCATTAGAGAAAAATAATTACTCTGAATGGTTAAACATGTGTCTAAATATCGATAGGCTTAGTAGCTTTGGGCAGTATCTTGCTAGGGTATCAAGGTTCTGAATGTTCAGAGTTCATGTCCTGCATCTATTTGACTTTTGTCCATCTCTCTCCCACCCCTGCCATTTCCCAGCTGGAATCTATTTCACTATGCAGATGTTGGATTCATGAGATTTTGTCTTCATGAAGCTTTGCTTTCAATCTCTGGGGTCTAGTTTTCTATCATTATGTAAGACAAGTTCCCTACTGGCTTAGAAGCTATGAGAAGCCTGGGACTCAAGTCATCTTTGTGGCACCTGGCACAGATCCTCTTATATCATCACTTGACCTATATTTATTGGCTTATTTTGAAAGTTCAGTATTCTATATTTGCCCATGTTGCTTTTATAAATACAACTTCTATCTAGTGGATTCAAATAGAGCTTAGCAGTCTAGTATTTAATTAGAAATCCTAATTTTAATTGGAAATAAATTGCTTGGTCCTAACATTTTAGGTGCTCAGATCCCTATCATTTTAATCTTAGCTCTTAGAGGAGGTCCTGCCCTAGGATTTGTAATAGCAGAAACCGGTCATGAGTTGTAGAAATTCTTCTCCAGAACAATCCCTAAATATGCTTCATCTCAACAATAAAAGTGAGACTGGTAGGTCAGAAAACTTTTCTGCCATTCCTTTTTATCTGAATTCCAAAGTGACTGTGATTGCTACCCCTCTCATTTAAGTTTGTGTGTGCCTATTGGTATACATGCACATGTGTCTGTCTCTAGACACACAGACAGACACACACACACACTTTTTTTTTAACAAGGCGTATGGAAGAAATGAAATCTGGAAAACTTTCCCCAGAGAAAGAAATGGAGGAAAGCCTGAAACCTTGACTGCCAGAGCATGAAGGAGGCACACTGATCACACACTATCTTTAAAAACACTTGCAAAAATCATACGGTCTAGATGAAGCTGAATCAAATTGATCAGGCAAAGCTGAATTGAATTGCCACCTCAGACTACGTCTGGTGAATCAGAGGCAAACTACTGCGTATGAATCATTAGCTTTAAGGAGAAAATCATTAGCATATGTCAAAAAGTGTACAAATCCCATTTTCTCTTTTCACCCTCTTTGAGCTTCTGTACTCTACTCTGAATTCATGCTAAAAAAAAGTGAGGGAGTTTTACTTCTCTCAAATACTGTTGGAATAAAGCCCCTTTCCCCCCAATTCTGTGGAAATTGTTCTATTTTTTCTTTTAGTTAACACTGCGATGGAATTAATAGATTATACATATTTAAAATCTTCTTAATCTCATGATTAGGCTCATGAAAATTAAAATATAGGACTGGAATTATTGGTGGTATCATCTCAATATTTATAACTAATTGTAATATGTTACATTGTGAAAAAAATCAAAGGGGAAAATAAAAATTATCCTGCTCAAACACTTTACAAAGCATTTTGCTTTATACATACCATGGTAACCTAATAAAGACACTGTCACTTGGCAGATGGTATGGCACATTAGCCTTGAAATGAAATACTAGATGCCAAAACTATTAACTCCAATGTGCTCAGAAATTAAAAAATACTTTTTTGATCCTTCCTTCCTTCCTTCCTTCCTTTCTTTCTTTCTTTCTTTCTTTCTTTCTTTCTTTCTTTCTTTCTTCTTTCTTTCTTTCTTTCTTTCTCCCTTCCTTCTTTCCTTCCTTCCCTCTCTTCCTCCCTCCTTCTTTCCTTCCTTCCCTCTTTCCCTCCTTCATTCCAGTGTGTTTCTTTTCCCTCATCTCATAATACAATAAAAAGTAGTCAACTTGCACAAAACCATCATTGCCTACACAAAGGCCTTTTACAAATACCAGCAGGAATTTGAATATTAAATCTGGACAAGAGCAGCTTGGCTAGTAGTTTCCATCTCATTTAAACCATTTCAGCCAACACAGAGAGGCTGTCCACTTCTGCATTGCTTGAGCAGAATATTTCTTTTGCCTTTTTCTTGCACCAGCTTCCCAGCCCCTCTGCAAATATATATTCTTAGAATCAACCAGCTGTGCATCCTGAAATCTATGCATTGTGACTGTGAAACAACACAGAAAGGATGCAGCTCTCCAGGCCTTGGTAAGCCCTGTTCAAAACACATCTTGTCTCTTTAAGAGATGATAGGTTGTTTTCAAAGTCTCTGCAGGCAATGCAACTCACCCATGCCAGGTGGCATTACTCCCAGATCCCTATTTTAGGGTATAATAGAAAATGTGGGATACTGGGATACTCTTTTCCCTAAAACTCCCCTTCCCCCTCTCTCCTTTTTTGGTGGCCAACATTCCTACTTGGGAATTGTTGAACTCTTAATTCTAAACCTAAGTGTATAACTTAGAAAAGAATGGCAGATTCTTTCTCCCCTCCCAGGTTCACCCCTCTGCTTCCCCTCTCCTCCCCTCTCCACTCCTCTAATCTCCTCTCCCATCTCTTTCTTTATTCCTAAAGATCTCATTGAACACATGACTTTTTAACCTCATCTGTTTCAGGACAAATAAACAGAGATAGGGTAATGTATGTCATGGCTTTCCTTAATAAAACAATACACAAGGAAAGGAGACTGTCTTCCAGAGAGGAAAAGGATTAAACCTCTTTACCTCATATTAGCCGACTGTCTTTTAAAATATTGTCATGCAATTTCAGTGCCACTTAAAATGTCTACAAAAGCAAATCTTTCTCTGTCAAAGAGATGTCATCATTTGCACTCTCATAGAGAAATACTCTGAACCAAGAGAACAAAAACAGGTTCCCACCAGACATATTCAAGGCCAGGAGCCTCCTAAGGTAAGTGGAATTCCACAAGAAAAACTTCCAAAGATAGGGGTCAAGCACATGAACCTCCTGGATTAAATTGTCAGAGCTAAATTTCAGAATATGCTTCATAAAAGGTAAAATTTAGAAAATCTGAAAAATAATGTTCAGTAATATTTACAGGTCTTCACTTCCACCTCTTGTTTTTATTGTCTTCATTGTGTCATTAGAGGAATACCCCCACAGCCAGAAACCAGGCAGGAAACATTCTTGTGGTGTGGTCTGGCTATCTAATCCTGAAGCTCTATTGTGCTTATTGTTGTTTTTAGGTATTAACAGCCCCTGCCGGCCATCAAAAGAGCCAGAAATAGAAGCATAAATAAGCATATTTACTGGTCCAAGGATTTTTAATAGAGTAAATATTTGTTGAGTTACTACCAAATACCAGGTGCTATTCTATGCACTTGAGAGGCAATGATGAATAAGACAGGTCTAGATGAAGAACAAACCTCAAAAAAATTTTGATGAATAGGAACCACAACCACATGCATATATATATATGGAACAAAATAGACCATCTTCTATTTTTTCAAAATACTCTCTCCTACCAGTTTGCCATTTGATGCAAATTTTCATCATGAAACTGAGTTAGTTTGATTCCCCATTTTACTTGGAGAGTTTCTCACCTTTATGAGTTATGATCAGGGGCAGAATCTGCTATAAACTAAAAATGCACGCTTGTTTTCTCTGTCCTTTGCGCATGAGAGAATAGGTCCATGAACTTAATCAATTGTTGTCTGTGCTTAATTTGGGAGCTGGGGAGTTAAAGATACTAGGATCATGGAGAACCCATTCTGGCCGTGGACACTGTGACAGTAGCTAGGACATTGCTTCAGGGGTATCACTGTAATGACAGCATCCTGTTTTGATGCTGAAGTCACTGGTGGTGCAAGCTTTAGGGTCCAACCTCCAGCGGAATATGGTGCCCTTTTCATCTATCAATTGGCATGATTTTACCTGTAGTTCTAGTTTATGAAAGACTGTGTAGTTTTCATCCATTTTCCTTTCTTCTTGGGCATACGATTGAATGCTCTCTTTTAGTCTCCCTTCTGAATTAGACATGACCATGTTACTAAGTTTTGACTAATTGTTAGGGAGTCCAAAGAAACATATACCACCTCCAAGTGTAATCTATGAAGATCTTCCATCAGATCCTCCATAATATCTTTCCCTCCATCTGTTAGCTGGCTGATTATGCCCAGTACAACCTGCCAGTCACATGTTGAATATGGCATTACTTCCATCAGCTTAGATCTCTGAATGGCTGCAAGGAGCAGAGTTTCTCCACTAATTATATTTTATCAAACAAGAAATAAACCTCTATGATACTATGCCATTAAGATTTCAGGGTTTATCTTTGTAGCAGCTAAAGTTTCCTTAACTCTAGCTGGAATATTGCCATAACAAAAACCTAAAATGGGTAGCATGGCTAAGCAGTGAGACTTGAAATGGCAAGGAAACTGACTATGGAGACTGGAAAGATGAAGATCTATGTTAGGCAGTGGAGAAACCTTTGATAATACTGCTTCTTGATAAAATTCATAAGACAGGTCGAGTGCATGCTGATTCTTTAGCCTTAGGGGAAAGGGTTGGGAAACAGAATGTTAATAGCAATTTGAAAAAAAAAAAATAGTAGATGAACTCAGGCAAGAATTGGCTTGTTTTCAAGCAAAAGTAAAACCAAGTGTCAGAAAACAGAGGTGTTGAAAAGTTGGAAAAATTGACTGTTTCTAAAACTCGAACACTAAGAAATAAGATTGAATAAGACTCAACCTTGCAGCTAACATCAAATCAAGAGTGAGTTCTCAGTCTCTGTCGTGGATGGCCTCAATAAAATCGATGAAGATCATGGCATGAGGACTAGGAAGGAAATGCATAAATCAGGCCTGAAAATGAAGACTAAGAGAGAAGCTGTTTGTAAGCAAATAAATGAGAAGTCCACAAGGTTTTTGAAGGAATGGTACTGCCAAAGAAATCGTAGGCTTGGACTAAAACAAGACTTTGAGTACCAAAATAAGCTTCAGCCCTCAAGTTAATCAGCAGTAGATGGGCTTTGAAAGCAATGAAGCCCCAAGGCAGCCATACCTTCCACCAAGAAGTAGAAGTGGCCAAGGAGGTAAAGGACCATGAAATTTCTAGATGGTGGAGCCAGGAGCCATGAAGAACCATGGACATGGGATTTTTTCTCATGAAACAGATCTATAGTCTATTCCAGAACTTTCCACACTCTCAGGGAAGGGCTTTCTCAAAGCTTGTCTAATAAATTTGACATACCAGTGAGTGCTGTGTGCCATTACAACTAAATGTGCATCACTTTTACACCATGGTAAAGTTGAGGAATCATTAAATTAAACCATCATCAATGGAGAGCAGGTTATATCTTCCCTCACGCTTGCCCTGTTTACAGAATGTTGAGACTCCAGGTGTTCATGGAGGTCACATGATGAAAATGTGGACATGCTCACCAGCGTCAGTTCTTTAGCAATTGCTCCGAGCAAAGCCTCACTCCTTTCCCCACCAATTTAACTGTGATAGAGAAATAGATCCAGAAATCTCACAATTCAATGGTTCATGTACATGGTATACCAGTGAGACAGTGATTGCTGCTGCCACCTTATCTTTTTCCTGCCCATTTTCCAACTCTGCTTCTGTGGCCCTCCAGGCAACCCTGTGAGCTCAGAATTATCCTTTCAACTTATTGCTTTTCTGTTTCTCACCGAGGATTGGTTTGTCTTGCTTGTAACAAAAACTTCCGCTTAATGCTTTAGTTATAAAAGTTAAGTGAAATTGTTCCTTTAGCATGATGTCTGACACCTGAATATTACACAAACATTAAATTTTCTTTTGATTTAATTGGAAGGGCCAGTTTTAAACTTCCACATGAGTCACTAAGAATATTTAATAAAATCAAATATTATCTCAATGCAAATAAAATTGTCTCTGACCAACTAGCTGGTTGTTTAGCATTGCCTTGAGGAGAATATTATATGTTATTGGTAAATTATGTTAGACAAAGGTAAAGTTTGAACTCAGGAGGGGATGAGCACAAAAACATTTGGGAGAAAAGCAATCACTACTTACTTTTTCCCAATTATGAATAGTATACAAAAATCTAGGCACTGTGGAATAAAAGTTAAGAGGCTTTTCAAGATGGGAAAGTGATAGATGATTATTTAGAACACAACTTGATACCCAGGGACCACACTAGGATGCAGAACATTTCCAAAAGAGAAGGCCTTTGGTGTAGTTTGTCTGCATAGGTAAATATTAATATACAAAATCATACCTATATGTCTTGTAAAGCTTAAAATTCAGTTAGTTTCAGTCCTGATTGAAAGGGAGAGTCAATTACATTACCTCCAGTAATGAAGTTGGTTTTGGTTTTGGTTTTCTTTTTTTGTTTTTTTTTGGTACAAGGGATTGAACTCAGGGGCATTCAGCCACTGAGCCACATCCCCAGCCCTATTTTGTACTTTATTTAGAGGCAGAGTCTCATTGAGTTGTTTAGCATCTCACTTTTGCTGAGGCTGGCTTTGAACTCATGAACTCATAATCTTCCTGTCTCAGCCTCCCCAGCCGCTGGGATTACAGGCATCTGCTGCCTCACTGACTGTGATGAAGTTTTATTATCCAGATGCAGATGGCAATAAGAGAGATGAAATTCTTCAGAAATCCAACACATGTGCCATGGTAGCTAGGTCTTGTGAATATGGAAAGGGAAGATCATTCAGAGTCTAAGTTTACCACTAAAGACCTCTAAAATCTGAATCTGTACATCTTCATTCTCATTTTAAACCATATATTCAGCTACTTTTATCTTTTTTGCTGTCAAATATTACTGATTCTTTTCATAAACCTTTGCCCAAAATCTATTATCCTTAGTGTATGACCTTCTTCCTCATGGTCCAGTATGGTGGCTAGGGCTCTGGGTTCAGAGACCATGATGGATAAAAGGAAAAAGTTCAATCTCTCAAGTGAAGATTGATTCCTACATGCAATACATAATGTTTATTTTTATATTGCCTTGAATTTATTCATGAGAGGCTGAGAATCTAATCTTTATTTTGCTTGGTCACATGTTCAGCAAAAATTGGAAATTATATTAGTGCAGAAGAACAGAGAAGTAGCTTTTGAGAGAAGAGAAACAATGAGAATCCAAGAGGCGAATAGCAATTCTTAGAATAGTATTTGTTTTATTTAAGAAATATTTACATGGCACTTATTAGTTTTAGGTACAGCTCCAAGTGTTTTATAAGTATTAACTCAATTTTTATAACAACCATATGAAGTTGGTTCTCTGTGGTCCCCTTTTTAGAGATGACAAAACCAAGGCACAGGAAAGTTTAGTAACTTGTCTAACTTACATGGACAGTAAATGGCAAAATCTAATTTTAAACTTTGCCCATCTGACTCAAGTACTACCACAAAAGTTGAGACTAAGAGACAGGTGCTCTTAGAAGAAATGCTGGTAAATGTTTATTGCGTGTTGGCGGGGTGGGGGGCGATGTTGAGAAGCCCTCATTTGTAGTGTATGCTGATATTCACAATGTAGACACTTCCACCATAGATAAGTAGTCACAAAAACAGAGAATAAAAAAAATTAACCAAAATATAAGCAAATTACTAGATTTTGTGTGCGTGGCATTTTTTGTTTGTTTGTTTTTGTTTTTTATGGTTTGGTGGTACTGGGCATTGAATCTAGGATGCTCTACCATCATTACACCTCCAGTCCTTTTTGTTTTGATACACAGTCTCAGTAAATTCATAAGGATGGCCTGAAATTTATAATCCTCCTACCTCAGCCTTCCAAGTAGCTGGGATTACTGGAGTGCACCATCATACCCAGCTTGAAGATTATTTTGAGTATTTATTAGCTTGCTTTTTAATATAATTTATTTGCCAGTTTAAATAATTTAATTTTCAACAGTGGTTATGTTCAACAACTAACTAACAAGTTTCCTGAAGGGTTAGCAATCCATTCTATGAACAAGTGCAAGCCAACTTCAGCACAGCACTAGATGCTCCCTGCGTGGAGATGAAG
This sequence comes from Glaucomys volans, assembly GCA_020662805.1. Classification (NCBI taxonomy): domain Eukaryota; kingdom Metazoa; phylum Chordata; class Mammalia; order Rodentia; family Sciuridae; genus Glaucomys; species Glaucomys volans. Next base: position 642,558 of record JAJEJO010000563.1, on the reverse strand, counting down.
GAGGGTGGGATCCGGGGAGGGACCATAAACACCAGCAGGGCTGTGGTTCTGGTTCAACAGTGGGAGATCCAGAAACCCCATTTTCTGTCCACGCCTCCTTATCCCTAACCCAGGTGGCAGCAGTGCCAGTTTTTTCTTCAAAGGGGACAGTTATAGGGTTAAAGCAACAGGGTAATATCGTGTGCTACAGTTTGAATGTAGTTTGTTCCCCAAAGGCTCATGTGTTGAAAGTGTGGTCCTTGGTGTGATAGTGTAGAGGTGGTGGATCCTTAAGAGGTGGAGTGTAACGGAAGGTAGTTGGGTCTACGTGGCGTTGCCCTTGGAAGGATGAGCATAGTGCTCAGGGGATCCAGTTAGTTCCCATGAGAATGGGTTGTTGCAAAAGAGCCAGCCTGACCCCTCAATCTCTCTCCGGCTTCCCATATTGCCATGTGATCCGTGCCTCTCACATGTGTTCCTGCCAGGATGTTACCCAAGGTGTTCCTTGCCGGAGTTGATGCCATGATGTTTTGAACTTTCGGCTTCTAAAATTGTGAGCTAAATAAAACTCTTTGTAAGTTGTCTAGCCTCAGCTATTTCATTACTGCAATAGAAAATGGACTGAGACCCACTGAGGAAAGGGGAGCACCGACACTCAGAAGACCAACCACTAAAATACCCTGTCAGTAACACGTTACTTCCCCACCTTTACTGAAAACGTGGGATGAAGAGTTAAGCTGCTTCCTCCTCCTATACAACAGCATGGCTGGAAGAGAGTGGGGGTCACCAATGACAGGAAGAAAAGAACTTACACCCCAAGAAGAAGTTAACACAGAATGGAACCTGAAGTATAGGTAATATCTTCAGTGTGGCAAGGGAAAGTACTAAGGACACTTGAAAGAAACAGATGACTAAGGAAAACAATCAGTTAGAGATTTGGGATATTTTGAAAAATTAATGTTGAAGCAAAGCAATAAATGTTCAAAATAATAATTTGGGGGACTGGGGTTGTGGTGCAGTGGTAGAGCGCTTGCCCAGCACTTGTGAGGCACTGGGTTCAATCCTCAGCACCACATAAAAATAAATAAATAAAATGAAGGTATTGTGTCCATCTACCAAAAAAAAAAAAAAAAAAAAAAGGGAAATACAGAGAATTCGGTGTTTCTCACCCACACTGAAGCACTATTAACCTTTCAATCACATATTTTATAGAAAGCTGTTTTATCTTGTCTTGTCACAGACAAAGGGAAGTTTCTAGAGTCTATGGGAAGACATCAAGTCATTTTAAAGTTAAAAATTTAACACGGTGCCAAAATATCATAAGTTATATGAAATGATCATAAGTTGCATGAAGTGATTCTGAGTGTCCCTCTTAATTCTACCATTCCCCCTCCAATGTCTTTTCCAAGTGAACAAGCAGATTTTGCAGAGTGCTAGATGCAGCCCTTCATATGAATCCATTTTTCATATTTTTCCCCATTGAAGTCCATGTTTCAGTGATCTGATTCCTACTCTTGTGCTCTGTCATATTTTGTATTCGATTGACTTGCATTTTGAATCATTGTTTTGAAAGGGCCTATTATTAATTCCCAGAGCAGAGTAAGTGTCAATAAGGTAGAAGAGGTAAAAGCTTTGAGAGGAACTGAAGTTTATCAAAAGAGGATTACCTTTGTCACTGGTGTTCTCTTAGAAATGAAAGGGAGAAGAAAAGCTGCTCTAAAATTAGACTTGTACTGGATGTTACAGTGGAACAGTCAAGAGGGACTCAGGAAATAAAAGAGGTTGAGAGTTGTGAAGATGGAGAGGGTGTTCCTAGGTCCTCAGGTTCTCCTCTCTTCTCCAGCATCTGTCCTCCTCAGCCACTATTTTGACACAGCATGGCCTTCACTTTCCTGAGATCTCTCCTGTGCTCCAGAACCTCCAGGACTTGGTTTACTTATTCAGACCCAGGCCACGGATACACACAAAAAATGATGACTTTAAAATTCAGATTCATCAGTTTCCTTATCATTTCTGATATAAGGCATATCAAATTTAAAGATAACAATTCTCTGGGATTAGCCTCTTGTCAGAGTTCTGTTATCTTTGACACCTTGCATTTGTTAGCATTTTTTTTCTTGAATATGTCACTTTTGCTGGACTTATAATTGATGCTTGAAAATGTCAATTAGTGATAAGTAAAAAGTCGTGAACTATGATTATTATAAATTTCTATTTCCATTTTGATATTTTTGTAACAGTGAACAAGCATATTAAGATACTATTTCCTTGAGAAATCTTCTAAACATCTCTGACCTTCAAATACTTCCTGCAAGGTCATAGTAAATCAAGGCCAAAAAAAAAAATCAGTCTGAGTGAACACACATTACTGGATGTTAGCAATTTTGGTTGATATTTCTGGATGCTGATGCTTTGGCTAACATCATCTTAGTCTCCACATAGCTTTGGTAATAATGATTGACATCCATACTTATGACCCATATAGTATATGGCTTTCACTATTGTAAAAGTCTTAGTAAAATTCAAATAAAGCTCCTCATTCTGGGGAGAGATTCAGATTGGCTAGAGTTTAGCATATTCTCATTCCACTTTCCTCCTGGCTCAGAAAATAATAGACTTTCAGAGTGGATGAACTCAATATGGGGGCACCTGGCCATCTTAAGCATCTAGAAAGGGAAAAAGGTTATGTATGGCAAGAGAGAACTCACCTCTTATTAGTAAATTAGAGAGCTACTAAGAATCTTCATGAATTATAAAAGAACAGTGGGGCTCAAATTCTATTCTTCCTTGTGGTTTTAGTTTCTGTTGGGGGCTTTCCCTGATGTTCCTAAACTGGGTGAAGTAGCAGGCCTCCATGATGATCCCAATAAACCCTCCACATGGTCTGATGTCTGGGTAGTTGCCTCCTATATTGTATCAGGGTTTGTTTGGAACCAACAGATACAGTAGAAGTGATAAGAAGACACTTCTGAGGATAAGTTTTTACAAACACTGTGGTGCCCGCCCCCCTCCCTCAGATTGCATGCTCAGGGATAGAGAGGGGATAGCTGCTGTGTTGTGCGTAACCCAAAGGAGGGGCCTATGTGATGAAGAACAAAGGCCAACAGCCATATGAGTGACTTTGCCTGGGAGAGGAGCCTTCAGTCTCAGCCTTCAGATGACTTTAGCCCTGGCTGATATCTTGGCAGCAATCTCATGAGTGACTATAAGCAAAAAATTACCCTCAGAATCTACATGAAATAATAAGTATTTGGTTTTTTTTTCAGCTACCAAGTGTGGGGCAATTTGTTACACAGTCATAGATAACTTATATGTGGTCATAGGTTGTGCATATGTTCTCACATAATTTATCATTCTAGATTACAATCACTTATTCACATTTCTGATGGCATTGAAACAGTTTTGCTTTGATGGAAGGAAGCAAGTTGATGGTTAGTTATATTCTCAATGTCTAGAATAGTGCCTGGTATATAGTAAGGACTAGGAAATGTCATTGAACAAATGTATAAGATAAGATGAATTAATGGACATGGATCAGACAGGACTATGAATCTTTCTAACCAAGAAATGAGTTTTCAGGGTTCAAACTGGATTTTCTCCAAAAGTGAGAGATGCAAAGTTAAGCTCCATTCTTCTTCTGCTGCTGTTGCTGTTTCTGGCCTCCCTACCCTTATCACCAATGCGCCAAAGTGGCTCTAAGTGAGAAGGGTGGCTTCAATTCCCCAGACATGGAGGCTCAATATGTGGAAACACTTCCCTGAGGAAATTGCTGAGGATGGACTGTGGGTAGATAAAAGGGACAAAGTAAAAGTAGGGGTGAATATCAGGAGCTTTTAAAGTTTTTATTTAGGAGCTTAAAAAAAAAATGTTTGCTCAGAGGAGGCTAAAAGTTCAGTTGCTTCTCTAAGTGGCACGGTGTCTGGTTACAAAAGTTCCAGGACAGGTGCCTCCACTTCAGGGCTCAGCCCTGCCCTCTTGGAGGAGATCCACATTACACATGACCTGCTCTCCCTCAAAGAGTACCTTTCAAGCTGGTGGCTGCCATCTCTAACTGTCAGAGAACCCACCAGAGGTTTCCAAAGAACCACTGAATGGCTTAGTCTGCTGCTTTCATCATGGTCCATCTGCTCATAACCTGGGGATGAAGCCCGAATGGAATTCATGAGACCAGAAAGTCTTTAGATCCCCTAGATTAAGTCTTCAGTGAAGTGGGTGATCAGGATGGGCACACTCTGGGCGGGTGGTGCCTTCCCATGGAGCTGAAAGCCCCCAATGTCTGAGGGACACTCTCAGGCACATTTAAATGACATTTACTATATCTGTCTACATGCTCAAGAACAAGGAGTGGAGGGAAAGCACAGTCCATCTTATTCTCATTTCTCATTAAGAACTTTTTGGAGGAAATACACAACTCAGCTTAGTGTAGTAAACAGGGCCTCAGGAGGGGAACAGGATAGTGTGATTTCAAATCCCTTATCTGTTATTTCTAATTGTTTAACCACAGAGGATTTAGTTTTTCTGAGTCTCAGATTTTTCAATCTGTAAGTGAAGACACTAGTAATTACCCCCTAGCACTCTCTGAAAACATGTCAACTGAATCTGAATGGGGTTCTTAAGGCCAAAGGAAATAAAGAAGCTGCAAATAGAATGTGGGAATGCTTGATTAAATTTAAGGCCTACAGGAAAAAAAGATAAAATAAAGTAAATCTTAGGCTTCTTATGAGCTTGGGATGTTGTACTATTTCTAAAGGTAATTTAATATCATTCCAGGATACATAAAAACAGCATGCCCTAAGAGCCACAAAACGTACTTCCATTGACTATGTCAAGTTCAGTCTTTTGTTTCTACATTTGCAGAAGAATGCTTAGTGAAGCTGAGCATATAATGAAAAAACCACTAAAACAGAGACAGCACTGCAAATAACTTGCCAAAGTTTAGTAGGCTTGCAGATAAATCCTATTTGCTCAAGAGTTTGAACATCTACCATTTCCATCCATATAGAATTACTGAAGTGTTCTTCTATGTCCTCACGGCCCTTCTTATTATTTTCATTAGTGAAATACGATAGATTCACATAGACTCTCTCAGAAGTCTAGTGAAGCCTGTTTTATGTTCAATTTTCATACTCTCTAGTAATAACTCTAAAAATGAAGATGTTGAATATGATTGGACACTGAAAGGCCAGTTGCCTTTTACTCTCCGCCTACTCCACCCCACAAATTCACTTAATAATTTGTGACTTTGAACCGATGGCCTTACTTCTTAGTGCCACTGCTTCCTTATCTATAAAATGAGGTTAATGATATTGCCTATCGGGCAGGACAGTTAAGAGAATTAAATGAATTAGTTTATACAAAGCACTTTGAAGTGTGACTAACATATAGGACACGCTCAATAAATGATAATTGTTGTTATAATAGTTATTATTAATTTTTAAGGGAAAATAGCTTTTATGTATATGTTATAGAATATTTTAAGCACGGTACAAAATATTTACAAGCATATAACTATGAGGTCCTCTTTGAGCCTGACACTCAGTATAAGTATTTCTGTGGAGGCCTTCTCTCAAAAGTCTTGAATACCTCCCCACACACAATGCCATGTAAGTCAAATCAAATGGCTTGGTTTTCTCTTGCTGACTAATAATTTAGCAGCTTAAAACAATGACACACACTTATTATCTCAGTTTCTGTGGATTAGAAGTAGGAACACAGCTTAACTGGGTCCTTTGTGCACCTTCCATAAGGTGCAATCAAGTTGTCAGCCAGGTTGTATCTCATGTACATATTTGGTTGGGGAAGAATCTGCTTCCAAATCAATCAGGATGTTGACAGAAGTCTTTTTCTTTCAGTTGAATTGAGGGCCCCAGTTTACTGCAGGCTGTTGGTTGAAGCCTGCCCTTAGCTCCTCAGAGGCCACCAATGTGCCTTGCCACATGGGCTTCATCAAGCCAGCAAGGATCTCTGGAATCGTTTTTTGCTGGTAAAACAGAGTGGTATATGTATGACTTAAATGTCATAACATAACATAATCAGTGTATGGCATTCCATCAATTTTACTGTATTCTGTTGAGTAGAAGCAAGTTACACATCTTACCCACACCCAAAGGGAGATGATTACACAAAGCCTGAATGTGAGAGGGTCACCTCATCAGCTGTCCATTGCTGTTACCAAGAGGAAAAGGCATTGCTCACTTTTTAAAAAAAATTTCCCAATCCATTTTCTGTTTTAACCACAAAGGTTGGGCAAGGTTTTATAGTCTGTTAATTATAGGCATGAAGCATAGGGAAAGTAAAGAAAATTGAAAGAAACGGGTTTAAGAGAAAGTGAAAGAAAAAATTACTTTTTCCTCTTGAACTGTGGAAGTGGTGATGCCAGTGTCCAAAAATAACTCTGAAATCCTCTGAGTCTTGCCAAGATAGCTTTGGGGAAGGCAATCTGAGGAGGCAGTCATTCACTACACAGACCTAATTCAGTCATTCTTGAACCTACTAGTTTGGAGTCTTGCAGATAGAAACTGGCCACTAAAGCCATATGCAAATCTGCCTGCCTTATAGATTAATGAAACCCAAGGAAAATTGTCTTAGTAGCAATGGTAATTAAGCAGTGAAAGAGGTTCTAAAAGGAAGCTATGAAATATCGGTTATGGTGAGTTTTCAAAAAACTAGACTAGGCACCTCTCTAAAAAGTGGTCCAAATATGATGAAGTAGCTGTGCTGGAGGACTTTCTCCTATGCTCAGCTCACAGGAGTACTTAAAAAATAAAGTCCTATTAAATATATTGAGGTTAGTTTGCTGCCCCAGATAACCAACCTGATAGAAGTATTTTTTAGACCCACATTCTTGGACCACTTGTGTCAAAGTAATCTGGGGTATTGTTTAAAATACAGATTCCTTCTTCTAACTATGGGTGTAATAGATATGAATTATTATCTCTTGAGATAGGACCTAGGTATTTGTTTTTTTTAACAAGTCCTCCAGGAAATGTTTATATGTTCATGGTTTGAGGACCACTGTAAATGAAATATAATCCATATCAGAACTTGAATTCTTTTATTCAGATCTCCTTATCTCTATACCACCACCCTCATCCCTAAATTTCAAAGACATAAACTTTGCCTTCTCCTTTGAGCAGCCAAGAAAGCATCTCACAGGCCCCTGGCTTTCATCCCTAAATAGAGTCAGGCAGCCAAACTATATGGACATATACAATGGCTGCTGCCATACTGGTTCCCTAGGGAAATTACATAATAGGTTTCTGGCACACACCATCGTTACTAGAATTACAAATGAACCCCCACTCCCATCTCTCTAGGAGTCCCACGTTTTGAGTAAAACCACAACAATATGTCTGCTGCTTAGACCCTGGGGTTTAGAGAGTAGGGCCATGCTTGAAGAAGTGTGTGTGGTTTGCTGCATTGAAACCCGGCACACCATCCTACCACTGCAGAATCTTCATCTGAATCCTGTGTCTCTGCATACTGTACTTAAATTTTTGCAGGACCCTATTAGGGTCCCCAGGAGAGCTCTCGTATGAAGTCCAAGAAATCTGAGGAAAATGTGGAGCTTACATGATGGACTAATTTCATTTCAATAAAATTCCCATATTACATTCAATGCGCCTGGCTTTATTAAGTTTTGTCATAAACGCTGGGAACACTTCCAAATTTAGGCTTGCACAATTATTTTTATTGGTGCGTTAACTAAAAATGGTATATGCATAAGTCAGAGTGTACATTTGACTTCATCTGGGAAGCCCAAATGAGCTTTAGGTTGATTTATAGTCATTTTACCCCTGTAAATGAGATACAGGAAATAGGGGCTAGAGTTTCCGATCACAGCATTTCTAAACCTTCTGCCGGTTCCATCCACAGCTCTGTCATGTATCTAATGAATTTAAATTCCAAATGTCTATCGGAAACCCACAAAGTCACCAAACAAAGAGGCTGGCTTACTTTCAGACCCAGAGCCATCCAAACTGGGCAAAAAAAATAGAGGTTTGTTGCACTAAAGTGGAACTGGGGAGTTCTCGGTGCTTTGAAAGGTTTTAATTGCTATGGAAAAAATCCTTTCAAAGATTTTCCCCCTCAACATGGGCCCCTTGGAAACTTTTCATAGGGGAACTGTAAAATATTTATACAACTAGCAGCACTGTTAAAAAAAAAAAAAAAAAAGCAAGCAAGAAAGAAACATAGCACTGAATGAAAAGCAGACTTGACTTGAAGTGAGCCCTGCGGATCCAGGGGACCCAAGGAGGGGAGGTTACTATGATTTCAACCCTTGGAAAACAGGATTAATCCTGACCAGCTCAGCTCGCAAACAGGGCCAACTTCATGGATGTGTGACCCCAGCCATCGCACAGAGTCCTGTACTTGATAGGTCCTGCATTTGATTTAACACATTGCTGCTGCTGCTTGTTTTGTTCATTTATTTACTTTTTGGTGGTGCTGGGGATTGAACCCAGGGCCTTGTGCTTACGAGGCAAACACTCTACCAACTGAGCTATATCCCCAGCAAGGGACCCTGCTTGTTATGTAGCTGAGCTGGCCCTGCTCACAGAACTTCCCCAGGACTGCTGTGATCATCCATCTCTTCTTTCTTGTTGGTTTTTCCCTCTCTCCCTCCCTTCCCCTCCCTCCCTTCCCTCCCCTCCCCTCCCTTCTTCCTTCCTTTCTTCCTCCCTCCCTCCCTCCCTTCCTCCCTTCCTCCCTTCCTTCCTTCCTTCCCTGGAGGAATCTAACCACCAATTCTTTGACAGTCCCTTTCATCAGCAGTTTGCTAATGCACATTCTGCCAAGGTGGCTTTATCATAGAAAACTAACACCCCACTACCAAAACCCTACAAAACATAGCACTATTTAGTGAATAGAGCAAAAAGTGTAGAACTTTGGAGTGAGACGGAACCGGGGCAATCTCATTTTACAGAGTAAATTTAGTCCTAGAGAGAAGAAGGAAATTTCCCAAGGTGACTTCATTTATTAACATCAGGTGAGGGACATTTTCTAATGAACATGCCACTAGCCCACTCTACAGCATCTATTAAAAGGGGTCAGCCTGGACAATTACAGTTCCCAGCCGCACCCAAACTCATGCGGGCTCTGGTTCGTTCTATTCTCAACACTTCAATCAAACAATGGCATTATTAAAGAAAGGGCTGAAAAGATGATCACTTTCCCCACCCTAACTTCCCAAATATTGTTATTTCTTCTCTTTATCTTTCACTGGTGAAGATATGGAGTAGCAAAAGTAACTGATGTCAGTCACGTGGCTTCTTCATGGCTCCATCCTCCTCATCAATGCCATCAACCTGGTTACCCTAGAGAAAGAAGCCAAGGACCCAGAAAACCCACAAAGTAGATAATTAACACCAGAGAAATCAAGATTTGGCTACACTATGGTAGCTAAAGGGGCAGGATGAGACACAGTCCCAAAACTTCCTAACAGGGGAGAATGGGTTATAACATTACCACAATCTCCTCAATCAGAAGGGACCCTCTTGTCTCAAGACTGACTTAATTGCCATAATTCAATTAACATGCTTCCACTAATTATATAAGCTTTTAGATGACAGTTCAACAGCAGCACCACTGAGAGTAAGCCAATTTTTTTTCATTTTTAACTTAGACTTAAGTTAATTATAAGTAAATTACATTGATTTATTTTTCACATCCTGCCTTCAACTGTTTTGTTGCAGAATACTATCAAGTAATTTAAAAACTTTGGTCTTTGGCAAAAAGAAGCGTTTATACCATGTGAAATAACAGTAGCATTCATAAATATGAAGAAATAAGCTGCTTCCTTCCTCCCTCCCTTCCATCTTTCCTTTTTTTCTACATGACAATTATTATCAAATGATGTAAAATTAAAGAATGTTCATATCAATTGAAATATTTATTTTCCAAATTCTGAGACTTCGAAAAGTGTCTGGTATATGTAAAGTGCCCAGTAAAGATTGATTACATAATTCAGTGATTATCAATATTACTTATTGGATGAAATGCATTCAGGCATGATAAAGGCTGAAGAGAGATGGAAGCCCTAGTATCTAATTGAAAAGAGGATATATGTTCTTTCACATAAAGATAAAATGTACAATATAAGAAGTCTTTCCAAAACTACCTGGAATTTAAGGCACTGAAGCATACATTATAAAAATTATAAATCAGATTAGCTTTTCCATTCAGGAAGATAAGAAGATGATAGGCTTTCAATATGAGTTATCTTATCTATGTACAAATGAGAGTTGACAAATGTAAATCACCCGCTAAAAGCCAATGGACAGTGGATTCATCACAATCGGAAACATTTCAACAAAGCAAAGGATGTCCCAGAAGAATCCACCCAGTGCTAGTTTGCATAGCAGAGTAGGTTCACTTTGATACACCATTAGAGTTCACTCAACCGAAGTGCATATTTATTATGCCAAATCTTACCTTAGTTTTTGTATTTTTTTATGAATTTTGGCACAGTACAAATCTGTAAGTAGGTCAAATTTTTAAATGGATATTTAGGATTCCAAAGATAATTCATCGGATATTTAGAATTGCTGTACTTTCCCGCTTGAGGGGTATTTGTTCCACTTTCCTGCCTACCATCACATTTTATGTAGATCAAAATTTCTCCTATGCATTTGCTATTTGATAAGGTTCCAGGAAGTCTGAAAAGTACCAAAAGCTCATCATATTCCCAAAGAAATGGACTGGCATCAGCTCAGTTAGTGGGAAAAACAGACATTTTAAAACTTAAGTAGCCACCATGCTATGCAGAGTTAAAATGTCCAAGGACACCATGCAGATGAAACTGATCCCTATCCATCTTCAGGTCCCAGCCTAAGCATCACTTTCTCATTGAAACTGTCCTACCTTTTCCCAGACATTGTGAGGGAGATATAGAAAGGCTCAGGGAGCCAGGGCAAGATGGCAAATGAGGAGGTCAGGGCAGGGCCAGAACAAAGGAACATGGAGAGGGTCTCCTGATGAGGTCAACGAGGACCACTCGTGGACACAAAAGGGGGACACTTCCATACTCATCTCCTAAGGTGGGGAGAGTCCAGTGGAAAAACAAAAACAGACACATGGACAGAGGGGCACCAATCAATAATAGTGAGGAATATGTGGGCAGGGGAGGAGGTAGGGAAAGGAGGAAATTCCAGAGATCACAAAAAGAACAGTGCAAACTGTCCCCCCCACTGCATTCCCAGTACTGGGGCTAATTCTTGGAAAAGTCTATCTCTGCACTTTTGCAATAAACTTGCTGCTTGCTTGCTATCTCTGTGTCTTGTTCTTTAATTCTTTGCTGAATGGAGACAATGAACCCAGCACCCCAGGATGGTAACAGTTAGGTCTCTGGTTTTGGGCTACTTTTTCTTACAGAAAATTGAATACTTGAAGTTCATTAATTATTAGCAGTCATTGGATGCTTATCCCAGTAGGTCATAGTTTCCCTGCAGGCTGAAAGAGCTGTTTGCCCACTGCTGTATTGCTGGTCTGGCACTTTCATGTCTTCTCTAAATGTTCCTATGGAGGAAAAGAAAGAAACAGGCTTCCTTCCATTTCTGCCAATTCTTGTATTAGGTTTTTCAATGGCATGTGATAAGCATCTAGCTTGAACAACCTTAAATTTAAGAAGGCAATAAGACTGAAGGCCTATGGGCTTATAAAGTCAAGCCTTGGAAAGGGAAGTCTAGAGACAAGATCCCCTCACTTTCACTTATCCCTCCCAGGAAAGGATTGAGATTGGCTCGGCACAGGTCAAGCACCCACATTTTGGACTAATCACTTTGGCTAGAAGAATATGGTACTATATTGGCCCAACCTGAGTCCAAGTTGTGGCTGAAAGGGGTGTGGAGCTCCATCAGCCATAACCTTGGGTTGTGGAGGGAAGTAGGAAATAAAATGTAGGAAGATAAGTGAGTAGGATATTGGGCACAGAACACAATAATGCTCACAGAGTCTTCTAGCCTGGGCTGGAGGAAGATGAAGCATTTCCACAGTTCTGGATTCTCAATAACAACAGCCTTGATATGGGCAGTTTCTATTTTATTTTATTTTCAAAGAGTCATATGTACTAATGAGACCTCAAGTTACCATTCCTATGTCCACTGTGTCCACCATTAGGAAAAATTATACCCACATGCCAGTAGCTATATTTTACCGTTTCATTCAAAAAGAGCAACCAATTGTTAGTTTTGATTGATTGGCTTGGAATATGATACATACATACATCATGTTTTATTTGAGGAAAATTCTTAGGGGCAGGAGTGACAATAGGGTTAGGTACCAGAAGAGTTCTCCTTCATTTTTAAGGATGCTTTATTGCTCCTATACATGAAAGCTAAGAATGGCCAGTAATATCTGATTCTTCTGGGACCCCAGGACTCCCTGCTGTTTTCTTGTGTGCTCAGGATGTTTTCTCATGCGAAACCTGCATGCATAAATCAATCCCTCTTACCCAGAGATGTGTACGATGGAACTGATCTTTTCCTTTATGAGTTATACTTCCAGCCCACATGTGGCTGCACATGAAATATCAATTTTTTTTTTTCTTTTTTAACTCTGTGTGTCAGGTCAGGCCTCTTCTGTATTTACACAAGGACAGAAGAAAAGTTTGAGGAAGGTAAAAGGGTCACTGGGCCCATTATCCTGGCTGTCTATGGTTTTCTCCTGCCATTTCCTCTCATTCATCATTGTCCTCCCTAGAAACTCATCCATGGGGTTTTGATGATTTTTCCGTAGGTATGTCCCTTTTACAGAAGCTATTTTAAGATTACCATGCTCTCTGCAAAGATGTTTGGCCAGAACTTTCCTCTTGATCCCAATTTTTGGTCTACTTGGATTCTGTTTTCCTTGTTTCTACCATGCAGGGAATATTTGCATTCTTTCTGATTGTGGGGAACAGTGCAGTAATCTTACACCATATGTATTTTATATTGAAAGTCATGAGATCCTTATTTTGCATTCCTTAACCATGAGCCATCCTCCGTTTCCCATCCTTCACAGGGCAACGCAGGCTGGGTCGGCATGCATCTCCACTAGAGAATTCCCAGAGAAGCTTGGGAATGTGGACCTCTTATACCCCATTTCAGCAAGGGTGGGGGAGGGGGTTAGGCTTGTTTGTTTACTTTGGGATAAACATTTTTAAATTCTAGTCTTTCCAACTGCCTAATGCCTAGGTGCTTCAGGCCTACCATACTGATGTCACGGTAGTTTTAGCTAAAAAATCAGCTCAAGTCTCAGGAAGTAAAGGAAGGGCCCAGGTGAATGAGAAATCAGATGTAGAAACACTTTTGCCTTAGATACTTGTTTTTACTTACTTAATGAGGAAGGAATATAGTGATGGATGTATTCAGGGATTCTGGGGACAAAGGATTCTCAGTGTCTTTCATTTCTGTATTCTGCGGATCACTGTTTCCAGGAGATAGACAAAAAAATGTTCTATGGTCAAATAAGTTTGGGGAAAAGCATATCAAAATTCAGGGAACACATTAGCATATTAAAGGCTCTGATGGTTTCACATTAAATAAACCTATTTAACTTTGTTTAACTCAGCATTCCCTAAACTTATTTGAGCTTGAAACACTTGCCACAGTTTACCCAGAGGCAACCAACCTGCAGAACCACATTCCTTGGACTACCCAATTAAAGGACAAAGAAATACAATTCTATTATCTCAAAAATGATATGCTCTTTGTAGATACTAAATACATGAATTTAATTTCCTTCTAAGTCATTGTTCCACTGCCCTGTCTCAGAAGCCAGAGCCCTGGGCTGGTGACTCCCAGGCAGATTCTGAGAGTTGGCTCTTGACATTTTCTGCAAGACAATGGGCAAGGGGAGACAGGCTTTAAGGGAAGGGAGAGGATTTAAAAAAAAAAAATACTTTGCTACATATCTGGTGATCCGTTGGGAGACTGTTAGAATTTTACACAAGGGATATCTATCTAGGTAGAAAGAGGAAGTAGGAAGGAAGCAGCCCTCTCCCTCCAGTGCTGGCAACACTAGGGGGACAAGCATGGAGAGAGGGTGGAAGGTGAATTGGTCAAATCTGATTGAATTTCCCCTGGCAGGTTTTCGGGCTGAAGAAGGAGGAGAAACACTGGGACAATAGGAGAGTGCTCAGGTGCTGGATTCCTTCCAGGGGACCCAGGGTTTAGTCTGTCACAGGGATGGACAGAAGTGTGTGGCATTTAGTTTTACTGTTCTGCTCTAGGTTTCAGTGTGGACTGGGTATCACTCATAAGTTCCTGTAGCTTTGGTGAGCCAAGACGAGGAAGGTGGGGTCAGACCAGAAGGGCCAGGAGAGAGAAGCAGAACATAGGTTAGCCATCATTGCTGCTGGGAACTGAGGGCAAAGTGGGACATTGTGAATACACTCTGCCACCCCCCTCCTTCTTCCCCAAAAAGCTCATGGAGCCCTGCCACCCCTCACCTGCCCCAGCCACACACCCGATGCCATCTTGTAGAGAACCTGAGGAAAAGGGACAGAAGTAATGGAGAACGAACCACTATTTGGAAAGACAGCTTTGCTTGTATGGAATACTTTTATTGGGGGATTGAAACTACATCTGAGTTTTAATGTGATTGGAATTTTAGACATTGCTCTGTCCTTCTTTTTTCTTTCTTGCCTTTTTGTTGTTTCTGTTGTGTTCACAGAAGTTTTAATGGGGCCACTTAATCTCCAGGCACTTGTTTTATTTCCAACCACAGGACTTCCACCTTAATGTGAGCACTGAAGTTATTGGTTTATGGGACTTTACTGCAGAGGCCTAATTTCACTCACCCCAATAAGGAGAAGAGCACCTTAATATAACATGCATTTGATAAATGTTCATTGAAATGGATGAATTCATTAAATATGCTCATGTTCTGCATCTCTAGAGATACTCTCCAGGGGAACTCTCCTGTGTATCCTTTTTGATTAAAGAAAAAAAAAAAAGCACAACAAACAAAATAATCAGACTTCCTTTGAGAGTAGATGGCAGCCTCTTTCTTCATAGATAAAATACCCAAATCCTCCTGAATCATGACCCAGGGAGAGTCTTAAATCTGTGTGACAATTCTTGTCTCAAAGAAAAAAATCGAGCCAGGAATGGTGGCACATGCTTGTAATCCCAAGGACTCAGGAGGCTGAGGCAGGAGGATTGCAAGTTTGAGGCCAGCCTCAGCAATTTAGCTCTCTCTCTCTCAAAAAAAAAATATGGGGCAGTGGTGGGGTGGGTGCTGGGGATGTAGCTCAGGGGTAAAGCACCCCTAAGCTAAATCTACAGTATTGAAACAAAAAACAAAACTAAACAAAAAAACCCTGAACCTTCTGTTCATAGCTTGGAAATCATTCTAATCTCTGTATGATTCTCCTGGGCTTGTCTTCATCTTCGCTTCTGTCCCAGGTACTAAGCTTTTAGAGTTCCTACGCTCCTGCAAGTCTTCTCCCATGCCTTCATGATGACACACTCTGTTGGATTATATATAACTGCACTCACTTGCATCCTCATTTCCTCCTTCAGACTGCAAGTTCACTGAAAGTCTTTGTTGTTGATTGCATCACTGTGTTTTATGGTGCCACATACAGTGTTGGCATGCAATATATGTTTGGAAACTGGTTGTTTTAGATATTTTGTGATTCCTTAAAAGCAGAGAAGACAAAGACTTCATTTCCTGATGATTGCATGAAGATCTTTACATTCTCCTGTCCCAGCTGACTCACTAACCTGCTGGATGGCACTGAGCTTCTGCCCACTCACCTCACCACCCCTCTAGCTGAAGAGACGCCTGGATCTTTCAGGGAGTACCCAGGAGGACATTCAGAAACAAGTGTGTTCTCATCCTTCTGCTCTGACTGCTTTGGTATGTGCCCTGCCATGTCACAGTCAAAGACCTTCTTACCCTCCTGTCTTGGAGCCTCTTATAGCTCCTGAAAATGTGAAGCCCTTAAGTTGCAAAAATAGTGCTGACTGCCCTTCAGGTTCCACTGCACTGGAGCCACACTGAGACCCAGCAGAAAGGGCAACAAGGCTCGCCTTTCTGTTTTGCCCTTCCTACAAAAGCAAGAAGAACTGAGTGTTCTGGTAGTTGTCTATATAAAGACTTCTCTTTACCCTTTTGGGGTCTAAGTGCTAAAAGGATGTTTTCTCTGGACTCCCAACTAGAGGTTAAATGTCTGTGTGAACACTTATCAAATGTGAAGCTTTCCTTTCCATAATCTCAGAATTGCAAGTGCCAGGAGACTTATCTGTTTCTTCCATTGACCTGAAAGTTCCGTAAAGGCAAAGATATTATCTATTTTTGTTTACTCTTATATTCTCTTTATCTGCCATTATGCCCAACATATAACGGCAATAATTATGATAATGAGCATAATAGCTACAGTGAATATTTGTACTATACTTTCTCTAAACCAGACACTCTCATCAGCACTGTCCCTCTACTAGCTCATTCAGTCCATATATCAACTTCTCAGATGCTCTTATCATCCCCATTTGACATGTGGATGAACCAAGAGGCAGAGAGGCCAAATGACTTGCCCAAGGTCACCCAGCAAGTGATTGGTGGAGCCTAAATTTAAGCACAGGAATCCGACCCTGGAACCCATGTGCTTAATCTCTGGGCAGCACTCCACCGCATCACACTTGAGGATGTGGTAGCATGCGTATGTTATTTCTCTGGGTGAGGGGCTCATGGGTGGAAGCAGTCACAGGCGGAAGAGGCTGGGGAGACTGGCCCCTTCATGGCACAAAGGAACTCCCAGTAGAGTAGGGAGTGGGAGCAGAAGTGTATGTATGGTACAGGGAGTGTGAACAGGAGGTAGGAGAAGGGTAAGAGAAGAGTGGCTGGTTGCAAAACCCAGAGAAGAGTATAGCACACACTTAGCTATATATAAGTGGGAATTTTAAGGAGACAGAGAAGTAACTAAAGGAGATTTTAGGGGGAGATAAATTTCTTTATGGGATAGTCTCTAAAATACCCCCACCACCTCTCCTAGAAAACCTCTAGTATAGATGTACATTATTCTTTAATTAAATATTTTCTTTAAGTGAGACTGGGTTATGTGAAGTTCCAGAATTAACTCAGGTTTCATAAGCAGTTAGAGAAATTATGAGCTAACTCTTACAGTCTCAACTCTGTCTTTGGATCTCCCTTTAGGCTGGGGCCAGAGTTTAAAGCTAGGCTGCAGGATTTCTGACCAAGTTCCCTCCTGTTTTGGATTTTGGAGATACATATATTCAAGAAACTGCAAAAAAGAAAGAGGGAAGAAAAAGTCAAGATGGTGCAGAACTAAGAACAAGAGAAAGTGAGAGCGGATGTAGAAAAAACTTGCTTCTTTGATTTGTATGGTGTGATTTCTGAAATTGCTCCAGCCCCTACAGGATTTATATGGCTTCATTAATCACACTTTCTTTTGAAATGAAATTTTCTGCCTTGGAGCCTTTGAACATTGACATCCAAATACAATATATTCTTTTAAAATCACCTCTAGAGAAAGACAACACTGTTGAGGTAATTCCCCCAGATTGAAGGTGGAGTCTGTTTGGTCTTCAGATCGAGAGGATAATGTGCCGAAAATAGGAACTCCCTTCCGAGAACAGAGGCGTTTTGGTATGATTAGGATCCCAGTGGCAGACACAGGGGGCCAGAAACCCACGGAGAAAAAAATAAAAGAGGCCCTTGTTTTTGCTTAACAACAACAAGCAGTGCCATCTAGTGGCCATTTAAGTTACCGTGGAGTCAGTTTGACCATGACCTCCCTGCCTGGCTCTTCACTCATTGGGACAGATCACCTTTCTGCAGCTCAGCCTGCAGTCAAATGAGAGAAAAATTTGTAAAAGGTGCTGCCCATCAGAGTGGCTGAATCCAAGACTCTTTTTTTTTTTTTTGACTTTTGTATGCTGGAAAGTCCACACAAACAACAAAGAATAAAGATTTGTTTCCCCGGAAAGGAAGGAATGGAAAGGAAACAGTGGTCTTTGAGATTTACATTAGATACACCTTACCTTATCTAATTCTCGAAATATTCCTGGTTTGCTAAGGAACCAAAGCACAAACAGGTCGAGGTCAAAGTCAAGCAGTCAGAAGAGGCAGAGCTGGTACTTAATCCCAATCTCTGTAGGCTTTCTCTCTGGTTCAGCTTTTGGTGGGAATTTCCTTTGCTGGAAGACCAACAGTTCCAGGCTTTGCCACATTTTTCCACTTTTCAGGGCAATTTCACCAATAACACCTTAAAACAGGCAGAGGCCCTGGCAGAGTCTTCATTGTCATGCTTCCTATGACTGAGCAACAGGGAGAGGAAGTAGCCCCCACAACATCTCAGTGCCATAAGCCTGTGGAAGAAACTTCAGCAATTGTGTGGGTATGTACTGTCTTTCACAGTCACCGCCAACTGTCCCTCCTGCGGCCACTGCTGCTCCAATGAACTGGACCTCAGGGTCTCTAACTCCTCCGATGGGGTTGGCAGCATCAACTTCCTTGCCCATTTTCTATGCATTGGTGTGTAATTGCATAAAAATGAAATACGTTCTTCATAATTATGAAATGAAGGTTTATTTTTTAAATAAGAGAGTACTTGTTATTATACCTAATTCACTTGGAGTTGTTCAATTTATGACTTGATCAGAAAAACCAATGTCAATTATTTACAAAAGCTCACTAAAAATAGTCATAGAAAATACTGGGATAGAAATCCTCTTCATTTCAATAAGTTAAGGGTGGAGAATATGAGAGCTCTGCACCACTATCTTGTAGAGAGCAAGAAAGAAGCATTTAGCTAAAGTCATAAGCTTATGGTAATAAAGCAAGCATAGGTAGTCTGAATCTTTAATTCAGCTCCTCAATTACAGTTACCATAGGTAAAAATGTTTTGCTTGAACAGACCCTAATAGACCACTGCAGGTACACTGACAAGAGGGATGCAAAGTTAGAGACTAGACCAAATTAAGACATCCTCCTGCCATTGTAGTTGACTCCCAGGAAAATAGAAAAAAAAAAAAAATAGAAGCTTTCCTGACTTTTTAATGAGCAGATGCTTTCACAATCTGAATGAATAAAAATCCAGGGGATTACAAAGTCAGTGAAAAGTATAACTGTCAAAGCCATGTGACCAAAATCAGGATTCTGTTATTGCTCTAATGTTTTATCATCAATGTTAACAAGTTGTCAGGAAATCTAATTTTAAGGTTGGCTTACCTATTCCCTGAAATGCTTTATAACTGACATTTTGGAGAGACAATTTTTGAAAGATTATATCATAGTCACACTGATTTTTCATTAGCAAGTATTAGCTTTTTGTAAAATACAAACAATGTCTGAAAAAGAAATGAGTAAAATGTAGATGACATGGGCATGGAAATAATAATGAAGTCTGTTAAAATATTAGTAAAACACTGCTACAAACTTGAAAAGCCAACCAGGTGCAGTGGCACACACCTGTAATTCCAGCAAATTGGGAGACTGAGGCAGGAGGATCACAAGTTTGAGGTTAGCTTGGGCAATTAGAGACCCTCAGCAACTTAGGAGACTCTGTCTCAAAACAAAGAAAATGAACAAAAAAGCAAAATTAAAATTAAAAGCAGATGGTGTCTCAATGTTAATAATTAAAATTAGAATTTATTTCTTTGCATAACTTGGGCTTTATCATTTCTGAAAACTAAACTGATAAAAAGTTCATTTCAGAGAAAAAATGCAACACCTTTTAACAACAGCAAGAAGGAAATTCAATATCAACAAATTATTGATGGAAATAACTTGAATTTTATGCCCCCCAGTCATGGTAACCATGTGAAGAGGGAATGAACTGGGATTACAAACTCCAATATGGATCTCATCACTCAGTGGATTCTGATTTGTGCTGCCCCTGGCTTGGAGTCTTTTTTTTTTTTTTTTAAAGTTTCTTAAATCCATGGTTTAGAGCCCTTTTCCTTATGGGAACTCACTCTGGAGTTCCTACCTTGGAGGCTTGATGTCACATGAGGTCATTAGGTGTCTTGGAATAATAAACATCATGATAAAAAGTATTTATTGCATCTCTACTAGGTGCCAGAGTTGCATTTCTACTATGTGCCAAAGGATGTATGTGCTAAGTGGTTTTTATTTATTTATTTGTACATTGTTCTTTTAATTCTCACTGTTATATCCCTTTTTCTCCCCCGCTATGTGAGCTTAGATGACTTGCCCATCTTCAAGTTAGTTTTTGTTGTCAGTCAGAATGACTTTGTGCTCTTCCCTGGCTAAGTTGGGAGAGTAGTCATTAAGGGCAAAAAGATCCCCTTTTGGCAGCAACAGAGAAGAAAATAAGTACTCTTATTTTAAAAGTTGCTTGTGACGTGGAAGTTGAACTTGTGAATTGTGGAAGTACACAGCCACCAATGCTGTGCTCTAGAAATGTACTCAGGAAAGCTTCCAAGGAAGACGACTGAGGTGGCTCTAGGGCAGGTAATTTGCTCACTCTGGGATTGGCCTCCAGACAAGACAAGGGCTCTCTTTTGTGCTATATTAGTCTAGCCCCCTAATGCACTAGCTGATTGGTTCAATGATAGACACCTGACCAAAGATAAACCAATTACAGTCTTCCCTGGGAATTTTGAAGAATAACTAAGAAAATCTCCCACTGGAGGCAATGGTAAAGATATGAAAAGCAGGAATTGCTGCTGACTGCTCTATTTCCTGCCACATTGAAGTTGCTTTGAGAGAATGAAGGTAATATTCAAAGAGAACTGCGGGCTGAGACGAATAGAGTGCATTGTGATCATCTTTAATAATGTGGCTCTAATAGTTTCTGAAGCCCCCTTTACCTGTGCCTGGGTACATGGATCGCTTTAGGTCAGTACATGCTGTGTTTCTGTGACTTGT
Organism: Glaucomys volans; assembly: GCA_020662805.1. Classification (NCBI taxonomy): domain Eukaryota; kingdom Metazoa; phylum Chordata; class Mammalia; order Rodentia; family Sciuridae; genus Glaucomys; species Glaucomys volans. The sequence continues at coordinate 621,741 of JAJEJO010000563.1, read as the reverse complement.
TACCATTAAATTCTGACACAACTCCTTCCTCAAATTAGTATTCCATTGTTTTTTAATCCCTTAATAAAATGTAAATAACTATGGATGGGCTTATTCTGTTTTAACTACAGGACACTTGCAGTTCAGTTGTTCTCTTGAAGCCTGATTAGTTCCAACCAGCTGAGAAGGCCTGGTAGCCTTGAGGAATAGCCCAGGCCAGCCCGATGGAGAAGGGGAGGCAGAATCTGTGGGGACTAGGGAAGGAGTGAGGGTTGGGGAATTAGTCATGGGAAGAACAGACCTCAGAGTGGAAAGTGGTCTTGAAAGTGAGACTTAGAGGAGATAATAGACACATTTCACTCATTTCATAAGATAGTACTCCAAGACCAGTCTCTTTGGGTCTATAATCAAAGACAGGTCTTTTTTTTTTTTTTAAGGGAGAAGTGATATTTATTCTAGTTTTCCTAGAATATTATTTCTGATAATTCACTGGCTCTGAAAGAACTTGATAGATCCTGTACATATTTTACTTGAAAAATTTTTAATATTCCATAAATAACCAGTATGAGCTATTGCTAGGCTATTCACAAGACAAGGGTTAGTGGCATTAAAAAAAATCTTCTATGATAGTTCTGCACTTATTTTTACTTGAAAAATTTTTATTATTACATAAATAACAAAAATGAGTTATTGCGAGGCCATCCAAGAGACAGGGGTTAGAGGCATTAAACAGCATGTTCCAGTGAGCCCTTGTTTAAACACGGAGGGCTAAAGCTATAAAATATCAGGCTGCATTGTCCATATTTTCAAGTCCTGGAGAAAGGCCCATTAAAGCCATGTTACTCACATTAATTCAACATTTAGCCACTTATAATACAAACCCCAGTCTTTTGGAAAATGTCATTAAAAAGTTTTACCATATATGGACATTATTTATTGCTTGAGCCCCATTGTCTACTTACAATATGCCCTTTATCAGACCCAAATGCCCACTTCAGAGATTTTCGTTTTAAGCAACAACTGGCTTCTTACATTATCCAATGATGCAGGAAAGTTAAATTACAGCCAGTTCATATCATAGAAACAAAATGTTTCCTGCAATTACTGATAAGGGACAGTTCATTTTCTCTCTGTCATCCTGAAAAAAACCTCCTAACAACAATTCATGCCTGGTTAAACAGGATTTCCACATCTACTGCTGACATCTTTCCAAATAATTCAGGGTTGTTATTACTGTATAGCCCTGGCAAGGCTCAAAAGCAAGCAGACTTGACGAGTCTGCTCAAAGCAGAGCTTAAGTAGTTGTAATTAATAATAATTACATGCCCACTACACTCCAGTTTTATCATATTATCCGTCAATGCAAATAAAAAAAAAAAAAACCCACACACCACACGCTTGCAACAGGATTAGCGAATTACTAAAGCCACTCTGCATATGTCATCTTTCTAAAGTTTAAAGTATCTGTAATGGTTTCTGTTTTATTGATTTTCATTATTCTCTGCCTGGTTGCAAAAACGGTATTCAGATGCAATACACTGTGGGAGCCGTGCTGTTGCCTTCCAAAATCCTGCTTTCCTCCTGCCGTGACTCGGATTCGAACCGAGGTTGCTGCGGCCACAACGCAGAGTACTGACCACTATACGATCACGGCAAGCTACGGGAGAGCTGAGCACTGAGCTTTATTTAAGAGCCATTGCAGTATTAAAATTTGTGGAAACACTGCCATCTATTGCCAAAGAATGTACATTTTCTTAATATTCAGAAAAAGCAGAGTTTTGTTGGTTATATCTAGAAGAAAACTTATGAAGTGCTTGAATATGTAATCAACATTCTCCTCTTGACTGATCGGGAAAATTGTAATAGAGAGGATTCACTGCCCAGAAAATGGTAATCAAGGTAAAAGACCAAGAGACACTGGTCTGTTGACTCAAGCTTCTTACATCTCTCCCAGATCCCTGGTAATGGGGATTAAACTCAGGGGTGCTCGACCACTCAGTTACATCCCCAGGCCTTTTTATTTTTTATTTTGAGACAGGGTCTCAACTAAGTTGCTGAAGCTGGCCTTGAACTTGCGATCTTCCTGCATCAGCCTCCCCAGGAGCAGGAATTACAAGTATGTGCCACCGTGCCCAATTCAGGCTCCCTACTTTAACCAATAATTGGTGTGGATTTCCCACCCCGACCACCACCAATTATGTTGCACTGAATGACATACATATCCAAGCCTCTTTTGTGTATATTTTTATTTCTGTTCCTAGTATTATATCCATGTGCTTAAGTAACACAGCCCTACAACAAAACAGCAAGAACAAAATGCTCTCAAGATCCAGGATAATCAGAAAGTCTAGCTTCTCCTAATAGAGAGAGCAGAATAAACATATCCCAACTGCAGAAAAGACTCCTTCCAAACCCACTGATTCTTGAAGCAACACGCCACCTTGAATATATAGGTCTGAAAGGCACAATCATCTCAAAAAGAAGCTTCCCATTGACATTGGCAACCCATCACACAAAGAAGCTCAAGCATTCTACGCCACGTCCATTTCAGGGGGCAGTAATACAAACTTTCCTGTAAAAATTAGTCAATACACAGGACTCCAATCTTTAAAGAAACCACAAAGGAAACTGTATTTCTAACGAAAGGATTGTTACCAGGGTGTCTCCTTTAAACCCTCTAAACAGGGAGGATCAGGAGCAGCTGGAGCTGGCTGGCACTGTGGGTGGGTGGCGAGAACATAATCCATGAACTGATTGGTGGCCAACAGCTCCAGGGCTTCTGGAAGGAGCAAATCTCTGCAGATAAAAGTTTCAGACCCAAATGGTCACTCATGCACTACCCTTCATCACCTACAGCCCGTTTTATCTTCCTTCGTATTTGCACAAACACATTTTTTTCCGTGGTCATATAGAAGATTCTTGCCTGAGGCCCTGAACCCTGCCTGATCTGTGCAGGTTCAAGGCAAAGTGTTCTCTGACCCGAGCAGGACCAGGAGGATGAGTCTGCAAAGGGTCACTGTGTGGCAAGGACAAGCCAAACCTCCTGGTTGGCAAAGGAGGAAATGGCTCTCCCTGGAGTCCAGTTGTTTGTGTCGCTCCTTCATTGTTTCTGCGGTGGGCACTTTCCAAATGACAATGAGAGAAGTAATGGATTTAAAAAATCAGCTGGAAGGGCTGGGGTTGTGGCTCAGCGGTGGAACTCTTGCCTCGCACATTTGAGACACTGGCTTCAATCCTTGGCACCACATAAAAATAAAATAAATGAAATAAAGGTATTGTGTCCATTTACAACTAAAAATATTATTAAAAATCGGCTGGTAGTGTCCAAATTATGGAACCAGACTGTGTGGATTCGAATTCTGGCTTTGTCACTTACTAACTGGGGGAACCTGGGTTGCTTATTTAACCTCTCTGCCTGCTTTCTCACCTATGTAGTGGAGATAATTATAGCACTCCTTCACAGGACTGCTCTGAGGATGAAGTAGGTAAGTGTTTGTCAACAACTTAAAATAGGCCTGTCACATAGTAAGGACTATTAGAAATTTCAGTTACAGTATGGTGATTTACATAAACTTATTTCATTGCATCCCTTAAATTATGTCACATGCCCCATCTGTCAGCCTAGGTCACACTATGCGGCGATGCCCAAATCCTGGTGGCTTACAGTAGAGAAGGCTTTTCCCTTGCTCCTGCTCCATGTCCTCTGCAGGGCTCTGCTCTGTGTCTTCTCACTCAGGGACCCAGGCTAAGGGGACAGTCACTCTCACAAACTCATTGCTCATCACTTAGCAAGAAGAACAAGAGCTCTGGAAACACTGGAACCAGCAACTAAAAGCTCTTTAGATCAGTGGAACTGTAGGTCAAATCTCTGGAGAGAAAATTGTGGGTTTGGGGCATCATATACATTACCCATGACCAGCTATTATTGGGTAATTGGAATTCATTGGCTACCATTTTGTCCAAATTTTACTGCCTATTTTGGAATGGGGAGTGCAGCCTGATTCTACCATTTTCATGGGCTGAGTATCATAATATCAGCCTCTCCTTGGTTAACCCACACGCTCAGGTTAACTATCATGGAAGTTACCTAAATGGAAGTCCCAACTTCCATTTTGTGCCACATCTTAGTGTGCATACCTGAAAAACTGAGTCCTAGCTGAATGATTGTAAAACAGAGTAGAAGCCCTCAAGAGCAGGTCAGGGCAATATGTTGGACTCAGATTTGTCTGAATTTGTGTGGCACAATCAATTTGGAAATAGTGCTTTCAATTTTCTATTACTGAATATAATGGAACACTTTTCTGTTAATTAATATGATGTTTTCACATTTGGTTTCAGTAAAAATATCCAGGAAAAAATATTTCATTTGAATACATCTGAGAAGCAAATTGTTTAATTAATCAGGCAGGGGAGGCATGATGAGAGGAAGATGAAAGGACGCAGAGAGAGAAGTAGAGAGAGAGGAAGACAAGAGAAGATGGGGAGGAAAAGGAAGAGAGAGAGGGAGGGGAGGAAGAGAGAGAGGCTTGCTTTTTCTAGATTCTAGAACTTTCTCCAACCCTCTCCCTATGTGACCTTGGGTTAGTCACCTAACTTCTCTGAATCTCTATTTCCTCATTAGAAAAGTAAGGGGCATTGTACTAGATGAGTTCTCAGATTCCTTATGTCTCCATCATGCCATAGATGTACTTTTAGAACATATGTTCATGAACAATAGCCCTGCGTAAAAATTTTGGAGGAAAAAAAGAAGCATTCAAAGCCAGAGAGTCTTGTAGCTATTATAGCTGTTGTTGATATACATATTTTAAAGTTCACAGAGGCTGTCATTTTGTCCATTTCCAAATATCATCAACCTTATTTTCTTGGTTAAGTACCCAGGGATGGGTCTGTTGGATGATGGTTTCAGGTGAGTGTAAGGAAGAATATCTTTTTCTTTTCTTTTTAAGTAATATTTAATACAGTGTGATTTTATTTTAAAAATTGCTAATATCTAGGCCAAGTGCATGCAAACATTGTGGATCAAATTAGATGCAAACTAGACCAGCAAAGGGATCCAAAGATGGCACCAATTTCTTGCTTGCAAGGGGCACTAAATGGTGGAATTCCTTCCCAAAGATGACTGTTGACTTCCTTTCTCAGAATCTTCAAAAATAAGATTGACGTGTACAAGTCTCATTGCTAGAGCAACCGCCTTGCCGCCTGACTACAATATTCTGCCTCTGATGGAGTTGTCACGTTCCCTGTTGTTCATAATGGATTCTAGCAGAGGAGCGGGGACTGACAAGGGGGCCCAGGACTGGCCGGTCCCCACCTCCCAGCTGAGTCCTGTCTCCAGTGTCACTGCTCCTCCCTCTCCTCCCAGACCAAGCTCTTTTCTCCTCCTCAGCCCTCCTCTCAGTTTGCCTCCTGCCTCACTGGGGGTGGGGAAATGACAGTCAGATCCATCGCTGGGCTGGAGGCCAAGAGCAGCAATCCGCTGGGCTGAGGCTGGCCCTGTGCCCGGTTTTCAGACAAAGACAGGTTGGGAACCCCCCTGCAAAGAAGGCTCCACGGTCCCCTCCTCCCAGGGTCCTGTCTCTTCTTTCTTGGGTCCTTTCTAGAACACCACTCTCATCCCAGGGAGGGGTGAGTGTGTGTGTGTATGTGTGTGTGTGTGTGAGAGAGAGAGAGAGAGATGGAAAGGTGGGGGAGACGGGGCGCTGGGGAGAAAGACTGGACAATCTGGTGCATGTAAGGGGACCCAGGATGGCACACACACCATCCATACTCCAGGGAGCAACTTATGTTTTTAGAAAGAAAAATAAGGTAGCTGAAAGTAAAGGAAGCGCGTCAAAGGTCACTCCAGATTTCCAACTTCCAGGCACGTCACCCCCATGAAGAATGCGGAAGGCAGAATCCTCTTGCATCTGACCATCTCCTTAAGAGTTCCTGCATGTATCAGAAAATCTTTGATTCTGAGAAATCACAAAACACTAGAGAAAATGCATGATTTTCAGAATGCTGGTAACCACAAAATGTTTTAACAGTTTACATTTTCAAGAGTAAACTGCCTGGAGTGATTTTCCTCCTTGCTTATTAATGAATTCTATTTAACCAAGTCAGAAATCTTGCTGTGGGGGAAAGCTGGAATGGGAGGGCTGGGGGTGGGGAGGGGTTGTTGGTTGGTGGTTTAATTTTAATTTTTCTTGCCTGAAGGCACCATTAGAAAACTCCAGATGCAAAGCTTTCTAAAAGAATTCCTCATCCGACACAGCCCTCTGGAGTCCCTGGGCCTAACCTTTATGATCTGCTGGGCCAGGCCTCTATCTAGAGACCTTAAGAGGGGGGCAGATCTATTAGCGATAATGTGCAAAAACAAGGAGCCCCAAGGACAGCTGAAAGCCTGGGGCAGCAGAGAATTAGAGCTCTGTGTGTAGGAAAAGGGGTGGAAACAGGATACCCTGAGGAAGGGGGACGGGTGGGGAGAGGTGTTGCCTAATGGTGAAAAGTCAGGGAGGGACCCAGACCACATTTCTCTTCCCACTGCGTTAAGACCCTGAAGCTTTAAGAAAGAGAAGTGAAGGGCTGGCCACGTAGCTCAGTGGCAGAGCCCTTACCTAGCAAGTTTGAGCCCCTGGGTTCAACCCCCAGTACTGCAAAGAAACAAACAAAAAGGGGGTGAGGACAGAAGCGTGGCAGGAAGGGACCCAGTTAGCATTCTGGATTTGTGGCAGAGGGGGTTCTAAGCAAGCTCCATGGAGCTTCCTTTGTCATCTTGCAGTGCCAGCAGCTGCACCCAGGGCCTTGTGCATGACAGGCAGGCGTTCTCCCGCTGACCTGAGCTCCCAGCACCTATAGCTACTTTTCTTAAAGTGACTTTGGCGTAGGCCATCCTAGAGCTAATAGCCTTGGATAAATGGTTTGATCTTTTCGTGTTTAAGTTTCCTTCATAAAAAGGGAACAATCATAATACCTACTTTACAATGTTGTTGTGAGGATTAAATAAACACAATGCATGTAAAAGAGTGTCGGGTACTTAGTACGTGCCTTACACATTAGCTGTATTTTGGGTGCCCCAGACATGGAAGTGAGCTGCCCTCAGTCTTGGGCCAGAATGAGGAGGTGCCAAAACAGCAGACCTGTGCCAAGGCCTGTGGTGTCCTGACTGGGCTCTGTTTATGGCAAGTGGACTGGGTGAAGGGGCCAGTAGGACACCAGAGGGAAGAGAGCCTGGGGTAAATGCGGCTGCAGTCCCAGGAATAGGGATGGGACTGGGAGAACTGTGGTAGGAACAAGAAGAGAGGCAGAAACACAAAAAGAATGAAGGGCCTCAGAGCAGAGGCAGTCTGCACCAGCTTTTCCGGCTGACAGGACGCTGGGGAAGGGCTGTGTCTGAGTCAGGAGCTAAGTGGGACCAGGCAGGAGTGGAGCTCCGGAGCGAAGGGGAGAGCTGGCGGGGACGGAATGGTGGGGATCTGTGGGAGCCTGAAGTCATTTCTCAAGGCTCTCCTGTGTAGAATGAGTTCACCAGTTGGGTCTTTTCTTTCCTGAGACTGTTTTCTTTTTTCCTTCGAGTGCTGGCAAGTTTGCTCCTAGAATGTCTGAGCTCTCCCATGCATAAGGCACCTGGCCCACGTGAGTGGGGTTGGAGCAGTCCATGACCATGGACCTCTGTGCGGGGCAGGCTATGTCTTCTCATCTTTCTATCTCTGACACACTTAACCTTAGTGTCCAGAAAAGAACAGGGATCGACTCGATTAAAAAAGGTAGACCAGCCGGGTATGCTTTGGAATCCCAAAGTGTGGTCTCACTTCAGAGCTGCATAATGAGCTGATACATATTTAAAAAGATCTTGAACTGACCTCTTTTTCTTATTGTTGTGTGCTTTGTAATTGATGATTTGAATTTTTTCCTTTTCTGAAATGTTTTCACAGGTACACTTATGATTGAAGTGGGGCTAAAAAAAATGAACAAGCACCTTGAAAATCTGGCAATTAGAAATAAATGAAAACACTAGTTGGGTGGGGTGGTGCACACCTGTAATCTCAGTGACCCAGGAGGCTGAGGCAGGAGGATCCCAAGTTAGAGGCCAGCCTCAGCAACTTAGTAAGACCAAGTGGTAAAGTGCCCCTGAATTCAATTTCCAGTACCAAGAAAGAAAAAAATAAATATATGAAAACACTATTACTATTACCTGATCTCTATTCTTTCGTCCCTTGAGAGTGAGAGAGAAATGGACAGAGTGAACACCCACATAAACCTATTTACATTTCGTTCTTTGTTCTGCTTTGTTCATGATGAAGTTTATAACCCAGAAATGTTTAAGTTCCTTTGCTTCATTGACTAAAAAACAAAAGAAAGAAAAAAGAAAAAAAAACTTCTTATCTGTTGCATAAGGGTGTTAAGAAAAAAATGTGAACTATTTAGAATGGTTTGAAGGTGCTGCTTAGAACACACAACTGCAATTATTCTCACCATTATCATCATTATGATAACCATTATTGATGCGGAAGATAGATATTAAGTTTACAAGATGAAGCCAGATTTCTATCCTAGGTAACCCTAGAACCATAAAGATATCTTGGATGAAAAACTTGGACCCCTGACAGCTTTCCCTTAATTATCATCAATTCTTTGAATGGGTTAGAGAAAAAAAAAAAAAAAAAAGGGGGGGAAAAGGGGAAAAAAGGAGGGAAAACTAGCCTAATTGAATGTAGGATAAACTATTCATTAGTAAGCTAAATAGCTACGACATTTAATAACCTATAGTGCCTCATGGAAAACCAAGACACTGCCAAAAGTAATTGAAGTTTGTGATTCTCCAAACTGTTATTTAAAGCGGGATTTGGCAAGGCTCAAGCGGGTCTGCACCAATTTTAATTGCATTTTTAAAATTCAGGATGGAGATTGTGTTTCTTTACTCGTTATTTGCGGAGTGAAATCCCTTTATGGTGAACTCGCTTATAGTAAAAATCTTATGGAGGGATTTTAAAGTTCAAAGCATGGGGGAACTGTCTCTATCAAAACCCACGCTTCAAGTCCTGACCTTTTAACTGATTAATTCCCAGTTGCATATAACCACCAATTTGGTCTCTTTTTTTCTGACATCTAACAAAGCACTGAACCCTTATTATTACCACAGAGAGCTTCTTGGGGGGTCAGGATGGGCTTGACCTAGGGCAAGGGCCCTCCAGTGATGACGGAATGGGCCCTGGAGGAGAACTACCAAGTGCCAAGTCCGCCTGCAGAATAGGCCACGATCGCCGCCCACTCCCAGGCCTAGGCACAGGCACCCCCAGAAGCAAACAATGCATTCGGTACTGACCTCCGGTGCAGCTCATGAGAGGCAACTGTGTCTGCATTGCCCTCGAAATTACTGATGGGTCTCTCCACTCCCTGTAATTTCCCCTGAATAATTGTTTTAAAGATAACTGACATTTGTTGGGCGCTTATGAATATGGCAGGCAACATGCTAAACATTCACAGCATTCACCCACTTCACCCACAGGAGAGCTGGGATTAGCACTTTCTCCATTGTGCCAAGGTTCAGAGGTGGTTAAGGAGCTGGTTCAGGGCCAGACAGTCAGAGTTGCCCAAACTGGGATTCAACCCTAAGAGGCTGACCCTGGGTCTGCTCTCTACCCTGCCACACTCCGCAGCAACACTGTTGACATATACTGTGCCTCATGGGTGACACTTCCTGCCCTTCTCCCCAGGAAAGTCCCTGAGTCCTGTGTCTAATTACACCGAAACCTGGATCTCAATGCTTTCCATTCTTACCCTGTGAAAGGGGTCGCTGATGCTGCCTCCCACAGGGGATCAGCATGAGGATCCCATGACACTGAGCAAAACTAGCATTTGCTAAAATGTGAAGTGACATACGCCCTGTATCAGCATGCTAGGGCTGCCATGACAAAGTGCCACAAACAGCATGACTTCAACAACAGATATGCACTGTCTCCTGGCTCTGGAGCCGGAAGGGGTGAGCGGGGCCTCTCCCCTAGCGGGTGGTTTGCTGGTGGTCTTTGGCATGCCTTGGCTTGGCCATTACCTTCACCTGGCATTCTTCCTGCAGCTGTGCCTGTCTCTGTGTCCCAGTTTCCCTCTTTTATAGGACACCACTGGGATTAGGATACACCTCAATGACCTCGTTTTAACATGACTATCTCTATGAAGGGTCTACTCCAAATAAGGTCACATCCTGAGGTACTGGGAGTTAGGAATCTGATGGGTCTTTTTTGGAGGACAAACCCTTAACAAAGCATGAGCTACTATTTTTATTTCAATAAAGAGATTAATAACATTTATAAGTACATGCATGTGGGGCTGGGGTTGTGGCTCAGTGGTAGAGCACTTGCCTAGCACATGTGAGGCACTGGGTTCCATCCTCAGTGCCACATAAATTAAATAAATAAACAAAAAAAAACAAAAGTTATTAAAAAAACAAGTACATGCATGTTACTTCTATCAGGTGTAGTGCTTCTGATTTGTCCGAGGCTCCTGTGCACAGCACTAGCTCAGAGCCATGCTTGTGACTGCTAATCTCAGGTGCAGTGGCAGAGCATTCTTTTGGAGATTTCTGAATCCAACCATCCCATGACTCTTCTGCCTACAGGTATGTTGGCTCCATCCTTCCCAGAAGAAATAATGGGATGAAGGAGGGAAGACTCATAGAACTTTGGGAAATGGAGGTCAAGGATCATAGCTAATTACGGCAATGCTGAGACTAATTCGTTGGTCAGTGCCAGATTCTCTTCTTATTACATGTAATAGGAATGATCACTTTCACTCTCCTCCAAAAGAGGAAACCTCCAAGCTGCCCTCATCCATCCCCCACACTTAACAATCGAGTTCCAATGGTGGACTCCCAAGTCAGTGCTTCCATCTATCTCAGCTTCTCTTTTAAGGCACAAACCTGTATTTCTAATTAGATATTCCACCTCCTCACTGAATGTGCCACAGGTTCGTTGACCAAGATGAAGTCAGGGGCCTCCCACCCTCCCCTCTTCTCCTTCTGCATCACCTACCTCAGGCAAAGACTCTGCCATTCCCCAAACCTCCTGAGCATGAGCACTTGGAAGCCATCCTCAGCTCCATTCTTAGGCACGTTCCTCCATCCCACTTGCACTAAGCTGGTACCCATTCCAGGGCATCCTTTTCCTGCCACTCTCAGGAATCCCTCTTCATTTACTTCCCAGTTACTTTAGCTCAGCATTCTTGCCACTGGACTTTTCTATCTCACCCTTTAATTCATCTTCCACCTTTGCAAATGTTAAAAGTTATCATTTTAAAATGTAAATGTGATGGCATAATGCTCATGATAGAATTGTGATAGAAAGTAGGCAGTTAGCTATATGAACCTGGAACTCAGAAGAGACTTGGTGTTGGAGTAAGATGCTTGCAAGATGCAACACACAGATGGCATAAAACCCAAAGCAACCAGTGAATCCATGTAGGGCGGCTGCAGATTTAAGGAGAGTGTTCAAACTAGACATGTAGTTTAGATAATATTCCCAGGGCAATGTCTAGAAGGCAATGTCTAGAAGGAACAAGCCCAGGGCATGGCTGATATGAAGCCACGGTGATAATTTTGGAAGTCAAGCCAACGATAGTTGCTGAATCTCTGAGAATGGATGGGTACTCCAAGTAGGAGCGAACTAACTTTGAAGGTTTACTCAGCCTCTTGTCAGAGAGAGGTTAATTTTCATGATAGGATGTTAGACAGTTCAGAAATGTACAGTGTGAATGTGTGGGGGGTGGTAAGCTTTGGTAATATAGTTGCCCTTTTCTTAAGCAGACATTTACATTTACCAAATTAAAAAAAATATTTTTTGGTTGTAGACGGACACGATACCTTTATTTTATTTACTTATTTTTATGCTGGACTGAGGATTGAACCCAGTGCCTCACGTGTGCCAGGCAAGTGCTCCACCACTGAGCCACACCCCCAGCCCACATTTACCAAATTTTGTCCTCTTCATTCACTTTTTAGTAATTGTGGAATGTATCAGAAAATTATAAAAATATAGGCACATTACTCTTAAAAATGAAAATAAACTTGACCAAGTTAAAAGAACATTGCAGGGCCCACACACAGCCTTATTGGGTATTCTGCTTTCTTCCAGGAGTGACCCTATATCCTCACGTTTGTGATAATCATTCCTTGTTTCTCTTTATTCCCATCAGTGCTTGTGTTTACTTTCCTCATCCTTAAATGCTTTGATCGTGCTTGATTTTGAACTTTACCTAAGTGGAATAATATAGTGCACATTCCTGTATGGTTTGCTCTTTTTCAGTGCTGTGTAGTGTTTCTTGTTCCAACTACCTGCTGTGGGTATATGGGAATATAGTTGATTTTTATCTGACAACTTTGCCATACCCTCTAATAATTAACCTGCATATTTTGGGGGAATTTTCTGTGTTCATAATCATACCTGTCATCTAAAAATAATGACTTTTTTTAAAAATGACAATTTTGATCATTTCCTTTATATCCCCTTTCCTTGCTTCATTGTGCTGGCTAGGATCAATGGTACAAATTTGAATAAAAGGGTGACAGCCAACATTCTTGTTGTTTCTTTTTTCTGATTTTAAAGGAAATGCTCAACATTTTTATCTATCAAATATGGCATTTATTGTAAGTTTTTATAAATATGCTTCATCAGGTTAAGGAAATTATCTTCTATTGCTAATTGACATCAGAAATCTTTATCTTTTTTCAAATTTAGACCATGAAATGGATACTAATATTTAGCAAGTACTCCTTTAGCATCTCTTGAGATGTTCACATGGCTTTTCTCCTTTAAGCTGTTAACGTGAACATGAACTTTCAAATGTCGAACCAACATTGTATTCCTGAAATAAATACAATCGGTCACTTTTCTTCCTTTGGAGCACTGCTCATCTAGTTTTCTAAAATTTTGTGTAAGATTTAGGCTATGTTCTTGAATGAGATGGTCCTGACATCATTTTTGTTTCATGCATACAATATTTATTTCTTTTTACTTCTATACTCACTACTGTCCCTCACTCCTCTTTCCTTCTGGCACCTCAAAATTTAGATTTGGGAGCAGTTTCTTGATGCCTGAAGAACATCCTTTAGAATTGCCATTAGAGACTAACAGATTTCGTGCATCTGAAAGTGACTTGATTTCATGTTCATTTCTGAAGGAGACTCTCCCTAGGCCCAGGATCCCAGGTGGTCCCCACTTGAAGCACATGGGAGATATCACTGTCTCATCCAGCTTCCATTGCCAAGAAAGGAGCTCTCAGACCACTGCCCTTCTGAAGGTTATGCTTTGTTCTCAGGCTCTTTTTAGGTCATTTCTTCATTTTTGCTTTGGTTTTGTTTGTGAGCTATACTTTCCTCTTGTTTTTATTTTCACTATCCATGTATGAATTTCTTTTTAATTAGACTATTTGGGGTTTCTCCTCCTCCTCCTCTTCCTCCTCTTTCTCATCCTCATCCTCTTCCTCTTCCTCTCCTTTTTCTTCTTCCTTCTTCTTCTTACTGGGAATTAAACCCAGGTGTATTTTACCATTGAGTCAGATCCCCAACCCTTTTAAACATTTTTTATTTTGAGACAGGGACTCACAGAGTTGCCCAGGCTTGTCTCCGATTTACCATCCTCCTTCCTCAGCCTCCCATGTCACTGGGATTACAAGTGTGCTCCACTATGCCCAGGTACTTAGGCCTCTTCAACCTGAATTGCCACATTTCATTTGTTCTAGAACTCCTTAGTCATTTTCTCTTCAAATACTGACTATGCTTAATTGTTCTTCTCCTGTCCTTTTTTTTTCCAATTTTTTTTTAACTTGTGGATGGACCTTTAATTAATTAATTAATTAATTAATTAATTAATATGTGGTGCTGAGGATCGAACCCAGTGACTAAATCATCTACATTTTCTCTGTATACCTGCCATGTCTCTTTGCCTTAATTTACATTCACTATTGTTTTGTTATCCTGTGCTGCTTTCTGGATAATTTCTACAGATCTCTTTTACAGTTCACTAATTTTTTTCTCAACTTCCGTTAATCTACTATCAAACCCATTTCATTTTTTCCTACTTAACATCTATTTATGGTTTCTATCAACCCATGAAAATTTATATGAATGTCACATATATAGTTACATGACTTGAAAATACTTAGGATAATCATATATTTTTAAATCAGTCTTTAAAAATTAATTAAATGAATACAGTAAAAATATCTGAGATCAAATTAGGAAAATATATCCTCTGCTTCCAAATTTAAATACTTATTATTGTATAAAATTTCAAACTTAAACATGAGTAGAGGGAGTCATGTAAAAAAAGTCATATGCCCACTCTCAGCTTCAATAATTACCAAATTTTTAATGATTTCATTTCATTTTTCTCTACTTACATACTTTAAACAAAATTTACTTAGAAAAAATTTAAAGCAAATCCCAGACATCATGTAATTCCATCTGAAATGACATTTCTTCTGAAAACACCTTAGTATTTATCTCTAATTGAGAAGAATATTTGGGTGTGTGCAGGACCAACATTATTATCACATCTAAATAAACCAACAGAAATTCCTTACTTGCTTGAGTTTCTTATTTTAAGATTTTTATATTTCATTTCTAGAAGTTCAGTTTAGTTCTTTGAAAATCTGCTTGGCATACTTCATAGTTCATTGTTTCTTCCACATATTTTCAAGTCTGTGATTCATTTCTTTCTAAATATTTTATGGTGTTTTCAAAGTCTGTGTCTGAAACTTATAGACTCTGATGCCTGATGGATCCGTGTCTGCTCTGTTTAAGTTATTGCTCATGGTGACTTATCCACTGTACATTTAGTTAATTTTTATTGTGGTATGTGCAATGATCTTGGAATTATTCATGGGGATGCTCTAGGGCTTGGAATGAAGATGTCTTCTTTAGAAAGTGTCTACATTTGCTTCTACCAAGCATCTGGGGGCACAACTAGTCTGGGGGTTACTCTCAATTAAATTTTGGCTTGAGGATTTTAAAACCACTTGGGGAGCGTAAATTGAGGCAGTAAATCTGAGATGAGTTATAGTTACAAGTTCTACATCATGCTTTATTTTTCTTTTCTTACCTTCACTTGGCATCAAGGTTAAAAACTGTTTTTTCTTTGCAGTCCTCTGGTAAGGGTGGGGGAAAGTGAGGTGGCAGGACTATTTCTAGTGCACTTTTACTGAGAGGATAGAGCTCTTTAGGACACAGACTTATGGCCTTCTCACCTTGGTGGGTTCTGAAATTAGTCTTATATTTTCCTT
The DNA here is from genome assembly GCA_020662805.1 of Glaucomys volans. Classification (NCBI taxonomy): domain Eukaryota; kingdom Metazoa; phylum Chordata; class Mammalia; order Rodentia; family Sciuridae; genus Glaucomys; species Glaucomys volans. Next base: position 606,510 of record JAJEJO010000563.1, on the reverse strand, counting down.
GCCATGAAAGTTGTGAAAACAGGAGTTCAAGTTTATCTAGTTCAACAATGAGCTCTGTCCTAGACTGAACATTCTTTCCTGTCCTAAGAGTTCACTGATGGATCTAAGATGGTGTGTTTTATATACTACATTAGACGAAATGGGCATGAAGAAGATTGCCCCAGGCCCCTCTCCTGAAGTTGGAAGTCTATTCTTTTTTTAACCCACACCATTATGGACTTTGGACCAGCAGTGAGGTTAGAGGAAATCTCATCAAGAATCAAAACAACAACAACAACAACAAAAACAACCTCTCCTCCCAAAAATATATATATATATAATCTTGTGGTTTGACCAGATGTGCAACCATAAATGGGACTGAGAAAAAGCCTGATCCTTTGCAAACACTACACCATTTGAGAATATGAATCACAGCAAGGTGAATGTCAGTGAACTGAAATAAATTCTTGGAGACCAAGTTCATTGGATACACAATTAGTTTCTTGTTTTATAGCTTAACTTTGTCACAAGTCTTATGTCCTCAACTATATTGATTCTTGCTGGAAGATTTTTTTTCATCCATTTAGTTTATGTAGCTCTCAGCATCTACAGTGGTAGATATAATTATTGGCCGAATTAAGGAACTAAAATATAACAGAAAAAAATTGTTTTTATTTAAAGTCTAAGTTGATTTAACTGTGTATATAGTCTAAGAGATTGAGAAGGAATTGTCATAATTCCCAGGAGAGTGGTAGTAACTTTTCTCTAGTTCTTTCCTTTCTTTAAAGGATCCAGTGGGGATGGAGAAAGTGTTTTTTGAAGTGATGTCTCATTCTATATCAAAGGACATTACTGAGCTCTTGGTTATGCAAAGGGAATTCCAAAACGGAGTGTAGGGCTGGAAGTAAGTGGAATATGTTGCAAAAGACCAGGATAGGAGCTTTGCTTTCTCTTGAGAGAGGGGCACAGAAGAGAGAGTGGGAGTATAAACATAGGTTTGGTAGCTGAACACAAACAGGGTGACCAAAGGACTTTTCACACCACAAATATTGGCTAGTTAATATTCTGTGTTAAACTTCTGTCTTTCTGCAATGTTCCCGCTCACCTCCCCAACCTCCAGCAAAGGTCACTACATCTGTAGTAGTCTTGCATGGTAAGGAAAGGACCTGTGCAAATCAAAGAAACAGTTGCTCCCAGTGCGGGTCAATGTCAGAGTCAAATGAAGGAGTACCTCTGTGGTGAGCTGGTAAAGAAAAGGAAGTTGGTAGAATAGATGATGAATGATGGTTACCATGAAACTTAAAGTCCCTGAGAAATATAATGGAATCTGAATGCAGAACTTAAAGGTTGGGATGTTTGCACATAACACTTGTGCCATTATTAATATTTATACTAAAGCTTAACAGCATTGGAAAGTGGCTCTAACGTACAGTAGTCCATAGGTTTTAGGTCAGGGCCAAGGTCTGACCTAATAGTTCCCTGGTCAAGGTTTTAATTTTCCAGTTATGCTTCAAGCAATAGTTTTCAAACTTAGATATGCATTGAAAACCCTGGGAGAGCTTAGACTTGCTGACACCTCACTCCAGACATCCTGATTTAATTGAGTTCGAGATAGAACGTGAGCTTCAGGACTATAAAAATCTGCACAAGTGAGGGGCCAGGTACAGTGGCACATGCCTACAATCCCAGTGACTCAGGAGGCTCAGTCAGGAGAATCACAAGTTCAAGGCCAGCCTCAGCAATTTATCAAGGATCTAAGCAACTTTGTGAGAACTTGCCTCAAAATAAAAAGAGTTGGAGCTGTGGCTCAATGGTAAAATGCCTCTAGCTTCAATCCCTGGTATCAAAACACACACAAAAAATTAAAAATCCGCCCAAGTTCAATGTGCAGGCAAGGTTGAGAACCACTGGCGTAAGACTGCATCTTCTTACAAAGACCGTCTGGAATATTCAAATGAGATGCTAAAAAAAAATAGAAAATGAGTGAGCAGAAAGTAGAATCATAAAGGAAATTCATTTTGTTGAAATGCATTCTTATGTTATCCCAGTTCATGTTGGGACTGAAAAATCAAAGTAAAAATAGACAAAAATATTTTTTTGGAGCCCCCTATACAAATGAGGACAAAAACACCTATATCACTCAGTGTATCAGCTTAGCATTCACATGAACACAAGTCAACTATTCGAACTGCACTAACCTGACTTGACTTTTCTGGAAACTGAAAGCTGGAGCCTAGGAAGCTGATAGTGACAAAAATACTTTGTTTCAAGAACTGCCTCCAAATCCATATATCCCTTTCCTATGAACCAGTCCTTCTTGGGACATAGTTTCCAAAGGTGATTTAACTTTGAAACTTTCCCCACTCTGTGTCCATTAATCTCCGGCTCTAACAAAATTTGCCCAATTCTAATTAATGGCCCCTTACACCAGGCCTCCACCCATCTCAGGCCTGTCCTGACTTTGTCCTTCCCACTTCTGCACACTACTAAAACTCTGTCCAGGTGACGATCTGCTTTTCTTTGCTAAGTAGCACACTGGGTGTGTTTAAGCGACCACTATCAAGTGTTTATTTACTGCGTGTTCAGAGATACTCATGGGTTTCAGGTGAGAAATGTTCAAATGTCTTCTTCTGAAACATCAGGTAAAATAGCTACAGTTCATGTGGTCAGGGTATGGAACAGACATGACCTGTAACCCTGAGACTACATTTTCAAGGTTGGGGTTGCACATCATATTTTCACAGAGGTCATAGGCTCAGAGAAGTTTGGAACTTGACCGAGGGTCACACAACTGTATATAGAACAGGGATTTCAGTCCAGGTGTTTCTGATTCTCGAGACTGAGTTAGCTCCACGGCACCACGTTGCCTCTGTTCAGCCTGAATCCAGGTCCACTCTAGCCAGCTGGAGTGAAGGTTCGAGGTGTTACCATTCTAATGAGGTGACACCAGCAGCTACCCTCCCAATGGGACCCCACAAACATAGCCAGATAATTGAGGTAAAGAGTTGCTTTATAGTTTTTTTCAACTACATTGGTATGTTTTAAATCTTTAACTGGTTAGTGGGTAGGTGTTTTCCAGATTATACTTTATTACATCTTTGGATATCTGATATATTTTATAATTTTTTAGTTTTAAGATGTTATTATGAAGCACTTTTAACATATAGTAAAATAGAATAGTATTCTGAACCTAGATGTGCCTTCACCCAGCTTCAACAATGATCAGCTCTTGGCCAGTTATTCATAAGTATCTTAGTGTGCAAGTGCACACGTTTGTGTGTGTGTGTGTGTGTGTGTGTGTGTGCATGTGTAACATATATAATAAAAGGTAAGGACTTTTAAAGTATGTACTTTTTTAAAAAAATAAGTAATTTTTTTAAAAAATTAAACCGTAGTACCATTTTGGGCTTAAAAAAAAGTTTGTCAGTATCATCAAATCAGTGCCAGTATGCAAATATCCAATTACATAGGATTATAGTATTTTAGAGTTTGTTTGTATGATTTGATTAACTTCATGTGACTAGAGAATGAGTTGTCCTTCATTTAAGTTAGAGTTGAAAATTCATCCTAGTAGGGATCTTTCCATTATAAGGCAGCTTCCATTACTCATCCTCCTTCCCTGGATGGTCTGTGTTGAATTTTCACACAAAATATTTATTTTCATGAAGCCCAATGTTTTCCTGTATGAAATATTTCATTCAAGTTCTGACTGTATCGTCCCTTTTTAATTTTTGTGTCTGGACTAGATAATATCTTTACAGTACCCAATGCCCTGGGGTGGGGTATGCAGTTAAGAGGCATTATCAAGATCTGTTATTTCAGAATATATGCTCTGATTTTGATGTTTAAGTCCATAAATACTTCAACATATAAATATGACTTTTTTCCAGCAGGGATATACATTTCTGTTCTTACAAAGCATTTCTTCTTTATTCCTTTATGATTATCAATGTTTCTAATGAGCAATAAAGGAATTGTCATATACTGATCTGAACCAAGAGATAAAACACCAAGGGATTATATAGTTGGAGGTATGCACTCCTAGGATTCTCCAAGCAATATTAATCAAAGCCTGCCTTCACTAATCCATTGTATTAAGGGCAATTTTACACAAAAAAAAATATAAAAGGAGAAAGAAAGGAAGGAAGGAAGGAAGGAAGGAAGGAAGGAAAGAAGGAAGGGAAAGAAAGAAAAAAGAGGAAAGAAGAAAGGAAGGGAGGAGGGAGGAAGAAGGGAGGTAAAGAAGGAAGGAGGGAACAAACACATGAGCTAGCAGATGTTTTTGAAATTAGAGAATGATAAATTAATCTCATTTTTCTTTCTTCAGGAGTGGCACTGTCAGTATCCCTACAGGTCACCTGTTTAAACAGCATAATTAGGAAATCTCAATCCTGGAACTTGATGTTGTCTCTGTTCCCCAGTGGACATGTCTATTCCTGAGAAGTCCCAAATTGGTGGTAGCCCTATAAGCTAAACAAATGTATGCCAAAACATTAGGCAGATGGTTATCAAAGGATTTTCACATTCCCCATATGAAGATCCCCATGCCCTGTTGATGACAGGATTATATAGGGACAAAAGCAAATTAACTGGAGGCAGAGAGGAGATGGGGAGATCCTATTAGTTGGGACCACACATGTAGTTAAATAAAGGCACAAACAATCTTAGCATTGGGTTTTATTTAGCTCAGTGCATGTTTTCTCAAAGGAATTGAAAACACTGGTGATGGGACTTGTCCTCTGCTCACACTGGTTGCTTTATAGCATGGTGCCTGCTAAGAAACCTCAGGGTGCTCAAGCCCACCATACAGTGGTGTCCACTTTGGAAGTCCTACTGAGGTGGGCCCCAGCGCTGATCTCAGAACTTGTCAAGGGTAATTCTTTTTTTTTTTTTTTTTTGCATGTAAACATTACTTGATTCTCTCAGTTTACCCCAGCTCAGAGACAGGATCTCTGAATGTGCTCTTAGTAGAGGATAAAAACCACACAATCCTGCATGTGGATTGAATAACAAACCCTGGGCAGATTTCTTGTTCTGGGCTTAACATTGACATGAAGCTAGTCTGTAATGTTTGAAGATTAAATGAGATTTTTGCCAACCCACTACTACATAGGGAGGATTTATCTACAACCACACCATGATGTTCCCTTAATACCTTTCAAAAATACAAATGCTTACATCCTAATAGGTTTTTAGCTTAAGATCTAATCATCCACTCTTGAATTAAGATGCCTGAATGAAGCCAACTCATTTGGAACTAAGCACTTTAATGTCAACAGAGACATATGGTATGGAGACGGAATTAGAGAGGCTGTCTTCTGAGGCATCCATTAAGAACGGAAGACTAAGACCCAGCATCATTATTAGTTTACTCGTTTATTTCTTAGCAAATAATTGAGAGCAATATCATCTTATGGAAGTGGGAATGGCTTAATAATTACATGTTTGAGATAGGGGACATTCCCATCTGAAATGATTAAACTATTCCCTTGGCATATAATTATTTCTTTTGAGAACAGCTCTAAGTTTTTAGATCAAAGAAAACACAACATATATTACACATATTGTGCAAATATGTAGATAGTGGAAATAACAAGACTTATATGTTGCCATCTGTGGAAAGGTACATTCCTGTCCAAATACAGTTTGTTATTTGGCGCCTCTCAAAACCAATGGAAATGTCGACAGAGTAATAGAATCATAAAGTCATCCCTGACCTGCCACATAGGAAAACATATTAATAAGGAATGGTAGAGTACAGAAGCTTTAAAAAGATTATTTTGTTGATGTTAGGTGCAGATAATCTGCAAAATAGAAGTATGCTAATTCTGTGCACATCTTGAGCCCAGCATGCCCTAGGCAGGGATACCTGTGAAACCGAAAATGAAGTGAGTCCTGAAATAAAGACCGAGTGGAGGTGGTCATGTACCATGAGCAAAAAATAAACCTTTAGAGTTGCAAACCATTATGATTGGGGTTATTTGTTACTGCTGCTTAACTATCTTAATTTGACTGATACAAATGTCAGATGATTATCAGAGTGCTTGGCACATGGTAGACCTGCAATACCTATTTGGCAACAGATTGAATGAATGAATAGAGATATATGGTGTCTGCACATGAGATTTTAAAGCATGTGCAGGTCTAAGGTAATAAAAATCTGACTGAAACAAGATTTCAGTCGCAGAGATTTATGGGTTAATGTGATGTATTTTGATGTTCAATTACCTGATTTTGAAACCTAAATCATTCTGGTTAAAAATGTGTGGGGTAACAAGTCATACATAATTTAGTGCTTCCTTGTGAGGTAGAGTGATTTCATGAAAGGGAGAGCAAAGTGAATGTCACAATAGCCAGTCTAGATTTCATTGGAGGATGTGACCTGGAGGGACAAGTAGGCTTATTAGGGCTTTCCGTTATTGGAGGCATGAGAGGAGGACGTGACAGATTTTGGAAGGGGAAGGGATGAAAACAAAGACAAGGTGTGGATTAGGGAAACTCAGGAACCTGAGTTAAATGTTTGAGACAGATTAGTCAGGTGGCAGAGCACAGAATGAACAGATTGGCAGAGCACAGAATGAACAGATTAGAGACTGAGAGGAGGAAACTTAAGAGGTTAGTTCAGAAAAGCATGCTGTCGTGGAAAGGGCCAAAAAAGAAAGTCTCTGCAAGGCATGTAGCTCAATGGTAGAGCACTTGCTTAGCATGAATAAGATCCTCGGTTTCATCCCCAGCAACACACACACACACACACACACACACACACACAGCAATTTGCTCCCAGTTAATTTCAAATTCAGTGATCTTAACAAAAAATGCAAACAAAATCATCATTAATTTTTTTAAGGAACTAGACTAGAAAATTCTAAATTCCCATGGAAAAATAAACGAAAAAGAGGAACATTCTAAAAAAGAATGAGATAGTAAAACAAAATCTAAATAATTAACACTGCAATTTGAATGGGCAGGCAGATCACTGGAAGATTTTTGAAAATCAAAAACATATACAATTTTATTTGGAAAATTAGTGTCAAGAGGTGGCGTTAATAATCAGTGGGAAATAATAGGCCATTTAGTTGGGTTGGCATCTGCAAAAACATTAAGTTGGACTTGACCTCATATCTTGCACCAGAATAAATTCCAACTGGCTGGAAACTTGAATGTCCTAGATTAAACCATGGGGCCATTTCTGTAGGTTGAAAATTTTCAAGTAGTGTTTATTTCATATAAAAATTGGTGATTTTACCTAATGAAAACTGAAGTTCTGGAAGTAATTGGAGAAATCATAATTTTTTTTGGTAATCTTGAGATAGGAAAGTCTTTTCAAACTGTGACAGAATTCAAAGTCTTATAAAATAACAAAAGACTAAATTCAACTATTTAGCAATAAACTTTTACTGAAAGGTGAAAATTACCATAAATAAAACCAAATCAACAAATACAAATAAACAAAAATAAACATACATATACAACATGTTCTATGTTTAGCATAAATATCTTCAAAATAAAATGAACAAATTAAAAAGGTCCAAAAAATAAATTCAAATAAGCAAAGACCAATGACAAACTTGGAAAACTGTTTTCAATGTATATCACAGCATATGATTACTTTCTCTAATATCTAAGAGATATCTAATATCTATAACTTATATAAATGAAATACAAAAGCAAATAATCCAACAGGAAAATGAAATGGGATATAGCAGATGATTCAAGGGACAAGAAAATCAATTGGCTCATATTCATACATAAGAATATTTGGCCTTACTCATAATATACAAATACAAAATAAAGTAAGATAATGCTGTTTTGCCCGTCAGATTGCAGAGATCTCCAGCAGGAATGTCAATTGATACAACTTACAGTGAAGGACAATGTGGTCATATCAGTCAAAATTGCTAAAAAAGCATGCTCTGACCCTGCCACCCCATTTGGGGGAATTTGTCCTACAGATGGCACCTGTTTGGGAGTGAAATGATAATGGCATCATTATCGATTGCAGAATTGTTTGCAAAGTCATGACTAGAAGCATTCTGAATACCCATTGTTGGAAAATGGCTAAATAAATTATGTGCAGGTCCATAACTGAATGCTGCATGGCCATACTATGAAGAAAGAAACTCTACTGACAAAAATGTTCAAATAAAGTTGCTCTTTGAGAGGGAAAAGGTAAAGGACAATGTGCATGATATTCAACCATCAATCTTTTTTTTTTCTGGTACTGGGGATTGAACCCAGGGACACTCGACCACTGAGCCACATCCCCAGCCCTATTTTGTATTTTTTATTTAGAGACAGGGTCTCACTGAGTTGCTTAGGCCCTCCCTAAGTTGCTGAGGCTGGCTTTGAACTCACGATCCTCCTGTCTCAGCCTCCCAAGTGCTGGGATGACAGACGTGCGCCACCATGCCCGGCTAACCATCAATCTTTAAAAGGCCAGTAAGACATAAACAAATATACTTTTCATAAGTATAAAATTGCTAAGGAAGAACATAAAGTAACTAATAACAATGATGGTTGTGGAAAGAGAAGCTGAATGGCCAGGGAACAGGCTCAACTTTGAATTTTGAATCATTTTAATATGTTACCTGTTCACAAAATTAAATAAAAGTAATTCAGTTAAAACTATTGATATCAGTCCCCTTTGAAAGAAAACTATTTTTTCTTTTGAGAGCTATGTCTGACTTAATAAAAGGAAAATATACCCCAAACAAATATAAAAAATGACTATAATATTCTATGTAATTATTATATGTAATTATAGTAATTAAATTTAAAATAAATAAATGAGTGAGTAGTAATCCATTTACAACATTGCAGTTAGAGTGGACTTTCTGAAACACAAATTTGATACATCATTCCCCTGCTTTAAGCCCTTCCATGGCTCCCCATTGCCCAAAGGATTAAGAACTCTAAATTCTTCAGCAGAACACAAGGCCAGCCAATGCCCTGGCTTTGCTTTGTTATTCCAGCTTCATTTCTCATTCCTTTCCCTATCTTGTTCCATTTATCCTGAATTTGCTTTTGCCTTTAGGAACTAAACTCCACGGGAAACCTTTGCATCTGTCACGTTCCCTTAGCTTAAGAGCCTGCCTCCTCTCTCCTGTCTTCCCTTTATCCTGTCTTTCAGTAACTAGATAGCATGCCTCCTAGACCCCCGAGGCTGGATAAGCCCACTCTACTGCAAGGTCCCATAACACCCCATACTGTTCTCTGTGATTATCCTTGCACCACTGTTTGGTAATTGATGTTTCATTTTTCTCCCTCTGTAGATTGCAATTTCCTTGAAGGAACTGTACGCTTGGCACAGTAACCAGTACAGGGTTGATTGAAAGTTTATTGAATGAGAACATTCATGAATTAATCTGTTGAAGAAATCTGACAATGACATGGCAATAGGAATGGAGGGACTTAGGTGACAAGAGGAAAAAATCCAAAAGAAAAACAGACAGATCTTGGTAGCAGGCAGGTGTGCCATCGCCCACGAACTGACTTTGTAAACTTCAGCCCCCTGTGGATGTTCTCCGCCATGCCTCACCTTGCAGATCAGCCTCTATCTGCAGCAGGCTGGAGTCCTTCTAGGCAAGTCTGCCATTGCGGGGTTACTTTCAAAAATATATGTTCCCCCTCCACATTTCATTATCAGCCCACCATTTCTGCATAGTACTAACACAGCACATGGGAACTCCAATGCCATACTCTGCCATCCAGCTTCTGTACCTCCTTCCCTAAAGGTGGAAACTGGCTACAGCAGTTATTGTGTCAGATCTTAAGAGGACACTCTAGGATCACTGGAGCAGTAATTACCAAATCCTGAAAAGGTGTGCTAAAAGCATTGAAATATCTTCCAGAACTGAGCAACCAGGGGATAGCAAAAGGAAGGGGAGAAGTGGATTCAATGAGTCCAATGTGCTTATCAGGTGGATGCTTTCTCCTGGGCATCTCAAATATTCCCCAAAGCACATCAAAGGCAGAGGAGACTGACAGAGAACTTCTGCAAAACCTGGGCACAGCACCCCAATACAATTTATTAAATGTGAATGCAAATTTTGCGTTCTAGCTCAAAAGAGATCCCTGGTTATCTTAATATAGACATTTCAAATTATTTGCAAATTAAATTAGTCAAAAATCTTCATTATGCAATCAGTGCTTTAGCTTAATACATAAAATATACCCTTTAGTTTCTACTGACCATCCCTGTAACCCCATCACTGAATTCTTCCAGAATGTGAGTAAACAATAAGAGAAGCGCAGGCCTGTTGGATTCATCATGGGCTCTGAGCTCTTAAGGTGACTCTCAACCTGGGGAAATTCCCAGCCCCTAAAAGTGAGACCTTCCTGACGACCAGGACAATGCTCCTAGATATTTGAATGTTTTGCAGATTCCAGCACAAGGCCATAACAATCCCTTTTCTGTATTAATTATGCTTTTAGTTACAATCACGTTCAAAGTCAGCCACACTTTCCAGAGGCAGAGATAATGTTACATGCATCTGTTGCCCAGGCTGCACCTAGTGGTTCCTATGTGCTAAATACATGGTTGACAAATGTGATAATGTTAATATTCAGACAATGGTATAGTTTTTACAAAACCCAAGGACATAAAACCTGTGTTAATAATTTAAATTTAAAAAAAATAGTCTATGGTAGCAGCAAGGAAAAGAACACCCTGCAGGCATCTACGCATAAATCTATCAAAATACATTAAATTTTTTATGGGCAAAATCACTAAATGATATAAAAGAAGTGCTGAATAAACAGAGAGCAATTGCATGTTGTTGGGTGGAGAGATTCAATATGTAAACATGTCAGTTCTCTCTGAATTAATTTCTAAAAATCAATGCAATTCCAATGAAAATTTCCAACAGAATTTTTCTTATTTATTTAATAAATGCCCTAGAAAAAAGTTATTGCTCTCACCTGTCAACATTAGGATGGCAATGCTATTATAACAAAGGAAATATGTGAGCTCCTTCCATGGCAGAGGAGCATAATTAACTAGCCCCCACCCACGTTTTATTGGCATTTTCTGGGATGTAAGATGCCATTCAGATAGTTTACATGGCTGATGTCATTTGGCTAACTCCCTTTTTTCCTAAAAACACAATCTTTCATGAGGTCTGAGGTTGCTGGTGGCATGTACCATTTTCACAATGGCAAGTCCTGAAAGCAGGGAAGAGCCATTTCCCCTCCAACCCATTGCCAGTGCCCTCTTCTCTGCATGGCTGAATAAAATTGAGGAAGTAGAGAAGTGAAGAGAAAAAGGAAAGTGATCTACATTGAGAAAGAGAGACCCAGATGATAATCAAGTAACACCTTACTTCACAACAATTCTCATTCTCATCATCTCTTTCATTTTCTGTAACAATTCTGGGAAGTAGGCTGGGTGTCTTAATTCAATCTACTTGGCTTATTTTGCAGATGATGAAGGAAGCACAGGGACCTCAAAGTGTAAATCTAGCAAATGAAAGAGACAAGTTTTCTTTTCCCCTCTCTCCTAGGCAATGGCATGTGGGGGAAAGAGCCAGAACTTTGGACTCCTTTTTTAAAATGGAAAAAGTTAGGGAACCCTCATAATGGTGGCCGGGACTGGGCTTTGAACAAAAACCGAATTTGAACTTGTTGGGAGGAAAGGAGAGGGTGCTTCTGATGAGGAAAAGAAGTCTACACACCTGGAGGTGAGAAAGGGGATGGCTGATGTGGACCCAGCTGGGAAATGGCCGCAGGGCACAGAGCCTCTGAGGACAGGGAACGGGGAGGCCCAGAGCTTGGCTCAAACCCTGAGGGCCAGCTTGGAGAGCGGTTCTCACTGACCCATGTCTTACACCTTCTGGTGGGTAGCTGGTAGGCTTTGGGTCATGGCAGAACTGGACTCTTGTTCCACTGTCTTGCTTGCTAGCTCACTCACCTGAGGAGTTGTTTATGTTCTCAGGTCTCCAGTCCCTCATCTGTGAAGTGCAGCAACATTACCTCATGGGATTATTATGAGGAATAGACAAACCAATGAATGTGACACAGTACCTGTCATGTGGAATTTACTCAATAAATATTATTATTATCATTATCACTCCCAGAGTGACATGATGACAGGCTACTAAATAAGAAAAGTCAGTAAAGATTTTAAAATAATCCGTTGAAAACATTGCATGGCTGGGGAACCAAATGGCCTGTCACAAACAAGACATCCTTTGTAAGGTCTTCACTGACATTCGTAGGATTGGGCAAGATTTGCTCTACTTTTGGTTCATAGGCTCAGAATTGGACTCACAAAACTACCTTTCCATCCCTTATCTGCTCTTCTCAAAAAACATAAGTGTAAGTATGGTCTAGGAGCCGTCCGTTCTGGAGGCTTCTAAACTTCATCTTTCCAAAAGGGGAACTGGGAAGCATGATGGAAGCTCTTGGAGTTTCCATTTAGGAAGAAAACAAACAGAAAGAAATCACATAAATTCACACTCAAGTGCTACTCTAAATGAGAAGAACATATTTCAAAAAATAAACACTCTGACTAATCAGAAGGAAATCTGCTCTCTCAATTCAAAGGCTTCTGCATAGATATTAACAACATGGAGAGAAGAAAATGGCTCATTAATGATTCATGAAAATTGCTGTCACCATTAACTGAAGCATATTTTGTGATGGATAAAATGACTTGTTTAAAACACACACACACACACACACACACAGGCCCCTCCTGCAGCTATGGGCCCTTCTTGGCTGTCATAGTGTGAGTCACCACTCGAGGGAGCCCAAGTTTCTTTGGTCCTGGCCTCCCTGTAGTCACCAGGATGCCCTGGAACATGGTAGTGGGACAGGACCCTCTGTTACTCCATGGCAGGGCGGGCGAGAAAGTTCTTTGTTGTGGGGCTGTCTTGTACACGGCAGGAGTTTAACAGCACCCCAGCCTCGACCCACTAGCTGCCAGTAGCAGCAACCACCCCCTCTCAATTGCGCCAACCGAAATGTCACCAGACAGTGCCAAGCGTCCCCTGAAGGGAGGTGGGGACCCCTGCTCCATGAAGCTCACAGACCCCCAAAACTTTGGTCTCTGACGGCAAAGTGTGGCAGAATTGAAGCAGAAACACCAGCTGTGTTTGCCTGACTCTCGTGTGAGCAGCCCAGTGAGAAGCAGCATGCGGGACGCAGGGAGCTGGTCCCCCGCTGGCCTGGCGGGTGCTGTCACAGAGCTGGCATCTTGGCCAGGCTTTAGGAAGAAGGGAACACTGTCAAGGCCAGCGTGGGTGGTGCAAGCTCAGGCGATGCAGTTGTCTTTGGGCTTTGGGTAGCAGCTCCAATGATTAGTTAATTATTCATTACTATTTGTCATAAAATCCTGAAGGGCTGCCAAGTGGTAGCATGTGGGCAATGCTAACGCCGAGGACGTGTCTTTTCTTATTTTCCGATGACTATCAGACATGGGCTGCTTTGAAAACACCCAGGACTCCGGCGCTGGCACGGCGACCGTGCAGATGGAAGGTCTAAGAACGTGGCGCTCGCAGGAGCTCCATCCTCATGGGCCCTGCGATTGTTTTACATTCTCCCTTCATCCTTCCTGCTCTGCTGACTGCAGAGATCATGAAGCCAGAGGAGAAGGCAAGGGAGGAGGAAGCTTCCAGAATGGAAACCATCCAAGGCCCTGTCAGCACCAAGACTCCGGTTTGCCCCTGCGCCTCCCTCCCCCTCCCTCAGGGTGGCACACTGTCCTACCAGCAGGGGTCCTCTAGTGCCTCTCTCTTCTCCCTCTCTGTCCCCAAGGCCCCTTTTGTTACATCTCTTCCCTGTTTATTCTCCTTTATGGTTTCCTTTGATATTCACTTTAGCCAGATAAAAATATGCAAGTTATTGTTAGAGGCAGAGCTGGGGCTGAGCGGGGAAGAGGCAGAGGGTAATTTGCTCCAGATTTTAGAAACACTCAGGGATGGCCTGACTCTTAACACCTCTGAAAGAAACTGGCACAGCTGAATTCCACCTGGCCTTGACACCCAGCCATGGCACTAAAGTTCACTGAATTTTACGTGGGTTAGAAAGTTCAATTTCAGAGTCACAAAGATTCACCAGAATCTATGCAGGAAGGGACTGTGAAACCCCAGCCTGGGGGTGGTGGGGAGAACCAGCAAAGCCCAGCCTCACATGAGGGGTGTGGTTTGGGGTTCTCCCATGATGGGTTGTGGGGGTAAATAGTGGCAGTTTTCTTGACAATTGTGGCTTGGACTCTGAATAGCTTCATCAGTTGGCAACTCCAGGTACCAGAGACACTCCTGATTTAAATAAAAGGTTGTTCCTGAGCTATAGGGAACCGGCTTCACTTTTCTCCCAGACCTGCAGCCTACCTGGGTCACTGAGAGATGTCCTTGTTCCCAACACAGCTGGCACACAGTAGCTGCTCAAGTCACAAGTGGACCCAGGTGTTAAGAAGCCTGTGTAATCTGGAGATGCCTCAGTGGGAAAAACACCAAGAAGTCAGAGAGAGCAAGGGAGAGAATGGGAATAGGTTCAGGGCTGCAAAATGAGTCACTTGTGGCCACTGGTCTCATTGATGATGTTTAATGAGTGTCTGGGTGGCTGGGTGGGTGGGTGGGAGGTGTCTCTGTCTTGGTGCTATTGGGTTTGATCCACTCAATATTCATTCAGTTATCATTTGTTCACTCAATATGCATGTTTTCATACATTATTCATTTAAATATTATTCATTAATCTCATATTCATTCAATGAATATAGTGGAGCACCCACCATAGGCAAGGGCTATCTGAGGTGTGTGGGATACACTAGTGAAGAAAAGCAAGACTGGTGTCTGAGGAGTCCTTTTAAGGAGGCAGCCACCTAACACCTGACTCAATCTTCACAATAAACGTATATGCAGAGCATTGCTATCCCCATTTTACAGATGAAGAAACCGAAACCGAGGCTTAGTGAGATCAAATGATAGCGTCTGTATTAAACAGTGGAAGTGATAATCACATCCAGATTAGTGAGATCCCATTTTTGTCAAGGTCATGACCTTGATCCTGTAGAGATGACACTTTATCCAAGGAAGAGAAATCAGCTTTGCAGCAGCTATTAAATCCTGTTTCTCCAGAATCTATGTAAGGAAATTATCCTCAGAGATGAACCAACCAACATACACACAAAGTGCCAGATGCAGAAGCCAATGAATTCAGCAAAGCTCTCACCCCAAGTGCATAAGGATGTATGCTCACTAGGAAGCACAAGGTTCTCAGATTGGGGTTATTTCACAGTGTTTAGCAAACCATTACGAGTGAATGAACAGGACTTGTCAACTTTACAATAAAGGTAACCAATGCAGACAAAATACTGGTGCAAAATGCTAATTAAAAGAAACTTTTCTGCTGGACACTGTGGTACATGCCTGTAATCCCAGCACTTGGGAGGCTGAGGCAGGAGGATTGCGAGTTCAAAGCCAGCCTCTGCAACTTAGTGAGGCCCTAAGCAACTCAGTGAGACCCTGTTTCTAAATAAAATATAAAACAGGGCTGGGGATGTGGCTCAGTGGTGGAGTGCCCCTGGGTTCAATCCCCAAAAAAAGAAAAAGAAAAAAAGAAGGGATGACAAGGCCCTAAGGTATTCAGCTCCCATCATCTAGTGTAACACAGATCCAAGAAATACACATTTCTTTATGAGCAGAGATTCACTCTTTGTTAATGGGGACCCTGGATGGGTAGAGGGATCAGGTGGCCATTGCACTGGGTTGGGGAGGCTCTCCCTTTGCATGTTTCTGCGTGTGTGAAAATCCCTGCCCACAGCAAGTCTTCCCTGGTCCCTCCTCCTTGTGCTTCTCTCAGGTAAGGCTTGGAAGGAGATAAAATCCACTTTAGTAAGATGCTGGGAGGGACTGGATAGAAGACTGGGCAGAGGTAAAGAGGCACGTATGAAGCAGGAACTAGTGTTTGTGAGAGGCTGTGCATGTGAGGCACTTTATAGTCGTATTTTGTTAAATTTCAAAACAACTCCAATAGGTAGGTACGATCACACTTGTGGATGGACGAGATCATTAATCAGGTCAATTGCCCAGGACCTCACCGCCAGAAAGACATAGGATCATGTCCTCATTTATTGTCTTCCCAAGGACATCCCAGGTCCTTTTCATTTTAAACATTTTATTGTTAATCGCCATGAAAAAAATAGGTAGAAAGTGAAATCTAGGAAAAATGTGGGGAATTAGTTCAAGTGTCCCTTAAGCCAGAGGTGCAGAAGGGGCGATGGTGGGAACAAACTCAGGTCAGAGGCACTGGCAGCTTCCCTCCCATCTCCTCCCTCATGATCCTAGCCACGCGCTCCACACCCACAGGGCCAGGAGGCGCCCGGGACCGGGTCTTGCAGGGGACACAGCGGTGCCCACTTCTCACTTCCCGCGTGCCAGATAGGCATCCCTCCCTGGTCCTGTGTCCACTGTCCTTGGGCTGCTTCCCCCCACCCCACGAAACTAATTTCTGACATTCATTTTTTTTTTCTTTTTCTTTTTCAGACTGGCAAGTATGAAAACACCCGGATGGGGCGCGGGGCCAATGGAACCTCTTCGGGCCCTGAATCCATTACGGCTCGGTTCTCATCTGGCAAAGGGATGCAAGCTTATTGTCACCCGAAAGAGTTGGGGCGAGGATGACATGGGATGACCATCATCAGCGTGGTGTTTTGGAACTTCTTAAGGGGGGGGGTCTTCTTCTGGGGTCCCTGGGCTCGCCAGCACCTTTGCGCTCCCTTCCACACACAGGGACAGTCTCCTGCGCTTCTCTGGCCTCTTCCCTTCTTGCAGGAGCGGGGTCCTCAGTAGCTGCCTGACACTAATTGGTTGGGAGTGGGTATGCCGACTCTTGGCGTTTACCTGTTTCCACTTTCCCTCCTCGTTCTGCCTGTCTTCTATTCCCTTTCAGAAAGCGAATCAAAAGAATTTAATTTTCAGCCCACACTCTTTTAAAGGCCTCTCTTATGTCTTTGTTAATGACTACCCACTGTGGTTCTGCCTAGGGAGGTTTTCAAGCTAACTCAAGTCAAGTAAAAGACTGGGGAAGAATATGAGGACAGACTTATAGGAAAGATTACACTGATCCTGTGAGTTTTCAAGTTCCCAAATTTTCCCCAAATATTCTACTTTTTGTTGTAGTTAAATAACCATATTTTCAATAGTTAAAATGTTGGGGATTACCATGTGGGATCCTGCAGCAAATAGGCTGCAGGCACTAGTGTGAAGGGAGCTGTGTGACTTTCAGCAAGTTAATCAACCTCTCTGTGCCTCCATTTATTTATCTGAAAGTAAAGATAATATCAATATCCACCCCATGAGTTGTTATGAGGTGAACACGAGTTTAAACAGGGAAGGTGCTACAAGGACAGTGCATGACATGGAGCTGGCAGCACTTGTTATCAATATCTGTTGGCAGCAGTTAACTTGTTGCAACAGGGTCATGGTGCAGGGTCCATGTGTAACTCAGTATGTCTGTTCCATTTTTTCTTCTCTTTACTCACTTCATGCTCTCGGTTTCTGTTTTCTCACAATCGGGATTGCATATGGTTTTAGTTTGCCATAGCTGTGATCTTTCAACTGACTCCTATCTAAACTTCACAACCCCACTTCCAAATGGCAATGTCCCTCTTTTCTTGGATCACCCTCCTGAAAGAGGGAAAATCATCATCCTCCTGCAGAGTTATGGTTATCTCTGACTGATGAGCACTGGTGGGGGTAGAGAAGTCACACATACAAAATCTGGCTGCTGGCTCAGCAGGGGTCTGGCGATTTCCATTACAGAGTGCAAGAGCAGATGGGCAGCCAAGCAATGATTAGCATCTTGTAGTATACATTCAAGACTGCTGTCCACAGCAGTTACATTGAGAGTTTATTTGATAAGCCTTGATTTCTGCAAAAACCAGGAAGCAATGTCTAAAAGAATACAGGACAAGGAGCCAGGGGATGGAATCCATCTCCTCTCTGTAATTTGTTGTAAGACCTGGGATAACTTATTTCACCCCCATAGGCCTAATTTTCCTCATCTGTCAAGAGAATGGGATGGAAAAGATGAATTCCAAATTCCTTTCCACCTCCAAGATGAAAAAGAAACAGAAATGAAGGAGCACAGTGCCTAAATTTTGACCTTGGACCCGAAATGCTTAGATAATTGAACTTGATCCATAGCTTAAACCATTAATGATCCGAAAAGTTCCATATGTACTGATATTTTTGGAGACAATTATCTACACAGTAAGCATATGTTGCATTAGCATAAGGTTGCTATTAAAAAATACTGTGGAAATGAAATGTAAACTTCTATCATCATAGGAAGCAACAAACTCACATCCGTGATCCAGCCCTCCGCTTAACAGCCGGGATGACTAAAGCCGCTCCTTCCTTCCTGCCCTCACTGACGCGCACACTAGGGCGAGGGCGAGGAGGCTACGTGAAAGGTGGGCGCTTCCCAGTAGGCGCCTCCTCCCTGAGGGCAGGCATTGGCTGGGGTGTAATCACTGGCGACCTGTGGCCAGGCTTATCCATCCACTAGCTGGACAGTGAAGCGCGAACCGCATGCGTGGTGGGCCCTCTCTTGGGCCCAAAACAGACTTATAGGAATAGAAGTGTGCAGTAGGTGACATGGGAAAAATAAAGACTGAAGCTTTTTCAGTAGCCAAGTTTGTATAGAAGACAGGACAGCTACTAAGATGACAGCCACGATTCAGGAAGAAGGCTAGATTCGCCGATCTTTGGATGCTGGACACCTAGGACAGACTGGTCAGTCTCGCTCCTTGGCCAGGAGGGAGTGAATCTCAGGTTTTTCTGGCTCCATCTTTTGCGGCTTGAGCTGCCATCTCTTCTTCCTTGGTTTTGCCTGTCCTGGGGCCTTGGGATGCACTCAGGAAGCTCAGTCTGCCACTTAACCAAACCGACCACTGATATGCGGTCTCAGGGTATCCACAGAGAAACCAGGGTTCTTTCTGGTCTGAGTCGAACAGGAGAACTTGCCGGGACCCTTGAGTGGCTGTCTGCCCATGTCAGCCTGGGGCATCTTCCAGGTCTCCCCGCCTCCAGCTGCGCTCGCCTGTTTCCTTCAGCAAGCTCCTTGCTCCTCACTCCGCCCTCAGAGCTCCCTCCGGAGGCATTTGCACACAGACAAAAATAGCAATGACGCAGGATTATGCTGAACGATTTGTACTTGTGGATCATCAGGTTGACTGAAGTTTTGAGATCTATTGTATGTCCCTTGCAATAGAATACTTTCCAACATCAGTGTCTTTCACTTAAAAAAAAAAACTTTAAAAAATTTTATTTGTTCTAATTAGTTGTACATGACAGTAGATTGCATTTATGTATTTTGATAAATCATACATAAATGGAGTATGATTTCTCATTTTTCTGATTGTACATGTTGTAGGGTCACACTGATCATGCAGTCATATAGTACATGAGGTAATGTCTGTTTCATTCTGCTATCCTTCCTACCCCCATATCTCCTCCCCTCCTTTCACTCCCCTCTACTCAATCCAAAGAAACTCTATTCTTCCCTAGCCACCCCCAACTTATTGTGAACTAGCATCCACATATCAGAGAAAACATTTGGCCTTCCGATTTTTGGGGATTGGCTTATTTCACTCAGCATGATATTCTCCAACTCCATCCATTGACTGGCAAATGCCATAATTTCATTCTTCTTTAAAGCTAAGTAATATTCCATTGTGTATATATACTACATTTTCTTTATCCCTTCATCTGTTGAAGGGTACCTGGATTGCTTCCACAGATTAGCTATTGTGAGTTGAGCTACTATAAACATTGATGTGGCTGTGTCACTGTAGTATGCTGATTTTAAGTGCTTTGGGTATAAACTGAGGAGTGGGATAACTGGGTCAAATGGTGGTTCCATTCCAAGTTTTCTGAGGAATCTCCATACTGCTTTCCATAATGGTTGCACCAATTTGCAGTCCCACCAGCAATGTATGAGTGGACCTTTTTCCCCACATCCTCACCAACATTTATTGTTGCTTGTATTCTTGATAATTGCCATTCTGACTGGAGTGAGAGGAAATCTTAGAGTAGTTTTGATTTGATTTCTCTCATTGCTAGAGATGTTGAATATTTTTTCATGTATTTGTTGATATATTTCTTCTTCTGAGAAGTGTCTGTTCAGTTCCTTAGCCCATTTATTGATTGGGTTATTTGTTTTTTGTGTATGTGTTAAGTTTTTTGAGTTTATTATATATCCTGGAGATTAGTGCTCTATCTGAAGTGCATGAGGTAAAGATTCTCTCCTATTCTGTAGACTCTCTCTTCACATTATTGATTGTTTCCTTTGCCAAAAAGAAGCTTTTTAGTTTGGATCCTTCGCATTTATTGATTCTTGATTTTTCTTCTTGTGCTTTAGGGGTCTTGTTAAGGAAGTCAGACCCTAGGTTGACATGGTGAAGGTTTGGGCCTACTTTTTCTTCTGTTAGGTGCAGGGTCTTTGTTCTGGTGCCTAAGTCTTGGATCCATTTTGAGTTGAGTTTCATGCAAGTTGAGAAATAGAAACTTAATTTCATTTTGTTACATGTGGCTTTACATTTTTCCCAGCACCATTTGTTGAATAGCCTTTCTTTTCTCCAGTGAATGTTTTTGGCACCTTTATCTAGTTTGAGATAACTGTATTTATGTGCCTCTGTGTCTTCTATTCTGTACCATTGGTCTACAGCTCTGTGTTAGTGCCAATACCATGCTATTTTTCTTACTATAGCTCTGTAGTATAGTTTGAGGTCTGGTATTGTGATGCCTCCTACTTCATTTTTCTTGCTAAGGATTGCTTTGGGTATTCTGGGTTTCTTATTTTTCCAAATGAATTTCATGCAAACACAATGTCTTTCTGATGACCCGCTCAACTCAAGTGAGCACTCAAGGGCACGTACTGTTTCGTGAAGCAGTCGCAGGCCAGGTCCATGTCTCGGATGGATGGCATCTATTGTTCCCCATCACCTCTGGCCCAGTGCCACATCAAGTGGTGGTTGGTGGACAGGTGTTCATCTGCAAAACCTTTGTTCACAGTGGGATAGGACAGAAATGGAAAGGAAGGGTTCAGAAGCATGATGGCAGTTTTACAGAGTGTTTTTATGTCTATTGAAGCTGGTAATTAAAATTTGAAGTTTTATTTTGTGAGGCATTATTTTTAATATTATTATTCTAGTAATTCACTTTTCTTACAATTTACAGAAGTATTGGTTTACAATAGATTGGAAACAACAATAAACTCAAACTGGTTTTTCACCACAGAGAAGCACAGGTTCAGAATGATTTGTTTTTCTTTCTGACTTTTATAAATCACATTAAGTGAACCATCCTAACTTTTAGGCTTTAAAAAGAAGATCCAGGGCTGGGGATATAGCTCAGTTGGTAAAGTGCTTGCCTTGCAAGCAGAAGGCCCTGGGTTCAATCCCCAGCACCACAAAAAAAAAAAAAAAAAAAAGAAGAAGAAGAAGATCCAGGGTTGAGCCTCCCACGGTATAGATGCTCCACAAGGCCCCACACACTCCCAAGAACAAGGAATGTTCATCATTCTGGAGTTGATGCATGACCACTTCTTAGCTCTAGGAAGCCTGAAGTGCTGCTGAACCCCTCAATCCCAAGCCGAGGAAGCACCGAAGGACAGGCTATGTCTCAGGAGGCGTTCCTGGGACAATCCAGTCATGTTATACACACAGGACCTGGAATATGAGCTTGGACTTAGTGGTAGAAAGGCAATGATCACTTCAATTTGGCCAAGACTGTAAGAGTGAATTAAAAATATTCTTTCAATTTCTGCCTTTGAATAATTTTTCAGAGAAAAAAAAAATCCATGACAGTTCAGTAGTGGAGTCAATCCAAGCCTGTTAAAAACGGGCTGTTTGCAGATCCTGGACCTGTTCATCAACAGACTGTGGGTCACAGGGGACAGTTTTCATCTGTGGGCTTTCCCTCACTCACCATTGTGCTGGCTCTTCATAGCCCCTCTCCCAACACCACAGTCCTGTCACACCTGACCCCTACCTGGTGCTCATTCCAATCAGGCTGTGCTGGCCACCTGCCAGGCCTGCGTCCCCTCTGTGCCAATGTGTCGTTCAAGCTCAGGTTTCTTTTGTTGCTGTTGTTTGTTTATTGTGTGTGTTGCATGTGTGGTGCTGGGATTTGAACACAGGGCCTCATGCATTTTAGCCAAGTGCTCTAGCACTGAGCTGCACCCTCAGTCCCCAAGCTCATTTTCTTATGTATACTCCAAGGCATTTGCCATTTCTGCCCTTGAATAGTATTCCACAGAAAAAGAATCCACATGCTTTTAATTCTTTTTAATTTTATTTAGGCCCATACTGATATTCTTTATGTGACCACTTTTGCTGAAAATTTCATAGATATGTTTTCTAGTTATGAAAATGAAAGCTTTCAAACATGCAATGCATCGCTCTTCCTCAGTGACTGTGCCCAGTTTCCACTGCCACCGCATAGTCCTGTCCTTGGCATTAACTGCACTTCACCTAGAAGTCCACGTGCAGAATCTTCAGGAAGCTGCTGGACATGGCGTGAGGTGGGAGATGAGATGGAGCCACTCTGGTTTCTACTTCATGCTGCAAAGATTGTGAGAGATGTGCACTAAATAAGTGTGTTCTGTCTCCAAGGAGGATTCTTTCCCCCTGACATTCTCTGTGTTTGCCTCAGGCCATTTGGGCTGCCATGACAGAACAGCATTAGCCAAGCATCTTACAAACAAGAGAAATGAGTCCTCACACTTCTGGAGGCTGGAAGTTCAAGATCTCAAGGTGCAGAGTTCCAAAGGATCCAGACCATCCATCAGCAATGACATCAGGACCACTGACAATAACAATCAGTCCTCTATCTGTGAGACTTCTGATTTTACTTCCTAAATCAAATGTAAAGAGCTCAAAAGGGAAAAGTAAATTTTTTTCTGATGAACTAATCTATGATAAAGATAAGGTCAATTTTCTGGAGTTTTTCTAATCATTTTTTTTCTTTTTTACTCAGGAAGATTGGATGGGAAAACACTCATATTTGGTTGATTTATCGACTAAAGAAAATCATAATTTAAAAACATTTCAGTATCTTACTATTTATTTCCCATAGATAATGGGGACAGAGGGGACATCCAACTGAAGCATCTTGATTCACCACCTCAAACCTGATGGTGATGTGAGCAGCCCAGTTCTCATGTCCAGGTCTTGCACTGTCAGCCTGTCATGATTTCTGTTAATAAGCCAAATTAATAGGGCACATGGCAGAATTCTGAATTCCCGGATGGAATTATATTTGGTCCTCTGGCTGCTTTCTGGAAGCCTCCTTTCATTGCTTCAGGATTCTTTCTCCTTTGGAGGTCATCATGCCAAGTCCTTGATTGTTTTCTTAATACTAACATTACAAACAGATGTAGGCATCTGTACACACCTTGAAAACATAAGCGTTTGAATTAAAAACCATCAGCCCACCAGAAGAAAGCAAGAAAATCCAAAAATTTCTGAAAACAAAATATTGGGCTAAAACAGGTGTGCACAATCTCCTCAATTATTAAAAGACCTTGAGGACTGCTGGGATTCAAACCTGGAACATTCTTAAAGGAACTGACAATGTTCTACATTCAGAATGATGGGGAGAATAAACAATTACAATTAATAAAATGGCATGTTTAATGCCATGTTTCATGCTCATAATGTACACGCAGAAAAAGAGTACAACTACCTATAATAGAAGGAAATGGAATTTCTTAGTATTTTAAGTTAATACCAGAAATATACTTTCTCTGCCATTTTTCCTGAGACAAATGAAAGTGCGAGACAGAAGTTCATAAAGATGTGGCATTACAGATGTGATGCTACAAAGTTTTGGGTATGAGCAAAAGGTTCACTGTTTTTAATTACAAAATAATATATATTTATCATTAAAGAAAATAGAATGCAGATATTAGCTCCATTTTTTTTTTAATTTACTAAGAGTTGCTTTGTGGCATAAGATATGGTCTATTTTAGAGAAGGATCCATGTGCTGCTAAGAAAAAAGTGTGTCCTCTGGTTGATGGATGAAATACTCCATATGAGTCTGTTAAGTCTAAATTATTGATTTAATTATTTAGTTCTATAGTTTCTTTATTTAGTTTTTGTTCCAAGATCTGTCCAGTAGTGAGAGAGGTGTGTTAAAGTCACCCAGTATTATTGTTTTGTGGTCTATATGATTCTTGAAATTGAGAAGGGTTTGCTTGATGTACGTAGATGCTCCATTGTTTGGGGCATAAATATTTACGATTGTTATGGCTTGCTGATGTATTATTCCCTTAAGCAGTATGAAATGTCCTTCTTTGTCCCTTCTGATTAACTTTGGCTTGAAGTCCACTTTATCTGATATGAAGATGGAAACCCCTGCTTGTTTACACGATCCATATGAGTGATATGTTTTTCCCCATCCTTTCACCTACAGTCTGTGGATGTCTTTGCCTATGAGGTGAGTCTCTTGGAGACAGCATATTGTGGGACTTGTTTTTTAATCCAATCTGCCAGTCTATGTTTTTTGATTGATGAGTTTAGGCTGTGAACATTCAAGGTTATTATTGAGATGTGATTTGTATTCCCAGTCATTTCGGTTTATTTCTGGTTTTTAATTTGACTTAATTTCTCTGACTTCTTTAACAATACCCCTAAAGTACAAGAAGGAAAATCAAGAATCAATAAATAGAATGGATTCAAACTAAAAAGCTTCTTGGCAAAGGAAACAGTTAATAATGTGAAGAGAGAGTCTACAGAACAGGAGAAAATCTTTACCACATGCACCTCAGATAGAGCACTAATCTCCAGGATATATAAAGAACTCAAAAAACTTAACACATACACAAAAAAACAAATAACCCAATCAATAAATGGGCTAAGGAACTGAACAGACACTTCACAGAAGAAGAAATATAATTGATCAACAAATACATGAAAAAATGTTCAACATCTCTAGCAATGAGAGAAATCAAATCAAAACTACTCTAAGATTTCCTCTCACCCCAGTCAGAATGGCAATTATCAAGAATACAAGCAACAATAAATGTTGGTGAGGATGTGGGGGAAAAGGTCCACTCATACATAGCTGGTGGGACTGCAAATTGGTGCAACCATTATGGAAAGCAGTACGGAGATTCTCAGAAAACTTGGAAAGGAACCACCATTTGACCCAGTTATCCCACACCTCAGTTTATACCCAAAGGTCTTAAAATCACACAGTGACACAGCCACATCAATGTTTATAGCAGCTCAACTCACAATAGCTAATCTGTGGAACCAACCCAGGTACCCTTCAACAGATGAATGGATAAAGAAAATATGGCATATATACACAATGGAATATTAGTCAGTCTTAAAGAAGAATTAAATCATAGCATTTGCAAATGGATGGAGTTGGAGAATATAATGCTGAACAAAATACACCAATCCCCCAAAACCAAAGGCTGAATGTTTTCTCTGATATGCAGATGCTAATTCACAATAAGGGGTGGGGGCTAGGGAAGAATACAGTTACTTTGGATTGGGTAGAGAGAAGAGAAGGGAGGGGAGAGGGAATGGAAGTAGAAAGGATAGTAGAATGACTTGAACTTTATTACCCTATGTACCTGTATGACTGCACAACCGATGTGATTCTACATCGTGTACAACCAGAAGAATGAGAAAAATACTCCATTGATGTATGATGTGTTGAAATGCATTCTACTGTCATGTATAACTAATTACAACAAATTTTTTTAAAAGAATGAAAAAAAATAGAAAATAATAATGTAGTATTTAAAGTGATAGCAGTTGCTGAAGTTACTTTTTATGAAACCGGAGGCTACTTTTCTTTAGTTCAAGCCCATTGAAGCCACTGACCCTTCAATGGAACCTGCAAAAGTGCCCAATGAGTAACGTCTTCAATATCAGCCGGCTGAAAACTCGCCCTTGGAGCATGGTAAAGACATAATTTTCTAAACATGAAAGAGTCACGACATTGACGCATACGCAGACCACCAGTTATTTCGTTTTGCTTACCTGCAACCACTTTCCCATGCTGCAGACTACCCTATTTCTTTATCCCACAGATATCCCTAATCCCTCTCAAAGGGGAGGCAGATGGGAAACTTGTTCCCTTGTCTCCACACTTGACTACCTCTTGAATAAACCCTTTCTCTTTTGCAAAAGGGTGGTTCTCCAGGTGGTGTCCTGCATGCCATGCAAAACAGGCCTGGATCAATAACACAAGATGGGCATATGTCACATACTAGTTTTCAATTTGCCATTTAAATCTCCCATCAGTACATCATGAATAACATCCCATGTCTTTAAAATCAATCTTATTCATTTTCACAGGTGGGTAGTATTCCATTGTACCTCATATTTAGGAGGTGACCCCCATCTATACTTGGGGTTTTCCTCTTATTTTTCACTATTGTTAACAATGCCACAAACATCCTTCATGTGTATATTTTCACATTTGTATGAGAGATTGCTGCAGAAAAAGCCCTAGAAGAAGAATTATGGGTCAAGAGATGGCACATTTAAAATTTTGATAGACTCTTTGAAATTGCTCACAAAGGCATGCATATTCATTCCTACCATAGGGTGCACATTCACCCTATGGTGGATATTTGGTGGTGATATTATGGTGACATATTGGTGGATATTTGTGAAGCATCTTATAACAATTTTAAACAGTTGCTGGCATATTTCATCATTCCTGCAAATGCTAAATAGTTAATATTAGACCAAGAAATGATTTCAGAATAATTACATGAGTTCAAATACCTTAAACTCATTGCAAACCCACATAATAGGCAAACAGTGTTAGAAATAAGACTAGAGAGATTTCAAATCTTTGACCTAATGATGAAGAGAGAATACATGTCTAGTTAGAATTTGAGTAGGGAGATAACCTCAGAGACAATGACTCTGGATCATGGACAAGCACCCTTCTGGCAGGATTAGGGGAGGCTCCAGCAAGTGGTGACAGGATTGGTCTCTTCTCCCTTTTATGGGGAACACCTCTCGGTACGGACACCCATGTGAGTAGAGTTCAGGATGAAACCCCTTCTAAGAAGGAGCTGCCGAAGTACCAGAGGGTTGCCCTCCAGTCTGTAGGTGTGACTATGGAGGAACTTTTGGCTTCGTTCTTTCTGGCAATCTTTCTGTGCCCATCCCCCTGAGAGCTAGGAACTGCTTTATACAAAGGACGGTGCCTGCCCGAGTGCTGAAGCTTCTAGGGAGAACTGTTGCCACTGAGTGCTATTTTGGAAGCAGCTTTGCCCTCCACCACACCACCACCACCACCCTGAGTACTATTTGGGGACTGAGAACAGGAGAGCTGATCCTGGGTTCAGATGCTGCCCTCACTCATGTTTTGACCTTAGTCACTGCTCAGTGCCTCACCTCCTTTCCTGTGAAATGGGCTTCATAATGCCTAGCATGCTTTCCAGGTCAAGGTCACAAGAGTTCATAGGTATGAATACAGTTTGTAGCACAAACTGGATTTCAGATGTAAATCTTTGTTAGTGAAGGAGAATCTCCTACAGCAAACAAGCGAACCCATGGCCCACAGCCCCGAAGGAAAAGGATTCAGAAGTATATAGTGACGCCTGCACAACCTTGTGAATACTGAAAACCACTGACAGGAAGGGAGGAGGGAGGAAAAGAGAGACATCTTTCTGAACAGGAGAGATGAGGATGGGTGATGGGAGGTGATTTCTTTGGAGCACAATTTACAAGCCAGGCCCTCTTAAGTTCTTTAGATATGGTGTCATTATTTTATCCTTTCTATAATCTGAGATGCAGAGATCATTAACCAGATCTTTGGAAAAGGAGAGTTTCAGTGCCTTGCCCAGGATTTGAATCTAACTTCTTGACTCTTAAACCTGGGCCCTTCCATTGCACCCGCTGCTTTGTGACTTAGTCAGAGCAAGGGTAAGATGGGTCACGGACATCAGCCCCACACGCTTGGTCTCCCCTCCAGAGACTCTACATGGAAGAAGCTGAAGGCTTTCCTTGATGTCCAGCTCAAAAGAAACCAAGTGCCACTGCCTGCGAAGGACAGTCCATTGATGTCTAGTGTTTATACCCTCCTTATAACCTTCCTGGGACTATTTGCATTTTCAGCCCAAAACCCTGTTTTGGGTTAATGAGGCCCACGAGTTCCCTAGCCAAATGTTCATTGGCTCCCAGCTTAACATAAGCTCGTATCTAATCAGTGTAGACGTTGAAACAAGTTCCATGCTGGCAAATTCCCAAAGCAAAAGGAGGTAAATGAGAACAACATGAATGAGACAAACAAGGGAACCACCGTGGGGGAAGAGTTTAATCAACACTTAGAGAAACATGGCTGCCTCCTGCTGAGATGGAAATAAATCTGCTTTGTGGATGTCCTGATGCCTTTAACCATGCCCTCTCCACTAGTGCAAAACCTTTCTGCCTTCTGCTCCGCTCCTACTGGAGGTCATTTTATAACAAGAAGGGTTGAAAATTTTCAGATCCAAGTTTTTAAATGAATTGAAAAAAAAAATAAAAAGGACAGTAACAGATGCCATCGTCACCCTGTAGACATTTACTGTGAACCTCATGCCCCATTGCTACTGCCTAAGGAGTTGGCCGGATGAGGGGTAGGCCATCAGGAAGGACCAGCAAGTTACCTCCAGAAGTTGCTCTCTTCCAGTGACTGGCCAATGGACAGATAATCAAAGACCGAGTTAATATATCTGAGGCAGTCTGCATTCTATCTCCATGGTTGGAAAAACTTAGAGGCCTTCTACATGGGGAACTAACTGGTTTGAGAGGACCTGCTTCATTAACTTCCTTCCCTTCCCTCTCTCACATCCTGCTTTTTCTGAGTTTATCTCCCCAAAACACTACTTGCATTAGAATCTTTGTCAGAGTCCCCTTTGGGAGAAACCCAAACCCAA
Organism: Glaucomys volans; assembly: GCA_020662805.1. Classification (NCBI taxonomy): domain Eukaryota; kingdom Metazoa; phylum Chordata; class Mammalia; order Rodentia; family Sciuridae; genus Glaucomys; species Glaucomys volans. The sequence continues at coordinate 577,630 of JAJEJO010000563.1, read as the reverse complement.
AAAAGGATGACTTCCACTCTCTGGGTGAAAAAGGAAATAATCATTAAGAAAATAAACTTTTGACTCTTCTCTTTATGACTCCTATTGATTTTAGATTTTTCTCATCTCTTCAGAATTTTTTCCTCATTGACTGATTTCCTCAAGTTGCTCAAGATTTTGTGGACCACCTGCAAACTAAGTGGTTCTGTCTCTCCGTTGCCACTCTTATAAATAGATAGTAGAATTCAGTAGGTCTCTCTGGATATCACCTGAAAAGTTAAACGTAGAAACACATAGAATGTTTAAGCTTTATGGGAAGGAAGCTGAGAAATCCATGGCTGAAGAGACTCAGGTAGAAACCATGCTCTTTAGTCCCTAATTCCTGCCTCCCTGCTTCTTATATAGTCTGCCTCACTCTGTTCCCTGTGCGGGCACCATATTCACCTTCGGTTCTCCACTAGTTATTGACTGAAGCCCATCACAGTGGTCTTCCTCCAATGACACTTGGCTCCGTCTTCTGCAAGTTGTACACTGGCATGACCCCCAAAGGAAATGACTACCAAACTCTTCCTGAAATGCCATATTCTGGGATAGCACTCATTTCTCCACAAACAGGACGTTTTTCTTTTTCCCTCCCTCCCTCCCTCCCTCCCACCCTTCCTCACTCCTTCCTTCCTTCCTTCCTTCCTTCCTTCCTTCCTTCCTTCCTTCCTTCCTCCTTGCTTCCTTTCTTTTACAGAGCTGAACAAGTTTTCTCAGGTCATGTATCTCACCTCCACCAAACTTCTTTGCCTGTAACTGAAAAAGTTCTGTTTCTCATCTTTCAAACAACTACCCACTGAAAACAATACCAATGCTGAGGGCATAGTCAGCCATAAAATCACCTGCTTCCTTCCCAACACCCTCTGATGGCCCTGGGGCAGGAGGGGGTGCAACACTCATCTCCCTCTTCCCCAGCCCAGTGTCTTCCCTTCTGGAAAACCTCCAGCTTCCTTCCTCATGCACCATGCACAGGAACCCTCGCCCACCCCAAACACATACAGGCAGTTCATGTCTCAAGTAGATGAATGAGGAGTGAACAGTTTAGACATTACAGTATTTAGGTTCTCTTTTGATTATAGAGAACATAAAGAACTCTCAGGAAGAGTGAGCAACCATTGCTCAAGCACATCAATCTGTGCAGAGCACTGAAGGGCCTGCATTTCTCACCTAAACAGTTATAGTCCCTTCTTGTTATTATAGGGAACGTTGTTTATATCAATATTTAAATATGCTATTTCCCCCAAATGAACCACAACAGCCTCATTTAAAGTTATTTTATTATGATGAACAGATATTTGGACAATTTAAAACTGTATTCCACTTTCTATACAAAGGACTCCAATAAAACCTCAGTTTTGCATGTAAATACATATTTAAACAGTTTAAAAACACATTGACTGCATAATTTGTATTTGTAACTGCTCAAAATAAAGGACTTTTTATTTCACATGCCAAATAATGAGAATTTGGATGCCTTCTGGAAGGATGCATTATTCATGTGGAAGAGAAACAAAATCAATAAATGAAAATTCAAATAAAAATAAAACCCATTATGATCCTGCACTCAGACAATGATCATCCTGTGCATTATTTACTCAAGGAAAAGACACAGGAAAATGGCTCTTTTGGACCTGCGCTACATGCTGAATCATAAACTCCTGCTTAGGCAGTTTGAAAATAAACAATTACACATTTCTAACATTCTACACAGTTTCATTAGTTTGTGACTAAAATTATTTAAAAATTCAACAACAAAATACATTTGGGAGATTGGCAAAATGTGAAGATGATTATATTCTATTGTTAACACATCACTTATTTCATTGCTACAGGGTATATAGAATCCATTAAGGTCCTGCCTAGGTTCTATGAAAATCATGTCTTGGCACCTAGGGAGTACTGGCCAAGCCTATTAAGTTGGGTAGGAGGGAGGCAAAGATTCTGGTTTGTGAGGCTTCACCAGTTTCCACAAAGGCATCAAAAGTGGTCACGAGGTCAGGCCTCGAGGTCAGACATCTGGGTCAAATCTTGCTATTGATAGCACTAGCTCCATAATTTTCATCAATAACCTCTCGAGGCCTTGGTTTCTCACTGTAAAATGGGTGTTTACTGATAGCACCTGTCTCATAGGATAGGTGTGAGAATTAAAGGAAACTCAGCCCAGCACCTGGTACATGGAAATTATCCAGCAATGCTAACCATAGACTCTCTAAGAGTCGTCTTATGATGGGCAAAGCATATGGCTAGCTTTCATCTTCCATAATCAGTACATGCACTTCCATTCCTTCTGAAGAATATTATGTCAGACCCTCTGAAGTCCATTTCTTATATGTTATGAGAAATAACCGTCATGGAAATTGCCTAAAATAGTCTACAGTTTATCTTTGCTCAAGACAAGTCATCAGGAAGCAACAACTCATGAACTTACAGAATAGATACTATTAAATTGGTTTTCCTGTAGATTTGGTGTCAACAGCTTACACTGAAGGGCAAAATCAACAGCTCTAGGAAGTTAAGTATTTTATTTATCATAGGAATATTTGAGGATGCTCCCTACTTTATTGTATAGTTTTTTCTTTTTTTGAAGATCCTTAGGGTTCACAACTAGGAAAAACTATACTTATTGATTCATTTAAAAATTGTACATTTCTCACTCAGTTTTCACTGGACGATGTTCTGGGCACTGCAGATATAATGGTAAACAAAACAGACAAAAATGCCTGCTCTGAGTAAAAGTTTACCTCCTATCTCCATAGCAAACTGGTTTACTTGAATCTTATAGACACTATAAGGCTTAAAACTGACTCAGTTTAACCTTTTGCTTTGGATCCTAGGAAGTTCAGAGCCAAGTGATACAGGTTCTAATGGCATATATCCTCATGTGTTAATTTTACTCCTGGATTTATCTTAACATTATTCCCAATTTTCTCATCCATTTCTACATTATTCTGCTATAAAAGCATGCATTTCTATAAGCCATCTCAACATCTTTTGTGAGTAATGAAACGAATCATAAATTCATGAAAGACATTAATAAACAAGTAAATACAACAATAGAAAGATAGGTATGTTTCTACATCTTGAATGGCCATCTTTCTTTGCTTCCCATTCTGTCCCTCCTCCAGCCTCAGAGCAATAATGCACTGAAGCTCATTCATTGACTTAACAAACTGTCATTGTCCACCTGAAATATACAAGATTCCATTCAAAATGGGAGGATTCAAGGTCAACAACACAGACTGAGTCTCTGGGAGTCTGTATTAATCAGGTCAAGCGGCTATAACAAAATACTGTAGACTACTACTGAGACTTTAATGATAAAAATTAATGTTTTTAAAGTTCTGGCAGTTAGAAATCCAAGTATAGGGTGCTGACTTGCTCAAGTTCTAGTGAGGGTTCTTTCCCTGATTTGCACATAGCAGCCTTCTTGCTCTTACCTCATATGGCACAGAGAAGAGTAGAAATAAGAGAAAGAGAAATTAAAAGGAGAAAGAGCAGAAGAGAGAGGAGGGAGGGAGAAACAAACCCCCTCTTTTAAGGTTACAGAATTAGGACCCCACCCTCATGGCCTCATTTAACCTTAATTATCTCCCAAAGATCCTTTCTCCAGTTACAGTCACATTTGGGGTTAAGACTTCAGCATATGAATTTTGGAGGGAAACTGTTCACTCCAGAGCAGAGGTCTCATAAAGACTTGTCCAATATTCTAAGTACTCTAGTCAAAAGAGATGTTATAAATTCATCATGGTCATTTTTTATTTAAGGTCCCTCACTATTTAGTACTGACATTTGGCCTAAATCCAAGATTGCAGTTAAAGGCCAATTTATCTTACTTTGTCCTCAGAGGAGATTCAACTTCTTTTTTATCACGTTTCCATCACATGATGAAGGGACACAGCTGATCTAGGATGCTGTGCCAGTCTTTGCTGATTGCACTACACAGCATTCCACAAAGAATGGTGAGTGTCTGTGTTGGCATCTACTTATTCAACAATCCTCTGCATCCACTAGATTCCAGACACTGCCAGGATTAGTGGATGTAGTGATGACTAATAAAACACCTTCTCCGTCCTTACACATCAATAGGACATACAGACAAATAAATAGATCATTACAAAGCACTACTACAAGCAGTAGAGGAGGGGGAAGAACAGCCTTATGGGCATGTATAAGTAGCACCCTAAGTTGGGGTGTCAGCAAAGGCTTTCCCAATGCAAACATGTCTAAACGAAAATCTTAACATTACATAACCATGATCTAGGTAAAGTGTGGATGTGATCAGGGACAGAGAGGGGAATGTATTCTAGAAATAGGGAAGAACAAATGGAAAAAATGTTTAGAGATTAAGGAAGGCATAGCTCCTTAAGAAATCCAAAAGTGGCACAATATGTGTGCAGAGTGAGGAGAGAGGCGATCCCAGGACAGAACTACCAAGGGCAGCAACATTTGACAAGTATTGGCAGTGGGAGAACAGACAGTTGATGCCATCAACAGAAGAGTGGCCAGGAGGGTGGCTGGAGGGTTTGCTGGCACGAGAGCCCAAACAGGAGACTATTCCAGATCCGGGGAGTGGTGCCCTGGGTCCAAAACTGCTAAGAGGCAAAATAAAGTAAGAAGGGAAAGCATCCAGGGATGAAGAACAAAGGAAAGTGAGTGGTGGAGTAACTTAAGGAGAGCAGTTTTAGTGAAGTTGTGGGGAAAGAGCTGCTGTTACACCTGTTCCCTTGGGGAGGGAATTTGATTGGTCAGCAGGCCTTCCCCTCATGTGGAAACTGTAGTGGGTGTCATTATGTGTGCATGTGAACACACACACACACACACACACACACGCACACACTCATTCACTTCAGTGTTTGCAGGAAAGACCACAAAATATTAAAAATGATTTTCTCTGCATGGTGGGGTATAGCTGGGTGATAGAATAATAAGTAATTTTGTTTATTTATTCTTTCCTATATTTTATCTGTTTTCTACAGGGAACATTATTATTGACAATCGTAAATACAATGTAAACAATTTTAGAAAGTGATTTATATAGAAAACATAGGGCAGGTGTTAAAACTATAAAGCTGGGCTGTTTTAGATATGACCCAAGACTTGAGTACAGCTATATTTTTGCATCAGCTTATCCAAATGCTTTTTTTCTGCCTTTCTTTATCCCCCTCCTAACCATCAATACCTCACATACATGGATACTGGAGGTTTAGTCTGAATAAAAACAAGCTGGTTTCATGAAGCTGAAGGATGTCATCCAATTTGGGGTAATTATTACATTGAAAATTTGCCCTGGATTCAAACAAGCTTAGAGCACATATGAAAATCACCTATTCATTGCCTGTCTTCCCTTTGTGCAGAGCCATGAATTTAAAAAATAAGTTCTGATGGGAGCCTTTGCATTGCTGGGTTCAGTCAAAATCTGAAAGAGTAGAAAAATCAAAATAATCAGTTTGCATCATGGTTACCATTCTTTTAATGGGAAGATTTAGAGAAGCATATAACTGGCAGAAAGAAATACTTTTCAGATCTAATGGAAAGAGACTGTCCATTAGAATTGAAGGTCGTTCTGGAAACAGCACACTCGATTTATAGAACAGAGGAAGTTAGGACCACGCTGACTTAAGTAGCCATCATCCCTGATGCCCAGCGTCTGATCACACTCTCCCCCAACTCCTTAGCTAACTCAAGGAGAGGTGACAACTGGGTGATTCCAACCAGAAAACAGAAAATCAAAGAACTTGAGTCTCTTGCCCAAACCCATGAGGCATGTGATTAAAACGGAAAGTGGATTTCTTTCTGTCTTCCTTCTATATCCCACATGCCTCCCACAGCTCACAGCAGCAGCAGCAGGGCTTTCCAAGCTAATCATCAGGTCTTGCAAACCTTCAGATAAAAATATCTTCCTTTTGAATTTTCATTCACAGGCAACCTCCCCAGCTATGTTGGTAAATGTTCCAGAAAGAAGACAAAGGGTTCCAGGCAGGGGGTGCAGAGCAGTGTGTGGAAGGCAGTAGGACTGGGACTCAGCCCTCACTGTGTGGTGTAAGGCAGAAACCCCTGGTTCGAGGCTGGAGGAAGTCTGGAAAATAGGACCCAAGCTGGCCTCAGGGATTTCCAGACTTCCAGACAGGTTCAGAAAGGAGCAGGAAAATCAAGAGGACTCAATTCATGTATCTGGACTTCAATTTACAAAAGAATCACCTCAAAAAATCTAGTTAAATATTGAGGTTCCCAGTCACCATCCCCAAGTTCAGGTTCAGTGAAATCTGGAATGGGCACCAGGAATTTGCTTTGTAAAATAGCATCCCAGGTTTTTCAGATACAAGAACCTACATGTTGAGAAATGTTTAAAATTTTCATGCCCCCCTCTGCTGGTACTGCTTTGATCAGTGGGTCTGGGAAGCAAAGCATAACCAGTTAGCCCTGGGGAATTCCTCAGGTGTATGATATGAGGCAAAGGTCACCTACTCAGGTCACACAGCCTTCAGCTTCCTAGAGCACTGAAGGGGTGACATTATTATTTTTAGCAAAGCAAAAAAGGATATACAATAGAGTAGAATACATTGAAAAATATATCCGTACTTAGGGCAAGCTGCTTTTGACTACACCTCCCAGATTGGATGTGCTTTCTGCATCCTGTCTCCAGTGGAAATTTTGAGAAGCTTTGTTAGTGGGCGGCATTAAGTGTACTGTAGTTAGTTTCCTCATGTAAAAATAAGCATTATAACATCTGTCCCCTGGAATTATGTTTAAGCAGAAAGAAGATAACATTATTTAAGCCCTAACCCAAAGTCTGATGTCCGAAGATATTCTATACATGTTCATTTTTCCCTCAGTAAAGAGAAAAAAATTTTCTATCTAGAGTAATGAGAAATTGTTTCTTGCCCTTCAGGATTTGAACTCTGAAGGATATATAGATTTTTTTTCCTCTCTTGGGAATTGATAGGAAGGAGATGGTTATAAGCAATGCTAGTTTTATGTAACTCTTCATAAAAATGAGAAAATATAACAACATATATGGTAGATTTAAGTTTACCTAAACATAACACCTGAGAAAAGATAAAATGAGACACACCTCTTCTATAAAGCCAGCAAAATCTTCTTCCTTGCTCCAAGCCCTTGTCTAGCATTTGCATCTTATCACCACATGTGCACGGTCTTTAGTGTCTTTCAAACAGTAAGTTCCTTGAGTATGGAGACCACAAACTATCTGTGTGCTAATTCATTCATTTTTAACTCAGTTAAGATTAAGACATAGATAATAGGTAATACATGCATGTGTTAAATACAATTAAAGTCACAAAAAGGAAGGATATTAAGGTCTCCTGCCGGGGGCTAGTTGCTCAGTTTCTCTCTATGGGGATGACCATGATTCCAACCTTTCGTGTGCCTTTCCAGAGACAGTCTACAAGTCAGATTCTATAAAAATATTAGTATGCAACGTCTAGTTTTTGCACTTAGCTTTTATATTTGCATGTTTGATATTTTCATATTTTATAAAATGCTATCGATTTTAATGGTCAATGCATGTATTATTTTAAACATTATATGTTAAAGATTTTAAATATTTTATATTTTAGATGACATTCTTTTTACAGCACTGCCCTGTCCTTTTTAAACAGCTGCATAATATGTACCATAGTTTATTTAACCTCACTAATAAACACATAGGTGGTTTTAAATTTAGTGGGTTTTGCTGAAATGTATGCTACAATAATACTAACTGTGCTAAAATGAACATCTTTGTACATATGCCTCTATGCATATTTGAGACTGTATCTGTAGGATAAATTCTGGGAAGTGGAAACATGGGTCATTTGTATTTTTGGTAGAAACAGCCAAATTGCTGTCTATTAAAGTTATGTTGATTTACTTTTCTGCCAACAATGACTATCAACCCCCAAATTTACCAACATTTGGTGTATTATCAAAATTCAACAGCATAATGAATGAAGCATTTGCATTCCATATGAATCAAAGTTTTGATGGGCCAGGTGCAGTGGTGCACTTCTGTATCCTAGCAGCTTAGGAGACTGAGGCAGGAGGATCATAAGTTCAAAGCCAGCCTCAGCAAGTTAGGGAGGACCTAAGAAATTCAGTGAGACCCAATCTCTAAGTATAATACCAAAAAGGGCTGGGGATGTGACTCAGTGGTTAAGTGCTCCTGGGTTCAATCCTTGGTACAAAAAAAAAAAAAAAAAAGAGAGAGAAGAAAGTTTTTGATTGGTAGAAAGAAGAGGGAGGTTTATTAGTCCTGGAACAATTACTTGGACATATACATACACATACAACACACACACATGCATGCATGCACACACACACACACACAAATCAAATCTATATAGATTTCAAACTTAAATGTGAAAGACAAAAACTAAAAAAATTCTGGAAGAAAATATGGGAAAATATCTTTTTGATCTCTAAGTACAGAAGGATTTATTTTATAAAACCGCAAACATTTTATGTCAAATAAATTAGACATAAAAGAAAAGATTAATAAATTTAATTATACGAAAATAAGAAACATTTGATCATTCAAAAATATCATGAAGAAGCGAACAGAAGCTGAAATCTGTAATACAACTAGCAAAGTCTTGATATCCAGACTACATATTTGAAAAGCTTTAGCAACTCAATAAAAAAGGATAAACAACCCAGTAGAAAAATGAGTGAAAAACATGAACAAGCACTTCACAACAGAGGTAACATGAATATTGAATATACATGTGAAAAGAACTCGATTTAATTCGTTTTTGAGGAGATGCAAATTAAGATCTCAATGAGATACCATTTTGCTATCAGACAAGATCATAGGTTGGAAGGCTATATTAGCATATTACACCCAATCTTTATACTACTGGTAAGAGTGGATGCAACTACTTTGGAAAGCCATCAGAGAGTATCATTTACTATACGCTATGATCTTAGGTATATGTTTTGTGACTAGTTTTATGCCTTGGGAAAAATCTGTACAAAGAGTGTTCATAGCAAAAAAATGAAAAATAAAAAATTTAAAAAGGAAGCAATCCATATGTCCATTGACAACAATGAATATTTTATATATATATACATTTTTTTTAACGCAAAGATATTTATAGAAATTAAAGCAAACCAAGAATGTGGGCTTGAAAGCCAGTCCATGTGCTTTTAAATCCTGGCATTACCACTTAGTAACGGTACAATATTGGACAAGTAACTTACTTTTCTTTGTCTCCATTTTCTCAGCTATTGTTCTTGTCTCTGGTGAAGATTAACTGTGAAAGTGTGTGTAAGTTCTTAGAATTATACCTGGCACATAGTAAGCAGGTCATGTGCCTTGGGAACATACCAACTGAGGACAGATAGGATGGAGAAGAGCAGGAAGAACTTCCAGGCAGAAGGATCCAAATGCAAAATGTCAGGAAGCCTGAAAGATGATGATGTGCCAGGACAACCATGACCATTCTGAGCAGCAGTAGAAGATAAGGCTGAGAGAAAGACAGGGGCCTGGCATGGAGAATCAGTGACAGGGGAAGTCAAGAGAGTCAAGAACTCAGCTGCCTAAGTGCTTGGTGCCATCCTCAGGACATTGAACTTGGAAGGGGGAGAAATCCTGGTATAATCACTGAGAACTTTCTCTTTACCTTATGGAATTGCTTCTTGAGTGTTTTCCTGTCTTCCTGATACTGGTAAGAAGTTTAATTATTCATTCAAACCCTTCCCTTCTTCTTCTTCTTCTTTTTTTTTTTTTGAATTACAAGATAATTATGAGATTCTATCTTCTTTCTGCCCAGAGAATCTGTATCCATTTTTTCATGAAGGAGATCCAAAACATCAAAATCAAGATGACAGAAGGATAGATGAATCCTGTCTTACTTCTGAATCCATGCTCCATGAACTGTTTATTCAATGAATATTGCCTCAGAATCTTACATGTTGCTATGGCATGTCACAGTGTATGTCTTTCAACTTCATTACCATGTTTAATTTATCCTTCCCCAACAATGCACCAATGCTGTGAAGGCAGCTGGCTAGGTCCCTTTTACAGATGGAGACAGGCCTAAGACATCAAAGGGCACAATGTCCACTGTGAAGAGCTTTGACCCAGGGAGTTCTGACTTCAAATGGTGACTCCACTATCAGTTGAGCAAATTAACTTCTCCAAACCTCATATTCCTAAAGTTGGAGGGAGGACGATGACTACGCTTCACTGGGTTTTATGAAGTTTCATTAAGGCTATAGCTGGTGACAGCACTCCCTAAATGGTCTCAGAGGGTATTATTACTGTTCCAGGTTTTAACTCAGTTCTCCCTAGGCCAAGGCAGTGCACCCTCTTGTTCTACACAGATGTGTCCACGGGGCGGGGGAGCAGTCAGGATCTCATTGTGACAGCCGTGGGAGATTTGTCCAGGCTCCTGTTCTCAGGGCTTGCTCTTTTCCACCAACTTTCAGGAGGTCTTGTCATGATTTTGATAGAAACAGTCACCCTATATCTGAACAATGGCTAAAGGTTGCAGATTGGGCTCTAGTTTGGGGATTAGCAGGAATAAAAACAGGGTAATCTAAAATAAAAGGGTAAGGCAGAAGCCTTTTGTTGTTGTGATTCTATAGATTTTTAGGAAGGAAAAAGCATGTTTCTCTGTAACTCTATCCTTAGATCTTTTAAAAGAGGAAATTCCCTGAATGTACTCTATTGTTAAATTCTCCCATAATAGCATAATCTTAATGCTTAAAATCATTTATTTCAAGCCTCTATTAGATTGTGAAATAAACACCTTGGGGGCATGGAAGCCATAGCTCTTGATGTCTTCTCCTCTAGGAACAGAGCACTTGTGTTCCTGCTCCACTCAGGGTAGGTGTCTATAAATGTTTCCTGGATGAATATTGAATTGGGAATGAAAATATGGCCAAACAGCCCCTTCCCAGGACCAGGACGAGCTTCAGGACACGAGTGACAAAGTAGGAAAGACACTCTTTAATCTCCATGTGGGGCTCTTTCTCATGTCCTTCCCTCCTTGCTCTTCCCTTGCAGGTAAAGGTTGTTTCACAATGTGGGGAAGGTCTTTTGAGGCACAACGGATTATTATTTATTTCCCACTAATTAAAGTGGCAGAATCAGAGAGGACTAGGTTTTCCTTTGAAGTAGATCAGTTCTTTTAAGTTAGATCAGATTTCACATCAATTAAAGGCACCATCCCCAGGTTTACCTGGGCAATATACCTCTTCTTCAAAAACGTTTAAGGATTTGGCTGATACATGAGAGATTTTCTTAAGGGAGGAGTTTTCTGGTTTGTCTTTCATTTTAAGAGTTCCTGGTGGGATATTGGAGTGTGATTTCCATTTTCAGTCCTCCACTCATTAGGCAAATTTCCATGTTTAAATTTAGCAAGAACCAAAAACAATAACAACAGCAAAAATCTCTTCCCTCCTGTAGGAAGTTTGTTTCCAGGTAGTAAATAGCATTCTCATGTGTCACTCAACATTCTCAAAGTTCATTTAGGAAACTTTGAATTTCTAGAATGTACTTTGGGCTCCTTGTCCTTATTTTTGGTCCCTCATCACATGATATGTCCAAGACATTACCTTTCTAACCTCCTACAGCATGGTGGCTCCACCAAAGGGTTCTTAATGAATGCTGTGTGGGGGTCCTTCTCATCCTGGGCTGGCCACCCAAGGGTTTTTTTCTTCCTGATAGGTCCAGGATTCCAGGCTCTTTTCACATGCAGGATGTTACTAAGATGGAATGCTGCAAAACTGACAAACCACAGGTTCCTAGGGTGTAGTGCCATGGTTCTAAGTCCTCTGTGATGACCATGGAGACCTCTGCCTTTGAAGGGGGGACTCAACATCCCACTCCTTCCTACCCAAGGATTGTATGTCAGCAAAGCCATCTAGGCAAGACCACGTGGGCCCTTTCCTCTGGGCATAAACACTTATCACAGAAGGGTGATCTCCTTGTTCCTCCTCAGTATTGTGCCCCTGAGCCCTGCAAAGGGGACACTTTCCATTGCCCCAGTCTCCACCCAACCCTCTCCATTCACTGCATCCTCTACTCTTCAAATCCTCACTAAAATCCCTGCAGCAGCCATACCATTGTGCTTCATTTTCTCCTTTCAAACCATGGCTGTGGCCTTACATTTTGAAAAGCCCTTTATTTCTCTTATTGCAAACACATTCTTCTTACATGTGTTTAATGAGAAAACATGTTTTCAAACTTCAGGTTGCATTGACATAATACCTTTTGGTGGTATTTGTGATACAGAAAAAATTATCTGCCTCCTGGTTCCTGGTCTCTACTCACAACAGTCCTATTGACATCCATCCTTCCTGTGAAATGAAACTCTGGGGAGAGGGCTGTGGTCCAAGAACAGTTGCTACTGCAAAGTGTATCCACAGCTAGTGGGAAACAAATTTCAGAACCAGTGATGCCATACTATGATTCTGAGAGATTCCGGGGGATAGATATATGCTAAGATCCAGGTGAAGAGAAAGTCACAGTAATCTCACACACCCCAAATAGAGCTATAAGGATTCCAGGATCAGCAGAATTATTCTGTGCTTTGGCCAACACCACAGAAGAAAGAATTTGAAGAGAAGTGAACATTGTGTGTCTGAGAAACAGAGAGCTCGAGACCCATGTTAACTGTTGGACCACTTGAACTTGACCAGTGACTAATTTCACTAAAGGCCACTTGTCTTTTGAGGGCAAAGCTAACCATTGCAAGTTTTGGCTGGGAGCTAAGATGAATCTGTACATTCTTTCAGGTTGCCAGGTGCAGTGTAATTAAAAATAAGAAGGTCTGGTTGAACCAAGATGACCCTAATTATCTTTATTAAAAACCACAGATGGGGAGGCAATAGAAGCTAGTGTACAAGAAAAGCCTGTTCCTAGACCAGAACTATGTTTAAAGAAAAAGTAAGAGCTTAGGAAAGTCCATTATTGGTGTATTCCCTTGTATTTAATTTTCTCATAGATTAAGTATCTTAAATTCCTCCTGATCTAATCCAGAAATTATTATGGTGTAGTGGATAAGGCTCTCGAATCAATTGCCCAAGTTTATGGTCCACATTCTCCACCTCCTAATGTGAAATATTGGGAAAGCTATTGAAACTATCTAAGCTCTTCACCAGTAAAGTGGAAATGATAAAAGCCACCTCGTAGATCTGTGTGAGAATGAAGACAATATGACTACTTAGAGCAGGGTTTGAACCAGCAAGCCCTTCATGATTGCTGTTTACTGTTACTATTGTTTAATTTGGGTGTTTGTTGTTGATTACAGCCAAAGTGAACCTACGTGAACTTCTGCATCTTTAGCATTTATTAATTTTTATCTCTTTCCTTTTACCATCTCAGCCATAGTGACATTGGAAGACCTTGCCATTCTTAGTTGATCTTGGATTTTGCAGCCCATCCAAACCACTTTCATATTCCCTAATAAGTGAGGTACCAACACATTCCCTATGACACTTACTGTTTCCCGGCAAAGAAAATGTCTAATTAGAAACACACACGACTTCTCCTTACAGAGCCAGACTTCTCCCCAAGGATGGCCTTCTAACTCAGCCAACAATCACTGGCAAGGAGCTTATTAGACACCTTGGGAAATAAAATATCAGTCATTACACTTTCCTTTGTTTTCGAAGAACATAAAATGGTCTGCACTTCCCACTTATTTTGGAAGCACAATGATGAGCCCTATGCATTTTCCTTTCTACAGCCTGGGGTGTTCACCCCATCAACAAGCTTAGCTCATTACAGTCTTCCAAGAACAAAATATACAATACATTTGGCAGCACTATAACAATGTCATCAGTTACCAGGCACTCGTGAAGGCAGGAGAATCTGCATCTGGAGCTGACCTTGTCTCAGCTGTCCGACTTGAATGGAATGCCAAATTTACTAGGAAAGTTACTCATGAGAAATGGAATCCTAAGGCACAGTCCCAGTATCTGCGTTCTTGTTTTTTATCTTGCTAGAAGCCATGTTGCCAAATGTTATTTCATTCAGGATTATGTTGTACATTTTGCATTCTATCAGTGTTACCCCAGTCAATTGTTCGGGGTCTCCGTGGGAGCTGAAAGGAGGGAGGTGCCAAGAGGCATTTGTGTAAAGGTCCTTCAAGCAAGTGACTTATTGTTCAAGTCTCTTGAACGAAAGCAGTCCTGGTGGCTCTGCCTAAAGGGCAGTTCATCACTGTGTAGTCCTGGAGTGTCACTCACTGATGGTTCATTTTGGAATAAATAAAACTGAGATTCTTGACCTTAGAAAGGAGACAGGGAAAGGATAAAAAAGAACTGAAGCCAAACACATGTGGTTGAACAAATTTCAATTGCCATGTCATAACAAATGAGGCAACCAACATATGCCTGATAAGAACGCCAATGAGAGGACTCTAGTGAACATGTAACCATCGTTCAGCTTCCCTTGCATGGGGTAACCATCCCACCCATGTGTGTGCAGCAGCCCTGGTGAGCTGTCAATAACAAAGCCTCTACTCTCTCGTCACTGAGGTGGGTATTTGATCCAGGCTGAATGGAGATTTCCTCTGGAAGTTGTCCCTTCTGGAGGAGCAAGGATCTCATCCTTCGGATTAGCTGCATAAAGAACAAAACTTGGGATTGTGGTACTATTTCTTCCTGCAACCTGCTGACAGACAGCCTCAGGATGAAGTTATACACAGGAAGAAAGTAGAACTGAAAGATGAAGAAAGTACTAGAATTTTGGAATTTGTTGGAACTCCTGGATCTAAACTTGCCTGAAGCTGGAAAGATGCCATGAAGTTCCCCCCACCCCTTTTTATTAAGCCCATTTGAATTAGGTTTATGTCACTTGCATCTTGATGAGTACTAGACAAATAAAAGAGCTATATTACATTCACCTTATGATTGAGCAAATCAAAACTTAGAGAAGAACATTATCTTGCCCTGAAACTTGTAGAACTGGGATTTAAAATCCAGATTATTCTGTCACTAAAGGTTTTGCTATTTATACCTTGATACTTCTCTGGAAGGTCAGAAGAAGCTGTAGAACTCTTTACAGATGTCTTAATTCTCCAAGAACAGTAATATGTCTATGAAACAGACAAGGGACTTACTGTGGGTTTCACACTCAACTTAAGCCAATACAAGTCGGATCAGAAGGGCCCTGGAATGGAACCAACGTGCCTGCCCTGAGAGTCCAGCTGTCCCACTGGGCAGCATGGGCAAACAGGGAGAAGAAGGTCCAGCAGTTGTCAACTCCAAACTAAAAAGAAGTAAGTGGGTACAGCTCTATTTTGAATGAGATGGTCAAAACACCTTAAAGATATACTCAAAAACAGTTTCCCATGAGGAGAAATAATAGCTCAAGCCAGTCCAGAATGCAGACCAGGGAGATACAGAGGAGTGGGGGCTGAATTTTGTTGTTTTGCTTTTTGGTTTTTTGGTTTTTTGTTTTTTTCCTTTTAGAGGGCCATCTACAAGTCAAACACAGCTGGAGGGAGTAAAGTCTTATTTAATTACACCTGGGTGAGGAGAAATTCTGATGGCTACAGAAAGCCCTGGAGATGGAAGAGGAGGAAGCCAGGAAGTTGTCAAGACGGCCATGCACCTGTCCTCTTTTCTGAGGAGTCTTCTCACATAGTAAATGATCTCTGACTTGAATGAGGGGTTCAACTTAGGCCCAGTTACCCGAACAGGGGGCTGGAATATCTCAGCTCTCAATGGGTCCGACTGCCCACTACCACTGTATGCTGTTCTATGACTCGTCCAATCGGTTTTCCTTAATATAATATTTCACCTTATCTTTACAGCATCTTGGAGAGGCACCTCTGACTCCTTTAGTTTTTTCAGGATTGAAAATGAGGCTCATGGAAGGAAACTGACTCACTCAAGCTCACACAGACGAAAACACAGCGGGTGTGGGACCTGGGCCTCAATCTTTCGAGTATAAAATTCATACACCCCAAATCACAGTGCTTGTTTCTTCTGCTGCAACCAAGGAGACTCTGCCATTGGAAATGGCTGAGAAAAGAAACTAATTAAAAACCAAGAGCCCCACAGGTGGCACAGTGCTCTTTGGGAGAAGAATCCTCCCCTGAAAGCAATACGTCCAATCAGCCTTAGAGGAGCACAATGGCTTTTTGCTCCTTCAGTAATTTGGTTAATAAGCATTGCCTTGAAGAGAAGCCACTCAACTAAGATAATATGCATAAGCTGACTATGCATATGCATAGTCACATAGTGGGTACTCAATGGCTGCTAAATTCAAAATGTGCCCCCTGCCTACCTGTCTGTGTACCTCTCACAGACCCTCCCACCAGTCATGCTGGTCAGCTTTAAATTCTTCCAGCACATGGAGGTACTGTCCTGCTTCCAGCATTACAGGTGAGGGACCCGAGGCACAGAGAGGACAGGTCACTTGCACAGCAAGTCAATGGAGCAGAGAAGATTCCAACCTCGGAAAATCAGCATCCTGGCCTGGGTTCATTAAATGGAAAGAGAGAAGAGAACATTCCAGCAAGAGGCAAGAACATGTGTCCACCCCACAGTGTTGATGTGAGGCTTGCAGAAACTTGTATATGTAGAAACGATTAAAAGATGGCTGCATTCATTAACATTTGCCACCATTATTAGCCATCCTTCAGTGCTCATGTCCCAGGTGAGTTTTTCAGGGAAACCTCAGTTCCCACCACATGGATCAGTTCCCTTTTATAAAAAGCCATACTGTCCTTCAGGGCACTTATCTCAGTTGGTAATTATACACCCATTTGTGACTTGTTTACCGTATCATTTTCTTCAGTATTCCAGTGCCCAGTTCTGATACAAACAAACAAACAAACAATCAAAGCCCGACTTAAGAAGTCTTTCTTGAATGAATGGATGAGTGAATGAAACATTCCTTGCCTCCCTGGAGTCCTGCATTTTTTCGCCTCCCGGTGGGAGGAGAACATTCCTCTTTGTTTCTCTTCATGCCATCTTGGGACTCCACGCATTTCCCACAGCTAATCTGCATGGTGTTTACAGGTGCCTTCTGAAAACCGCCCACTCCCGGGTTTCTAAACTCAGCGGAGCTATGTCTCCGAAATGTCAGCCTCTCTCGTTAAGTCTCCTTCTCAAAAGAAGCGAGAAATTCAGACAAGGAAAGTTTTCAGTTCCTCTCCTTGTCGTGCCAATTGTATAATGAATCTGTGGGATTGAGTTTATTTCCAAATTTAGACCCACTCTGAGCACAATGGAGGCTTCTAAACTCATCCCAGTGGATCTCAAACCCACTTCTGACTTTTAAAGATTACAGATTTTTCTTAGTTTTGATGAGTGGTGAGTGGGAACAGAAAGTTCCAGACCTGCCGGTAGTTTCTGTTCATCATGTCCTCTTCTCCTTTTTTCTACAAGTGATTCTTGAGGACCTGCCCTATCTTTTGGTTCCCGTGAGAAACTCTAGAGGCAAAGATTTCCCCTGCCTTGCAAAGAACTTCCTGGTTGTGCAGGAAGTCTCAAACTCCCCTTTCTGGCTTTTGCTCTATATGGATTTTCTTAACAACCTCCTTGTGCTCTTTGCTCCTTTAACCTTTAATTTCCTTTCTTTTGAAATCACTTCACTCACCAGCACAAGTGAATGTGAATTTATGCTGTTCTTCATTGGCTTTTTTTAATCTATAAAATGTGTGATACCCACATCACAGGTTAACTGTGAGCATAAAAAAATTTTTAAAAGAAAAGAAAAATGAGATAATGGATGTGTAGCAGTTTTAAACAGGACATTTGTTTCCATTGAGCTCCAAAGCTGAGAACAATAGGTGGCAAGGGCCCCTTATTCTAAATAGAGATGGTGGATCATCTATGAAGGATTTGCCCAACTCTGTGGTGCCCTTGACCGTGTTTCCTCCTGCAGGGGTGCCTCCGGAGCACCCAAGGGGAGGACTGTCTCTGAAGAACACGTGGAAAGAGCCAAGGAGGGCACTGAGCCCAGATTATAATAGCACCAGAGGCATCTCCTTCCTTTTTCCTCCTCTTCCTCCACCCTGGAGGAGTCAGACACTGCTGGGTGAGTGAGTAGGGGAGGATGACAGGAAAAACAAGACTAAGGATGGTTTCAAAACAGGCACAGTCTCCTCTTTTGAATACCATGCATGAATCGGACCAATGCTGGCCACGGAGAAGAACTTTGAATTGGATGAGAAATTGAAGCTTTAATGTTAGAACAGACTGACGGTATACAGGTCCCCAACCTCTTCTCCAAAACACTTGGGACCTGATGCATATCAGAATTCAGAACTTCTTTAATTTTTAGAAAGGACATGTGTCCCGTATCCTGTTATCAATGAATATAGGGCAGCACCCCATGCTCAAATATTTCTGCAGCAAAATGTCTGATTGTCCCCACGAGGTGGGAGTATGTAAATCACTACAAATGTCTGCACAGCAGTTCATGTCCATTTTTGCCACCTAATGACTTTGTAGCAAACTTAAAAATGGTTTTGACTTCTAGAACTCTGGGGATTTCAGAATTGTGGATAAGGAATTAAAGATTCCCCAAAATAGGAATGTTTATTGAGGCTGAAAAGTGACCTGAGAAGATAAAGAATCTGCCCCAAAGAACCTCTGGGGCAGGAAATCTAACAGAGTGAGTTGGAAAGTAGTGCCCAAACTTTCATGCTTATACCCACTGAACACCACTCATTCAAGAAACAAGCTATGTTCATGAAAGCACATTATCTCATCTGTGCCTTTTTAACATGGCAGATGATTAATAACTATTAATGCCCTCCTCTTTTCTCCTAGGTCCTACACTTCATTTCCCAGAGGAAGTTTGATGAAACCGCACCTGCAGGCAGGATGCAGCAGGAAGCAGCCACCAGAAACCACTGTCCTGGTCTGAGGGCACCCTCCGAGACTGGGGGCCAGAGGCTGCTGCTGAAGGGGAGGACTTCCAACACAAATACCACATACTCCACCCTGTGTGCCCAGTGACCACCTGCACCTGATGGGTCTCTCGGAAAATCTGGACTCTGTTTCTCCCCAATAAAAACCAGTAGGATTTGGAATTCTGCTCCCTCTTCAAAGCCTCCTTATTCTACCTCTAGGATTTTGTGGTGAGAAGTGTGGGATTAGAGAGGGGCTAAGGATGTGGAGCTGGACCAACTACAGCAACCTCTACGGAACCCTGCCTGGGGATCAAAGGGCCAGAATTCTTCAACCTCCACCAAGAAGTAATGTGTGAGCATGAAACTACAGAGGAGTTACAAATGCATCATGACAAAGAATAAGCCGTGACACCGAAACTCCTCTAGAAGACAGTGGTACATTCTTAAGGCCACACTATCATGAATTATCTATTTCTCTCTAGAAATGGAATTAAACATTGCTATTATACAAAAATCAATGAAAATGTGTGACCAAACATGAAGGAAAAAATTGTTATAGAAGCATGCCAGGAAAAACCAAAATGTTATATTATTTTTCTGGATTTGGCGCAGTCTTTAGTATTTATCAACAATGAGATTAAAACTTAGTGTTTTCTTTCTTATTCAAAGTAACTAATCCTGTTCATACCTAACTTTGTGCATGTACTAATTTATTCTATAACTTTTATTTTAAAAAGGATCCCAAGGTTTCTCACTTTTTGGATATAGTCTTGCATTTTTTTCTTTTTTGGTACTGGGGATTGAACCCAGGAGCACTGCACCACTGAACCACATCCCCAGCCCTATTTTGTACTTTTTATTTAGAGACAGGGTCTCACTGGGTTGCTTACGGCCTTGCTAAGTTGCTAAGGCTGGCTTTGAACTCATGATCCTCCTGCCTCAGCCTCCCAAGTGCTGGGATTACAGGCGTGCACCACCATGCCCGGCTAGTCTTGCATTTTTATATGATCATTTTCTGTGTTGGCTGGGGCAGAGGAGATTGCCCATGGATGGCTTTTTGTAGTAGAAGATTTACCCTCTGAAATGCATGTAACTGCCATGCCTAAGAGCACCTCCCAAACAGCAGCCATGCTACCTGCTGAGGAGATCAGAAAGATTTGCTTAGAGCTCAGCCCTTCAGAGAAGAGCCCTTGCTCTGGAAGAGGGTTCACGGTCAAGCCTCCTGACTCTCTGTTGAGAAGAAATGAATAGCGTAAGAATTCCAGAGAAGGTAAAAAGGAGGTTTCATAATGATAATATAACATGAAACAAATACTTTTTGGAGAAGCAGTGAAGGTAAATAAATGTGGAAAGATGCTAGAAGCACATTTATTTAAAATTTGAATATGTAGGTCAGGTTTATTTTACTCTTTATTTTAGTTTATTTTAGTTTTACTCTTATTTTCCTGCTTACTCTACCCTAAAATGATAAATAAATGCAAATTTTAACTAAATATGTTTCTGTGACTTGGGAGAGATTGTGGCAGGGATGCTTGGCTAAAAGGGGAGAAGAGAAGTTCCTGGAAAGGTAAGTTGGAGAATAGTTAGCAACAGGAGAAAAAGCACACAGGTTTATGTATGAATTTATTTAGAGGACAGAGAGAAGAAAGAGTGCTGAAACTCATTCCTTGATTGTATGTTGTTGGGGTGGGGATAAAGGAACCATCAAAATAGTCTATTATACTTTATCTCAACAGACAATACCCGAGGGAGGGGACATGCAAGGGACATGATATCTGAGGCTAGATGTGTCAGCCTCCATTGTAGCAGCTGTCTGTGTAAGAAATGGATGAGTGACAAATTTCTTTTCCTTTGTGGCAAGTTAAGAACATGAACCCAAATAGTTTGGCATAGATGTATGTTTAGGTAGAAAATCAGTGATCAAGTCCCCTTCTGGGACAGTAGTTAAGTGTGGTGGCTCCCGCTGGGATTACCTGCTCAGAGCCCCCTCCCCATTTCTCCTGGAAACAGCCCACTCCTTTCCTGTCAATCTCCATGGGGAAATTACATCATCTTATGTCATCATCTCATCCTTGTGGAAACTGAATTGTTGTTTGGTGTGGGGGTGGGGAAGGACCCAATCAGCCAATCCAATCAGAAGCCTTCCCACCAATGTAAGTAAAATTTAAAATTGACATTGACAGTCTCAGATGGTAAGAATTGTGTGACACAATTGGACAGCTATGGTGTCCTGTGTCCCATCCTGTGGGGAAAGGGGATCTGCAGTAGAAATGAAGCAAACACTCAGAAGCTAGGGTGTGCAGACGAGATGTGACGTTTGGCCTCTGGGCCCCCAATGTGCCTCTCATTCCTGCACTCGGGTCCCTCCACAGTTCCTTGGATCCCATGAACTATAAGTCTCCATTTTGCCTGTACTAGTTCAAGTTCGTCTGGATCACTTATTACCAAAGAGGTCCTGCCCAAGGTGATGCTTAATTAAAATATTTGATGAATTGAGTTAAATTACCTTGTTTGCAAACTGAAGCTTAGTTTGTTTTCCTGTCTTAGAAAATGGCACATGCTCAATGCACTGATTTGATATCTGCTCTGGGTTGGTATTCAGCATATAAGCGACAATCAAGGTATCAAAAACACAGACATACTGACCCCAGGAAAGAGAATAGATGTGGTTTATAATAAATATTTCAAATGAGTAGTTTTCATGAACTGCATTTTGTTCAGTAAGCATTTCTTAAAGGCTTCTCTGTGTGGGCACTGAACTAGAATGCTGGGGAATTAACCAGAAAAACAGACCAAACTCTCTAAACTCGTAAATATTGGAACCTGATCTTTTTTTTTTTTTTCTAGAGGAGTAAATCTGACACTTTCTGGATAATCTAGAAGGCCAATTAGCTGTGTGCTAGCCAGTGTCCTTGTCACTGGACAGCTACAGAAGGTAAGTCATGAACTCCCCACACCCCACTTTCCCCACCCACCATAAAAGGGCAAAAATTAGTTCCTTAAGTTCCATCAGCAAAGAACATACTATTGTACCATTTCTTACTTCTGCTAAATTGAGCTCCATTTCAGCCAAAATTTAATGTAGAAACCTGAATCTCCCATTTTCCCAACTCTGATATTTCCTATCATATTTTTATCAGTCACTGGCAGTATCATAGGCCAGTAAAAGTCTACTTGACAAGTTTCAGATAAACCTGTACTAGGTAGGCAGCAAATGCATCCATAGCACCCTCTGCTCCCCTTCTTTCCCAATTCATTTCCTTGGGTCCAATCTGGAAGTACTCTGTCTGTCAAAATGCCAGGGATGAGGAAGCAACCCACCTACCACCAAGCACCAGGGCAAAATGTAGACAGTGAGAAGAGTCGGAATACAGAGGCATAGGACTCGGCCATATCGACAGGGCTCTTCCTGGTTAAAAGCTAGCAGGTGCACACCAGCAGCTTCTCCTCACGTGGAGTTTAAAAAGATCCATTTTGAATTTGAGATGTGATTGGAGAGAAGACTGAATTATCAGCAATTAGCAATAAAAACCCTGACAGAAGAAAGGCATATCTTGATGCAGATAGACATGCGCTGGGACCAAAACAAAGGGAAACACAGAAGAGAGCAGAAAGAAGGTGTTCAATGATAAAGCCAGGAGGGGTGTGTGTGTGTGTGTGTGTGTGTGTGTGCACGTGAAACAAAAGTTTCATTTGTTTTAAACCAGAGTCTCAGAGAAGAAATCGGATATTAATATCAAGCCACGTGTGTAGAATTTGGCATACATCATGTATCATAACTGTGGAGGAAACTGTATAGATTTCATTCCACGGAGTAGGTTTGACTAATCTCTCTTTTGCCTTCATACCAGTTTAAAATGAGAAGCAAGCCACTTTATCCCACTGTCGAAAAACAGCACTCTCAAATATTTGACATACCTCTTCTCAGTCTTTGCATGTGTTTTGTTTCTTCTTAGTGATCCTTCTACAAAATTGAATTATAACCTTTTCTTTTCACCTATTGATGGTTATGATAGAGTTGTTCTTGTGTTAATATTTCAGAGGAGTTCAGATTTGATAAAGCAGCTTCCTCCCTTGTAAATAAACGTATGCCCCCACATCCAGGATGATTTCCTCAATGATTTATAAAGTTAAAAGATTTGGCAATTTTCAGTAAATATTGCTAAATTGCTGTACAAAGAGTTTGTATTCGACATACCAATTTATAACCCTCCCAGCAATGCTCAGAATCATGATTTTTTATACCCATTTTAAAGGAGGAAAAAGTCATCATTGGTTAAAACTGAATTTATCTGAATATTTGTAAAATTTTCCTATATCTTTCTGGTTCATTTGTATTTCTTTTTTGTATATGTTTATTGTTCTTTTTATTTTTAATATCTTTTGATGATTTTAAAATGAATTATTCTGTACAGAAATCTTTATCTTTTTTATTTCTAGGTTTTGTGTTTTAACTTCATCTTCCTTACCAAGACTTAATTCATTGATTCTCATTTTAAATAAAGACTTTAAATAAAGTCAATACAAATGAAAAGTATAGTTTTTTCCTTTGATGATGGTTTTGACCAAATCCCATAAATTTTGGTACTAAATATAGTGCACTGGTGAAAAATGCAAACTCCTTAGACAAATTGTTCCAGCTCCATCACTTTCTGTGTGATCTTGAGCAAATTACTTGACCTCTCTGTGCCTTAGTTTAAGTGTTAAAATAAGAAAATAATATCAACTTTAGGGTGTTTCAGAAGATTAAATAAAATAATATGTGCAAAGCAATTATACTAGTGATTGGCATATGCTAAGTATGGAATAAGTGCTTATTTTTTATTTCCTAAATTATCTATAATTTTTGTTTAAATTCTGTTTACCTCAGTTATTAGGTATATAATGCTTTTCATTAATTATTAGTTTTATTGCATGGCAGCTAGGGAATTTGAACTGTAAAATTTGTGGTAATGTAGTTTTAAGATAAATGGATGAATGAGGAAGTTTAGAATCACATCTACTGAACATCACTGGACACTGTGTTGCCTGTGTTTCTTTCCAGAACTCTCAGGTGGCAATGTGGTCATCTGATATATGTTGGTCTGCTATCCAGTCTTGCAGTTTCTGCCTATGATACTATATGAGAAGCTTCTTAGTATGTATTTTGTCTTTGGAACACACACACAATCAATCAATCAATCAACCACCTTTCCAGCTGAATACCTGTTCAGCTCATTCCCCAAATGTAGTTTACTGAAACAAACAAACAAAAAAAAGACACTGTGGAATTATTCAATATTAAACAGATATTCCTCATACTCCCTTGTTTTTTAAAGAGAAAATTTTTTTTATCAAAGGATTTTTAATGATTTAACAAAGAAGGGGAGCTTTCTGCTAAAGCTAAATCCAGGATGAATCTCTCTTGAAGCAGTGGTGTGTCAGAGAACTCAATGAGATGTCATCAGCATTTAGCGCCATTTTACTCAAAAGATGGCTGAATCAGTCTAATCTGGCGTGTGCTGAGAGCTGTCTTAGCTCAAACATTCTTCTCATTGGCCTCTTTGATTCCTTTGATTAGGATCCCAATTCTCAATCTTGACTGCTCATTTTTAACCATCTGGGAAACTTTAAAACCTGTATCAATGCCTGGGTCTCACTGCAGCCATATGAATCTTGGACTTGAGAGGCTTGGGCATTTTAAAAAATGATCTCCAGATGCCTCTAAAGTGCATGTGTAGTTAAGAACTGCTAGGTTAAGACATTATCTCCTCAAAGTCTCCAACAAAGGTGGTATGTGCTTCAGCTTGGCTCTGAGATATCCCCCAAAGGCTAGTGGGTTGAAGACTTGGTCCCAGCCTCTGGCACTACTGGGAGGAGCTGGAGCCTTGAGAAGGTGTGGTCTAGTGGTAGGAAGTTAGGTCATTGGGGGGTGCCCTCAAAGGGGATGCCGGGGTGCCCTCAAAGGGGATGTAAGGACCCTGGCCCCTTCCTCTCTCAAGACCACTATGAGGTGAGCAGTTTCCTCTACACATGCTCCCCATCATGATGCTGTGCCTCACCACAGAGCCAAATGCAATGGGGTAACCAACCATGGACTGAACCCTCCTACACTGTGAGCCAAAATAAATCTGTCTTGCCTTGAGTTGATTATCTCAGATATTTTGTTATAGTGACTGAAAGCTGACAGCATATTTAAGCCAGTCTACAATCTTCCAGTTTGGCAGAGAACAAAAAGACTAAAAGAGCAGCCTAAGGACAGGAGATCTTTGTGGAGGGTTGAGAAAAAGCTTGAGGTTTAGAATCTGAACTGAGGACAGCACCAGACATGTACAAGTGTAAGGGACACTGGAAGCTACTCCTGAGATGGGAATAGGGGGGTCACAGGAAAGATCTGTGGGGCAGGGAGACACTGGAGGGTCAGATGAAGGAAGTGGGTGGCAAAGTAGAGATGGAAAGGGAAGGAAAACAGTATCTCTACAGGACCCAAAATGCACAGGATGCTGTGTGAAAACCATTCGCTGTCCTGAGCTCTCAGTTCTTACCAAAAAACCTCTAAAACAGGAGTGATTCCCCACATTTTAAAATTTTTAAAGTGAGGGGAAACTGAGGTTTGGAACCCTAAAACAACTTGTTCACTCACTCAGTGGACAAAGTGAGTTTGAATCCATGCTTGTTTCTCTAGCCAGGTATACCCCCGTGTGGTGCCAGGGACCTTTGCATGGGTATTACTTAGGACCTCCCCCTACCTCCACCACACCTCCTGAATTGGAATCCCGGGCTGAAGATGAGAGGTAGCAAGTTCCAGGTGTTACTTATGCCCCCAAATACCTGAGGCCAAGGTCCCGAATCCCAGTGTTTGCCAAACTTTAATGAACCCACAAGTATCCCAGGGCTCACGAGAAAGGTGATTCTGACTCAATGGACCTGAGATGCTACACTGCCAACAAGCTTCCAGATGGTGCCAAAGCTCTGCTCCCCAGAACACACTTTTGAGCACCAAGTGCCTTTACTATGCCAACCAGAACTCATCCACACTAAGGCCTGAGCCTGAATGCCAAACGGTCAGGATTCTGCTAGCAGCTAGATGAGCCTGGACCTTCCAAGGCCGTGACTGCTAATGGCTGCTCGGCTGGCTTCCCGCCAGGGGAACAGGCTCGGCTTGCTCGCTCATCTGTCAGAGAGAGAAGCCAAAGCCATTGGCGAGCACCTGCTCCGAGCCCTCAGGAAGCCAGCGCTGTATTTAGCCCCTCAGCAGCCGAGCTGCCGAGAGACAGGATTTACAGGCAATTGCCTGCAACCACGGTCAGGCACGGGGCCCCAGCGCACCGCCTATAACCAATTCCATTTATGCCAAATGACTGGACCTGGGAAATTGCAAGGAAAATAGCTAATCACCAGGAGGTGGGGGTTTGGATCCTTTTCTTCTTATTTTTTTTAATCAGCACAACATTTGGGATCTATTATCCTGGTTTTTAGGTTTGCCCAGTGTGTGGGCTTTGTGGGACTTCCCCTTCATTTGGTGGTATTTCAGATTCAGGGCTTAAATTCTGTTATCTTTCCTTGATCACTAAAACAAAGGTATTGACTGATAATTTCTTACTCCATGAGGGAAAGAAATTGTGTTTCTCCCTTATCTCAAAAAAAAAAAAAAAAAAAAAAAAAAAAAAAGAGGCCTGGTTGTTTTTGAAAAATCAATCACCCTATCTTTTACATTTAAGCTCCTTGGGCATTGCATGGGAAATTATCTGTTCTAAACTTGAACCAAGCAAAAGGAAGTCTATGTGCCCAGTCCTTAATCTCTTTTAGGTTTCCTCCAATTAGATGCAATCTTTTTCCAATACTCTAATTAATACTTCCACATTAAATATTAGGCCTTGTAAAAGAAAAATCATCTGTAATATAGTCATATCAAGCCAAACAGGATTTTTAAGCTCTTGCCCTTAATCTTTCTTTCAATTTTCTGCCATTTAGAAACAATTTTTTCCCCAACACTCTAATGAATGCAAATGATATTCGTGATTAGTTAGTATTATGCTAATCTGAGCCTGGAATTTACCTAAATCTGCATGGTGTTGTCTGAGCACCAGATTGCTTTGGGTTTCTGAGGAAAATTACATTAGCCTGCCAGATGTACAAAACATGATAGAGTAGAAATCTGAGCAAATAATCAAGATTACATTAGTTTTGTTTCTTAATGAACAACTGTTGGCATTAGGGATTACAGACAAATTATGGTTTTCCTCTCTGAGCTCAAACAGCTAAGCAGCTGTTGTGAAGGTCCCCTTTTCCTGACTACCCCAAAATACGTTGAGAGCCGCCAGGGCAGGGGGAAAGCGTCTAAAATTTCACATAATTTAATTTGTTCCATTACAAAGTAATCATCACTCCGAGGCCCACAGCTAACCTCCCCATTTCCCCCACCAACCTCTCTCTGGAATGTGGGAGCCATTCGAGTGAGGATCTGGGGCAAACTCAATGTGTTTTTCTTCTCTCCTGACTGCAAGGGATGTGGGTTACATGCCTTCAAGGCGGCCCTGCTTTCTGTACCCTTTGGGCGGTCTTCCAAAAGGGTGCCTGCCGCACTCCTGCTACTTGGGTAACACAGATGGAATGCTGCTGATACGGACGGCGGAGGTGACACGGTGTGTCTGGCTACAGTCTCACAAGCTGGTGAACCAGACACTTGCAGAAACAGCATCCATCTGAGCTTAGACCCTTGTCCTAGGTTATTTGATCCATGTCTGTGAAGCCTCACTATAATGAAATCCTTGTCCTGCAGTGGACGCGTAGTAATTGTGGTTGTGGCTCTGTGTGTGTATTTTGTGTGTGTGTGTGTGTGTGTGTGCATGTGGGTATGCGCACATGTGCACAGGTAGAGGCTATTTAACAGCCCATGACCCTCTTCTTGGACATTTTTCCTTGACATCAATCAGCAAAATAATGCTTGTGGATTCTTCTGCTCAATTTAAGTACTTCCTTACAGCATGATGCCTTCTGTGTACTATTTTCAAGTCTAGAGCCATGCTCTCTGTTGCCACTGGGCTTTTGCACATGTCGGCTTCTCCACAGAAATTAGCACCCCCCAATCTCTTATTTGCACATAAACAAACTGCACCACTTCCAAGATGTGTTAGGTGCCTGTACTATCTAGTTCCAACACAACCCTTTCCTCACCAAGGACCCAATGCATTCCACACCAGATATAAGCTCCATAAGGAAGAGAGTTATTCTGTCTTGTTCATAAACAGCATTTCTTATAAAAACCCTGAAAATGTATTGACAGAATGAATAAGTTCATGTAGTTGCAAGTACAGCATTGCTGGAAGGAAAGCTTGGGTTTATATACCTACCATTGCAAAGATAGACATTCTCAATGATAAGACACTAGCAACAAAGACATCACAAAAATATTTTTGTATAGAGGTCAAGGACCCCTCAATCTCTGGCCCTACTGCTTGGGTCAAGATAGATGCTGAGGGATGGGTGTTTATATTTGTGGACACAGGCATGACTTGCTCTAGATGCCTTGGAAGCCAACTTCTTTTCCTGCCTTCTGTACCCATTTCTGTGACCATTCCCACCAGTTGCTGGTAAGTGTCTTACTGATCAACACCACCTGTTATTCAGCTGGACAGCCCAGGCTCCTAAGCTCTCCTCATGATCTAGTGTCCACTGGTGAGATCAGGAATGGATGAATGGGAAAGGAGAAAGGAAGGAGAAATGGGAAAAGGGGGTAGGAAGGTGTGTGTTGGGCTCTCCTGCAACCTTACTCTCAACTCCACTCCTTATTCCTGCAGTTTCTGGAATCAAGAAAACCATGGGAAGAAACTCAAGAGGAAGGAAAATTGAGAGGAAGGACAGGGCACAACTACTCCCTCTCCTTGCCAACAATGGGGAAATGAAAAGGAAGTGGGTTGGGCGGAGAAGAAGAAGAGGTCTCTCCTCTGCTGATTGCACTCTGCAGAATCCCTAGGCCATACTCCCAGTCCTCAGCTTCCTTCTGGAGTGGGGCAGTGGATTCCATGCTCAGTGACTGGAGGATGGGGAGTCTCAATCGCCTGCTGAAAAAGGGGCTGGTGGAAGGGGGAAGATTGAGGTGCTATTTTCCTGGTCCTGGCTGCCTGGAGACATAATTGCAACTGCTACACTGTGGATGAAATGGTCTTGGATGGGTCCTTTGAGGACCCACTGCACATATTACAACATTTTGATTGAACGTCTTATATAGTGAGTTTTCACAGCTCAACTCATTTGTAAGTTGTGTGTGTGTTGGGGGTAGCGGTACCTCCCTGAAAAGCAGCAGAGACTTTATGTATAATTATGTGTATTAGATTCTCAATACAGTAACGATGATGGGCCAAGAGACAGGAACTGAGGCAAGTTCAGTGTCATTCAACAAGTCGAATGGAATACCCCCTGTCCACGGGTGCTGGGGCCAGGAGAAGGCAAGACAGGAAAAGAGGAAATGCAGGGTTAAGTAAAATTGGGTCTTTGTTCTCTAGAAGTTTACTGTTGAATTGGGGGGGCAGAAATGGGGGGATGCAACAAATGACATTAGTAGTAAATAGACTAAAATGGACAGGAATCCCAAATCTAGTAGAGATCACTTTGTTAGAACAAATGACAAGTGAGTTCTCTGGAACTCAGTTGATAGTGGTTCACTTGCCCAAAGCAGCTGATCTAGCTAAGAATCATTTCCCTGAAATGTAGTTTCTATTTTTTTTTTTTTTTTTTTTTTAGTTTTTTAGTTTTGGTTGGGGGCACAGCAATTATTTCTGCGTTTAATCTTATTTTTTGTTTTTTTCTTATCATATACCTTATTTTTTATAAAGCATTTTATTGGCAAGTACTATAATTATACTTTCTTTGCAGTTGGTGAATAGTAACCCAGGGACTTGCCTCGTACCTGGTGAAGTGCTGTATGTATAGGAACTCACTGAATCCTCCTCATGAGCCTACAAAGTAGATCTTCCTACTATCCTCCTGTAATAGTAGAGGAACTGAGTCACAGAGCAGTGAGGCCATTTCCCAAGTTTATCCCATGGGTTGACAGCTTATTTGGGATTTGGGCCCAGGTGGTCTGTCTGGCATTAGAAGCCAGTCCCTTCATCACAATGCTGTTCTGCCTCAACACAATCTGAAACACTCTCCAAAAGATATTTTTATATCTTACAGTCTCTCCTGTTTCAATTTTAGCTTCTCCTCAGTTCTCAACTTTATAAACATGAAGTACAGATTGGTGAGAATATGAAGTCCATGTTCTAAAGCAAATATTTATAATTTGTAACTTTCTTCCATTCACATGAAGATATGTGTAGGGCAACATATATCACCTTATATAGGGTCTGAGATTTCCTGCCACTAAAATTTTGAGGAGGAGGACTCTTGAGGAAAACACCCTCTCATCCATCTGCTTTGAGTTTTACCAAAAGACCATTTCTTTAAGTTTCCAGCAGGCTATTAAACACTAAAAACTGTAGTGTTATCTTTTTCCCTAAAACTCGTCAGTCTCATTCTATCACCTCTTTTACAAAATAGAGGTCTGTCCTAATAGGTGTTATTCTCCTAACAAAAATAAGAATTATGAATAGGGACCCAGGAGCATTATGGACTTTGCATCCTACCTGTCCTTCTTTTAGGGCTGACCTGGCTCTTTCATACCTAGAGTAGCTGAGAGGAGAAACACCCCAGTAGAATGTTCTACAAAGGAACCACAGACCAAGACTACAGTTGGCAAAATAATTACTCTCTTCCAATGAGTATGAAATTCCTTTAAAAGGTGGGGCTCCAATCATGTAAGACCTCTGAACACAAGAATCTGAAGCACTTCTGGGCAGATATTAAATTCAGCTTCTACAGAGAACATTCAAATTCACCCAGTATTTTTTAAACCATGTGTCATGACCCACTAATGGTTCAAGACATTGATTTAGTGAACCAGTGCCTGTAATTTTTAAACAAGTGAAATATAATAAAGTAAATAACCATTAAAAGTACATTTCCAGTGTTAAGGGTAAAGATTGAATATTTTTAGTCCTACTGATATGTCTGTGTGAGATTCTGATGGATGGAAGGCCCCAAAAGTTAGAAACAGTGCATTTCCTTTGCCTCTTACAGTGGTTCAGAAAAGTAGGCAGCACTCCAAGGTTAAATGACTTGCTCACCCTTACAGATCATCCTTGGGACATCCGTTCAGTTTTTTGGATTCTCCGGATAGCTTGTCATTTCCCTGCCTCCATTGATTCAGGACAGGAAAATGAAGCAAAGCAAAAGCAAGCAATGACATCCTGTTAGTGAAGAGATAAAAGAGGCTTCTGAGTAGACAGGGACAGAAGCTTTAGCTGGCAAGACACAGGAAAGATTCAGAGGTTTCTAGACCTTTCAAATTCCTGGAAAGTAGATTCAAAAGAGGTAACTGGGAACTATTTTTTAAATTTTTCACAAAACCTCTCAGAAATGGTAGGTTTACCCAGAGAAAAGGTTTTGGCATCCAATTAAAATGCCACATTCCTTTGCTTTTAGCTAGAATTACATCAACTCCATGTGGTAACATGGGTGGCAGTGGTGTGCTGCTTAGAAGTTCTCTGACATCTTCAGCTGATCATGGTGCTGCCCCTTATCAGCTGGGTAAACTTGGACCAACTTTAAGTTCTCTGAGCCTCAATGTCCTCTATCATAAAATAAAAATCACATATGCTTTTCAATATTGTCGCAAGACTTAAATAAGATAACATATGCATAGCACCTAGCAGAGACCCTGGCCCATATTTGTGCTTAAGGAATGGTGGTATCTGAAAAATGCAGTGACATCTCTTAATTCAATAAGTACAATTTGTTCATTTAAGAGTCTTTTGAAATATAGATGTAATGGGAGCATAGTCAAAGAAGCATCTTTCTGAACAAGGTTGGGAACTGTCATCTTAGCAATCACTCAGTCCCTAAAGGGTATCTTCTGGCTAAGAGACTGGAATGCTCTTTTAATGTTCCTAGCTTGGTAGATGGCTGAAACCAAAAGCCTTTGAATACTCGATAATTATTCATCTTATCACTACTCTTATGACCAAGAGTTTAGAGGATATTGACCGATGCATCAGCCTCTCCTTACACCTATGCTATTGTTTGGAATTCCCCAAGAACTCTTAGGGAAAAGCTGATCTGGCACAAGCCAATGTTTGCAAGGTGTCTGATAAGAACGGCACACGCCAGGACAGTAAGGTGAAGGAAAGTAGCCCAAACCTACAAAGGTGGTCGGGCTGCCGGTTCTGAGCTGATTGATTGATTTCTTAATTAATTTATGATGGCACAACAATAATTACAAGCTACTGTTTGTCAGCCAAATCACTTGTGATGAAGTCAAAGGTTCACATCTGTGCGAAGGTCCCAAGGATCAATGCATCAAATTAGCTCTGTTGGCTTTTATCCCACTAAAAGCTAACATGTGTCATTAATATTCCAGCATTTGTGTGTGTAAACTAATTGATTGAACATGCATGCTACATAAACATGTGATTTGTATTATGTGGGGTACCATTTATATACATCTTTGATGCCAATAAGATGAATAGCTCTACATAAGATAATGAATATCTTATTGGAAAAATAAAATGGCAATTTAGTGCTATTCCTTCTATTTATGGATTTAGAAAAGCATTAGTGTTTCTTTAGGGTCTTGCTCATTATTGTATCAGAGTATTTTTAATTCCATCTCAGAGCAAACCAGTGGAAATTTTACAAAGGAAGTGAAAGAAGTTTGCATGAGTTATTCAAGTCTATCAATCACAATGACTTGAGAAAAATCACAAAATTATTATTCTTTGCAATGCATGAAACAGCCTTTTATATTTTTAGTCTCACATTCTCCCATCTTTATCTGCTCAAAGTTCAAACTGGAGAAGCACAAGTTTACTTTCTCTCTATAACTTCCACCAGATCGGCTGTCGGCATCATCATCACTAAACCCTGAAACCTGGTGAGCACCGTGGAAGACACAGCAAGGCAAACAGAGCCTGCCCATGGTGTAGTCACAGCTCTACCACTGCTCCTTCAAGCCAGAGGCTCTGCTCTAGAAGAAAGAACGGTGACCCTGCTTGCAATAGTGACTGGAGTACTTGGGAACAAAATAGTCCACAGCCATTTTTTCCTACCATGTGTCTCCTTCATTGATTCACATCAAAATATCTGAAGCAAGCATGAGAGTGGGAAGTAAATGGGAGGTTTTCCTAGCCACAGAACCACATCTTGTGTAGAGAGGGACCTAATGTTTTTCAGAGGCCTCTAGAAGTCTCTCTCAAATTTGCTTCATGAGAGTCCCAAGGAAAGGGGCAGAGGGATCCTAGACCAAAGGCAGGAGACTGTCCAGGCTCTGAATATGGGGCTGCAGCATTTCCAACACCTGAGCACACTTGGTGCTGGCTGTGGGAAGCAGCATTCTCAGTTTTCATTCATGCATCAACTTCTCGGTGCCTAACACTAAGCCTGAGTTCAAGTAGATTATTATTTTGTTCTTATGTTTGTTTGTTACTTTTTCTAAATCCCTTAGAAGCAGTTACTTCTTAATAAATATGTGGATACTTTCTTTCCTACTTTTCCATAGACCCATTTCCCTTCTCATTCTATCTATTCCATTTGAGGATTCTGTTATTCCTGGCACATTCCCCCGAGTATTCTCCAAAACACTGAATGTTAAAATAACAGTCTATTGCAGAGGCCTTCCCAACATTGCCATACAGGTAACAAACATGGAAAAGTGACAGAAACAGAGTGGAAAAAGAAGTCTTTTAAAGGAAGCTTATTTCATCAAAAATAAGAAAACAAAAAGCTTGCCAATTCCAAAGTCACTTCAGCTGATCATTTATCCCCCAATTACATTAGCCTTTTTCAAATTCTCTGATTTATTAGACCCCTGAAATATTTTAGTCACTATGATAAAGGTAGAATTGAGAAAGGTGGAGATGAGGGTGTGCCTGGGGGCAATTTATCCATCTGCTTCCTTACCACTCAGTAAGAACCCCGAGCCTGCCTGCTTGAAGGGACATGGAAATTTGCTGCATTAGCTTCTGGGCCTTCTTCTCACTCTCAGCTTCAGTTTTAAAACTTTGCTGCTAATTTCATCATAATTCCAATATGCTTCTAACACATTTAAGTTTTATCGTGAGTAAGACAGCTTGGGAGCCTGTGATGATTGATCAGCTCAGAACTCAAGGACTCCCACTAGTAAAATGGGATGGCAGGAGTCCTGATGTAACCCAGCAATTGTTTATTAAGGGCATTTTGCATGCCAAATACTGTTTAGGGTTGGTCAGTAAGACCTGGTCCCTATTCTTTTGGGGCTTCTAATTTTGGTTGCACATGTGAGCAACTAAATAATACAAATCTTATATCCATATGTAACAAATGCCACATAATGAAGAAGGCTCATTCATATTAAATGCCATGCATACAGACTACATGAAGCATGAGATCATATCAAACTGCTAGCATGTTGCATCTCAAACAATTGTCAGTGATGTTATTACCTCCAACAATCCTAAAAATGGAAGAAAAAAATCCCCCTTACAACACAGTGGTTGTCTATTATGTGATAAGCAAAATCTTTCCCATTATAATATGTGCTAAATGTAACTTCAAATAGTAACTTCATTGAAAAATGACTATGAGGTTTTTTGTGGTATAAGTGAAAGAGAAAATTTGTTATCAATAAAAAATTTGAGTTGAACTGCAAGATAGTATTTTGGAAATTTTCTTTATTTCATATCTTCTCATTAAATGTACAAAAGGAAGTGGTAGATAGTATTGCTAGCACTCCTATTGCATGGGATGTTGGTGAAGTACTAGTACATTATTCTCCAAAGCCTTCTGAGGTTAGCAGCGGAACTTTTGTAGAGCATCCCATGATGTTTTAGCCAGCCAGCATTTTCTCTGTTGCCTGGTAGAAATTTACTATCATATCACACTCTGGGACACTGGTAAAATCTGGAAAACTTCTCTTCACCCACCCCTGCATACCACCACCAGCTAATAAGGTGTCTACCTTAGATTTGTTTTCCATTTCACAGTGTTCCAGTTGTTTACTGTCTTATCTCATTGGAGTCTCACAAGAGCTCCATGAGGTAAACACATATCATCAAAACCTGAAAATGGAACACTTTGCTTGCCAATTGTTTTTCAAAAAATTTCCCCCAGATGGCTTATGACTATAGCGAGTCTAATTGTCTCGAGGAAAGATGAATGGAATCACATTTCCAAAGAATTCAGCCACCTCCTATTCCAGAGCTCTAGGATTCTCAGCTGCACCTCTGGAGCGAGGGTCCTGGCGCATTTATCACACAGTCAGAGTGGAGCTCAGAAGGAGGCAAGAAAGGAAGCTGGAGAGCAGGCAATGGCAACACACCTTATAGCCTTCACAATTAGGTATAATCCAGGTCGTATGGAACAGACTTGATTGCTGGCTTCTGGGAAAGGAGCAAACTCTGATCTTTGTGGGTTTAGTGTTCCTCCCTCCCCACCTCGATTAGCCGAGTACTCTTCAGCAAGTTGCTGAACCTCCTAGTCGAGTGGTCTCATCTGCAAAGTGAGACTGGTAATGCCTATTTTATTGTGCTGTGCTAAAGACTGAATGAGACGATTTATATAAATTGCCTCCCCAAGTACCTGGCAAACACCTGGCAAATAAGAGACCCTCAATAATCATTGCTTTCTTTTACCCTTAAAATCATAGTATTTAATGTTTAAAATTAAACTAATGTGTAACATTAGCCATCAGAGCTCATTAAGCATAAAAAATACTTCAGGAGGCCCTGCTTTTAAGAAATCTGCTGCAATTTGAAATGGAAAATACTAAATTTTTATGGTTCATTTAATGAAGGCAGTTCCCACAAAAATGTTTATGTGATTTAAAAAAAAAAAATCAACGTGGTTATGAAAGCCCCTTAGAAAATGTCACAGTTCCATTTGGTTAACCCACCCAGTGTATTTTTGAGTACCTACTAAGTGCTCAGATTTGAGCCAGTATAAATAGTTACAGCTGATATCAGCCCCATTGGGTGGATGCTGTGAACCTTCCATTCACACGGCATTCACCAGGTGCCTCACCAGCTCCATCTCATTCATCCTCACGACAGGTTGGAGCGACAGGTAATGAGTCTGATTATCTGCACTTTACAGCTGGCTCTACCAGCCGTGAGAGGAGCAGATTCATTTGCCAGAGGTCACCCAATCTACATTTCCCAGGATTCAGCCCCGTGCTCATAAACATATCCATTATGTTATAACCTTGGAACATGAACAGAGTATGTGAGAAGTTTAAGAAATGCTCTCTGAATAGAGTCACTTTTTAGAGAAGTGCTGGCTTAAAATTTATTTTAGAGCAGTGAGAAATGAAAATGGTTATTAAAGCCATCCATTACGATAGGCTAACTCTGTCCCATTATGTGGCAATGCTTAGTGTAAGTTGAGATAATAATGATCATAACTAACATTCACTGAGTACTTTCTATTCTCCTGACTCTTTGCTAAGGACTTAATAGGCAATAAAATTTAAAATGCTTTAAGTTAATGAAATATGTCATGCAGCTACATATATTCTTTAGCAGAATTTGTGAAAAGAACTTTTGCACTGAAATCTCTGCATCCCAACTATTTTGCACACTGAGAAGCTAAAGGGGGATATAATTCTCTTTTCCTGCCTTGGTAGATTTTCACTAGTATATTTTCCTATAGCCGAGTACACTTTCTCAGCCCCTCACAAGAATATATGTCACAAGTCATAGCATAGAATATGTCGTAAAATAGCAATCTCGGAAAACTGAAAAATGTCTAGAGATAGTGATTGACATCATTCAGCCATGTTACAGAAATATGCTGTAGTTTTAATGACACTGTGAGCATCAGATATCTCTCTTTGTTGACCAGTCTCTAAACTGGAAAATCAACACCAGCTTTCCCATAGATGGAAGAGATAGCACTCCTTCAGAACATGACCCTGTGCTTCCAAAAAAGAGCTGGAAACGAGGATAGGCGGGTACTTGTGTTTCCTTACTTGGATTAAATTAATAACACTCTAATCACTGTTTATTAAGATAGGATCCAAAGGATACTTTTTCTTATCTGAAGTTTACATGTTGCATTTGTTATGCAAGCATGTAAGTGAAAATAAATCACAGAAAATGAAATTAAAGGTGTTCCCATGAAAGAAAGTGTCTTAGAAGAATCTTAATGTGTTTTACCACATCTTCCGTATAGTTCACTTTTATTTAAATATGCTATTTATGCTATTGCATATTTAAATTGGTGAGATCAGATCACAAAAGAGTATAGGTATGGAAGGCATGTATAACCTATGACAAAATCTGAAATATTATAAAAGCAGTAACATTATTTATACATATTGAAGTCAGTTTTACATGTAGACATCGTCATCGTCATTGTGGTTGTTGTTTTACTCAGAAACTGGTATTTAGAACAGTTAGAATAAACCTTGATTCTTTATCCATGTCATTAACTCTACAGGAGATGGCTCAGAGTAACGGTAACATTAACTTTCACCCATGAGTCTGAGAAAGTATATTGGAAAGATGTACCAACTACCTTTGACAAGGTGACAAATCTGCAAAGGAATATCTTTATATTTGCCAACATTTTAGGGAAAAGAGAAGCTGTTCAGAAGCTTTCATTAATCCAGTGGGTGTCTTCCCCTTATAACACTGGGACATGGGTTTGATTCCAAAGTGGAGAGAGGCTTGGTCTTCCCTGTGCCTGGAACAGAGCCTGGCATAGAGTATGGAATTAACAAATGTTTGTTGAATGAAACATAAATTTTAAAGTTTCTAATACTATAGATAGATTCAATGTATAGGCATAACATCTTTTGGCATCTAGTTAATATGCTTATTATTTGCAAGGTGTCTGTTAATTTTATATTTCTGGAAATAAAATTTGAAATCAAATTGAATTTTGATTTTCAGATATATGTAGATTACCATAGGAATCTAAACTTAGGATAGCAATCATTGGGGTTATTAGTCTAGTCAATAAACTAGGCAAGAGTTTTCTCATACCATATTTTCAGTATTATACTATTTAGAAACTCTTTTGCTTACAGTAAAATAAAATAAATTTCTAGGAAGAATAGTAATTTTAGGATTGTTGGTTAAAAATCAACAATTTAAAGCCTAAGTTCACCTCAACTTCTCAAAGATGAGAGAAATATTTGCTGTGAATACTGTTTCCTCAATGCAATACATATTTTGACATTCATTGTCAACTTATTTAACATTGAGAACAAAGTTTGCCTATTAAAAGTCAAACAAACCAGTGATACCCTTGCCATTTTATTAAACCATTATCTTAAACCAAATGATAAGATTATGTAAAGATACTTGGTCAACTTCTCAAAAAAGTAAAAATTATTTTCTTTCAGCAAAATAAAAAGTACATTATAATTAAGTTGAGTAGTATAAAAATAACCTTTATGTCTTTGACAATATAAGATCATGTTTTGTTTGTATGTCCATTTACTTTAATATTTCAAGAATTTCAAGTTCCATAGACTAGCAATTAGTTCTTCAAATTAATTTTGTGGACTAATATTTAAATAATTACCCTTCATGATTAAGGTAAACTTACAAATGTTCTGGCCTGATTCTAAGGGGATCAGAGGATTAGACTTATGAAATTTAGAGAAAAGAATAACGACTGGTGCTGTCCGCTACCCTGAAGTTCCCAATAGCTAACAAAGAAGTTTTAATGAATCTTAAGGAGAGTTTCAAACAGCACGAATAGAATGCGAAGTCCAGGAATTGTTTTTTGTTCATCTTATACATCAAGAGTTTAAAAAAGAAACATGTAGCATCTTTAACAACCATTAATGAAACAGTGCTATGCATGAGATATGTCTTTAATAAATTCCAAGTGGTATTTTTAAATAATGTGAAAGGTCATCAACAGAACTCTAAATATAGCCAACCCACTGTAATTGAAACTGCTTACATGATTTTTCTCCTTGAAAGAAGTCACATACAAAATCATCTAAAGAGGTAAAACATATAAGGAAGCAACACTTAAAAAACTGCATGTATGTAGATGATATTTAACATACACACAACACACACACAAGAGTTTACTCTTCTTGTACTTGTTTATTTTTAGCTGTCTCAATAAAATGTTTTTCCTCCCTCTGTTTTACTAAAACATGCCTATCTAGGAAGGAAAACAGATGTAGAATTGGACAACTATGTCTTGTTTGGGCTTTTTTCCTGTCAAGTAGAATTTATGATCATTGTCACACAATAAGAGAGTCTAAGTGAAACAGACAATAAGTCAGGAAGCAATTGCTGGGATACTTAACACTGCAGCTTTGGAATTCAGGGTTCGGTTACTAAAATTTCATTTGATTAAGCCAAATAAGGATACAATATCCTTTCTTACACAAAAACCTCAGAGTAACTGTAAAAATGAAAGAATTGGAATCACAATGAGCAAAGATTCACAACAAACTAGTTTGTAAGAACCTTAAAATATTTTTAAGAATTTTTTCCCTTGCATCAAAAACAGGGTAACCATGTCAAAGTAACCTGCATCTGCTTTCCTCTCTCTTCCAATATATTACTAAAGATAAGCAATAATTTAGTTTGATTAATTAGCTTTTCTACAAAGCATCTGTCATTCCAAGCTTTCAATGACACATTAAATAATAATCTCTTAAACACTTCAGTCCCAAATTAATAAAGTTTATTAAAACAGAATTGTCCTAATAAAAATCACACACTATTTCATGTAATTTAATAAAGATGAAATATGAAAATAATTCGTGCAAACATTTTTAACTTTGTATTTTACCTCTGAACCTATCCCTGAACATATTCTGCATCTTCTCAGGCAATAAAATAATGAACTTCTTATAAATGAATAATCAGCTTACCCAAATTTTTAAAAATTATATTCACAATACTATTTTCCTTGGGAAGCTGTATGTTACAGCTCTGCCTAGAAAGCAGCATGAAACTTAATGACAAAACACAGTGGTGAATTTATTATTCTTATATTAAGCTCAGTTTTCAAGTAAAATTTCTGAGCAAACCTTTTTGTTTATTTCCCAACACAAAATGTTTTATTTAGCAAAAAAAAAAAAAAAAATTTGATTTTAAAACACTTCTTAGAGCATCCTAAAATGATCATCTCAAGAGGCAAGCTCACATTAAATCAACATTTCCAAACCTTGGTATAGTCCACAAGGCAAATCTTTCTCACAAACATTTTGTAACATCTTTCCCCCAAATATCTGCGAGTTATTTTAAGAGTCAATTGCACCCATGTATATCTACAATACCAATGTCCAATGAGAGATATGATAACCATAAATGAAAATCTGCCAGTGCAGTTTATATCACTTGTAAAATGTACTCCAACAGGAATAAAAGGAGGAAGGGAGAGAGAAAGGGAGAAAGGGGTCTCTGATGAACTGGCCTTTATGAAACAGAGAGAACCAAACCAGCAACAAGTAGCAGCGCAGAGAAGTTCCCCTGCAGGCTCGCACATCTCACTTGAGTGAGAGCGCACGGAGGACTGCAGCTCACAGAGCAGCCTGTCTGCCCAGGGAGCTCTCAGGAGGAGCCCAGAAGCAACAGCAGAACGTCCACTTTTCAGAGAATTCAGACACACTGAGAGCAAGCCTTCTTGCCTGGCAGTCCCAGAAGCCAGCACTAATCGGAAGGATCTCCCTTCCGTCCACCCAGGCACCGCGGATGGGTTGACCTCCAGAGCTGGCCGTACCCCCTCCCCACCTAGAATAAAGTGCGCATTGTCTCCCACTGTGCTAATTGTGAGAAAACAGCCCCTGTCCTAAATGTAATAATTATCGAAATAAACAATCTAAAGCAATCAAGACCTAAATTCAAGGGGCAAAAAAGAAGAAGAAAAAAAGAAAAAGTGGCAAAAGAAAAAAAAAACACATGCTCAGATGAAGTAACCCAAAGATGAACTTAAGAGTCATATTAAATGTTGGCCTGAGGAAGCTTCTGTGATCACGTCCCCACTACATACAAGAGACCATTGTCCACACAACAGAAATCAGTACGTTGAAATTTATCATGTAGCACTTTTTTGAGGTGCAAGGTTTTCTTGCCCCAAACTACCACGTCTAATCCCAACATTCTGATTGAAGAAAGTGACCACTTCTCTCCTCCTAACACTATCTTTCAAGTTGAATCACAGACTTCATCAACGTCCTGCAGTTTAATGCTTTTTTTTTTTTTCTTCTCTTCCCCACATTTGCAGCTGGACAAATATGAGGGGGAAAAACAGCAACAACAAACCCACACACATTTGCTTGAGCAAAGAAAAATAATGAACTGAATATGCATATCCTCATTAACTAAATTTAATTACGCTGAGTGGCATAGTAATCAGTGGTTGCTCCAGTTACAGTATTCATTGAAAGGGAGGTGGATTCCAAATTAAGGCGAAGCGTGGGGGACAGTCGCATACTGATGAGGGAGCCGCACACAACATGATACAATACACTATCTAACTCATTATTCAGAGAAGCCGAAGAAAGAAGTACATTACTCTGTTTTAAGACCAATGCAAGAACAATTAGCCAAGAAGGCTCCAGTCCCCTACTGACTGCCCCACCTCCATAGATTTCACAGCCGCCGGCCTGAGACGGACTGTACCATTTGCATTTTTTTCTTTTTTTTAAGTGAACAAAAACTCACACTGCTTTTATAAAAAGAAGGCCTATGCCCCTGACCACAATAGCGGGGAAATCCTATCTCCACACCAGTGCGCGGAGCTCCCCATGCTCCCACAACTTGAGCTTGAACTTTCCGCAGGCAGCAAACTTTATAACACGTGCATGGAACAATAAAGGAGGAGCTCAGAAGACAGAAGGGAGGGGGGAAAGTTTTGGGGGTGGGTAATAGAAAAGGTTATCACACCAAACTTACCATCCACCAGGTCCTGGCTGACATGTCATAACATAGCTGCCATTTTATGGAGCTGTCCGACGTTTTCCCAGCCATTATGCTGTCAGCAACCTTCATCAGATGCAGCTCAATGGAAGATAAGACACCTAATCAAGAAAACATCAGCGGTGGCTTGCTGGACTACATGTAGGCCAATCCTTATCACACTGCATCATGGGAAAAAGCTCCTTTATTAGCAGGAGGAACTGCAACCTCACAGATAGAAAGACAAGGATCAGTTCTTTGCCTTTTTTTTTTTTTTTTTTTTTTTTGGTCTAAAGGGATTGGTGAAAGTAGCTAGCGTTCTTTGT
Source organism: Glaucomys volans (assembly GCA_020662805.1). Lineage (NCBI taxonomy): Eukaryota > Metazoa > Chordata > Mammalia > Rodentia > Sciuridae > Glaucomys > Glaucomys volans. The sequence goes on along the minus strand of JAJEJO010000563.1, from coordinate 535,534 downwards.
GTATCATGTGTACAAGAGTTAAGTATCTTGCAAGTGGGCGGCTAACTGCTTTGCTGGGCGATGCAGACTAAAGTTTATTTGCATTCTTCTCTGTTGTATATTGTTTGACATGGTCCATGGTCCTTGCTGAGCAGATGAAGGGAAGGGAGGGGGTGGGAGGGAGTGAGGGGCAAGGGAGCTGTAGTTGCTCAGAATTAATATCTCCCCCAACAAAGACATAACAGTTTCCTTGACACAGTTGGAACACAGTCGGTTCAGATGTCACTGCACACACGGGGGTGCGGGTGTGTGTCACACACACACACACACACACTCACACACAGTGGAACACACAGGTAGCAGCTGCAGCTGGATTCAGCTGAGGTTGCCAAAGGCTACAAACTCCATTCTCATGCTGGACATATGGAAGCAGTTTAACTCTTTGAAATCACTGTTCAAGAAGAGCCCTGCAGACTGAAGGATAAATCAGCCTGAGAACAGTTTCTCAGTCAGGAGGCAACTGGCCTGTGCTCACTCCCTTCTGAAGATGGCCTAGAGGCAGCCTTTCCTTGCGGAGGCAAGACTGATGAAAACGAAGAAGGAAGGGAAGAGCCAAGTTTGTGCGTAGTCTGACTCCAGACCTGGTTCTGCACCACTCAGAAGGGGTTGTTTCTGCTTCCTCCTGGACTTGAACTAGTTCTCCCCATAAGCACACACAGAAAGTCGGGACTAACATTTACTAATAAAACCACCTGCTCCCAATATCCTTCCTCTTTTCTTCCCCAAAGAGTAAATAGCTGAATGCTGCAGGGAGAATCTTAAAAGATTCATGCCATTACAATAAGAAACCCAGGCTAAGACAAGCAGATGCAATTCTGCCCTTTCTTTTGCTCACATACAAAAAGGCAAGTACATCTCTACAAAGGGTGCCATTGAATTTTGGGCCCCTATCACACACCACCAAACCCAGGCAACCCCTTTGCATTGGCATTTTGTCCTGCCTTCCATGTTCCCTGCCAGTATTCTCTGCATGACTCTTAGGCTTAGAATTTACATTTGTTGCATTCAGTTTAAAAGGCCAAACTCCTTTTGATTCAAAGTGAAGGGAAAAAGTTGCTGTATTACCCGAGTTCTCTTTCCTCTCCAGGCGGTTCGTGAGAGGCTGCAAAGGCAACTAACTTGCTTCAGCCCGTGAACTTCAAGGATGAAAAGCAACCGCTGCTGAAGCTCCGTCCCTTGGGTATTTTTATATTCACCTGGGGAGACATGTCAGCCACAGTCTCAGACAGGACAGGAGCTTAAGGTGGCCTGACTCTGGGCTGGCAGCAGATGAACCTGCCCTTCACAGAAACAGCTTATCCTCTCAGGGCCGAGGACGCTTCTGTGTCTCCCTCCTCCAGTTGGTATTTTATTCTCAGGCGGGAGGGGCGGTTGGGGGACTGGAATGCCCCACCCAGGCCTCTGCCTTTGAAGTACCCCATGGTCCTGATGCCTCCTTTCTCTCTCTTCCCTTTCCATTCTTCAAGTGTTATTTGTATTGTTTTTCTTTTGAGCAGATAATAAAAACATTGATGGTCACCATAATTCCCTGCTTTAATTTTCTGAAATGACAGCAGTTGTGCTGAATGCCTACTATGTGCCAGACATCACAGTGACCGGCACAGTCCAGAGATCAGAGATAGAGTCAGTGTTTCACCAACCTCACAACGGTGTTCACCCAAGTCTTGACAGGCAGGATGAGCTCCAGGTGCTACAACAGCAGCCCAGGGAAGAGAGGTGCCCAGATAGGGACCTTCCTGGGCTCGGGCAGGACCAGCACAATTTGGAACACAAGGCCTCACCGTGCAGGCATTTCCAGAGCTCACTTTTGGAGCAGCTGCGTGACCTGGAAATGAAGCTGGCTTGCTTTCACTTCCTCCCTCTCCCACACAATCAGCCCCTCCGCAGCACACCTCTCCCAGGTGCTCTAAGTGGAAGGAGGATCAACACATGCCTTTCTCTGCTGCACTGCATTCAAAGGCTCTTTTTGGAACAGCAGTCATTTTGGGTGCTGGCCTGAGAGCACCCAGTTCACAAAGGCCTACCAACTGCCCTTTAATCGTCTTGGCACATTCTGCAGCTAACACACAGGTGCATCTACTGAGAGGGTCCTTAACACTGTCTCTGTAGGGACACCTCCTTTGATTAGTTGACACCTGGGAAATGATAAATGATGACAAAGGAAGCAAGGGGAAGGAGCAGACAGTGGGAGAGAGTGTAAACCATGGGGGACAAAGAAACAGGGATAGAAATGACAGATCTGTGTACTTGGCTTGTGCAGCTGGGCAACAAGACACAACAGGTAACCAGGGATCACTTGTGGAGTTCAAGAGGAAACAAACTCAGAAATGGGACTGGTATCCACTAAAGGCATGCTCAGCGTGGACCATGCCCCATCCTGGGGGGTCTTTCACTGAGAGTGAAAATTCTGAGCAAGCCCATGCGTCCCATAGACTGGTGCTGGCAGGCAGCAAGGTGAACAGGTGGAGCAGTGGTGCCTGGCCACCCCAGTGACTGCTCTCCCCAGACAAAGGCCTAAGAGTAAACTGGATATTCCAATTCCTGAAGCACTAAGGACCACTGTGGACGTCACTGAAACTCTACATTGCTTAAATACTCCACATGTCCCCAATCTCAGCTCTTTCCCTCAAGTCCTTCCTCCATAGCATCTGCACCCACCTAGAATTCCACTTTCCTCTCTCCTAGTCTCCCCTTCTGAGACTTTAACCATGCTGCCTCTTGAGGCCTCCCCAACTTACACACAGCACTGGGTAGAACAAAAGTGTGGGAAAAGCCAGATCTTTCATCCACAGTGATCCCCAGTTGTTACTCAGTCATGTCCTGGAAGTGCTTTGATTTCTGTCATCACTGGCAAATAAACTAGGGATCAGCCTAGAGCTGCCCATGAGGGGGCTGACATTTGCAGAGAGGCTCCTAGAAGCCCATTACTGTTTCTGGCTATTCAGTCACCCTCTCTTCCAGCAGCAGGGAGTCAGTGACCAGAGTTCTAGTCACAGGGTTTCTACCTTTGGTTGTATGACCTCTGGCAGGTCACTTAACCTTGGTAGCCATAATGTATCCTAAATCCTACAGCTAATAGTTAAGAGAGAAAACTGATGAAGGGAAGGCAGAAGCATACTTCTTTATTTCCCTCTGCACCAAAGGAGAGGGATTTAAAGATAATCAGAGAGAAGCAGACAGAGACACTGAGGGAAAGCAGAGTGAAAAGTGAAAATGGAGCCACTGTGGTGCCTTGCTGGCTGGTTGGAGAGACTCCCACGCTGGCTTGCTCACTCTGATCCTCCCCAGGGTGCTTGCTGGCTTCTCAGTCCCTCCCCTATGCAGCCCCTCAGGCTATGGAGTTGTCTTAACTCCATCAGACTCCGTGGTCAGGAGCTTTCCCTGCTCAGGGCTGTTGACCCAGGGAGTCTACAAGTTGAGATACTATTTAGAGATTCATTTAAACTATTTTATTGTGATTTATTTTATTTTTAACTTTTTAGCCCTGATACCAGTTCTAATCTAATTCTGTACTAAACATATGAGCCCTGTGCTCATAGATGCAGTAATAAATTGAAACACCTCATGTAGAGAAAAGTTCCCTTAGGGGAACTCATCCTGGGTTCATTGCTAGTTATTTGAGCTTGAACAAGTTACTTAAACTTTGTGAACCTCAGTTTCTCCACCTATACAAGGGGGCTGAGAATAGCATGCCTCATGGGATCATCATGAGGATTAAATTAGACCACAATGGCCACATCTATGGTCTGGTGGTGACAGTTTCATGGGTGCAATTTACTCCCAAACTTGTCACCATGTCCAGGTTTCCATTCTCTGAGGACTGGGGAGGTACCTGTGGCCATTCTATGAGCTATCTCGCCTCACCCTCTGGATCTGTCTCAGACTGCATGCAGTCCCCTCAGATTAGGGCCACTAGGGGTCTGAACTTGGTGGACAAGAGATGGTTGAAGACCATGAGGGTTCCCTGCCCTTTGGACCTCAAATCCAGTACCCACTCCCATTCAAACAGCCAGTAACAGTCCCCCAGTCTTCCTTCACGGTTTTCTTCTGGTAATGCTGTCAGGAGGAGGTTAGCAGCCCTTAGCCTCTCATTTGAAGGAAGTCTGGACTTAGCCCTCCCCATGCCATGGGCGATGCCTACCCACCAGGGAAGGTCAGCTTCCCACCCACCTCAGCAGTGGCTTCCGGTAGCCCTTCCTATTACATCCCCTTAAGATCCCATCTTAATTGATTTCTCCCCATCCCTGATGTCTCCCAAAGGAAGGCCTTGAGTTTCATCCAATGTGCTGGACAATAGGCCATTTTGAAGACAAATAGCAGAATCTTCAGCTTCCCAAAGAGATTAAGCACTGAAAGGAATGGAAACAACTGATTATCAAAGTTGGAGACATCCTGGTGATGATATGATCTACCTCCGGCTTCTCCTGGAGGCAGGTATTTGTTACAGACAAAGATATTTTGATTAAAACCAGGAACAGAGTCTGGATCTGGAATTGAAATGTGCTCACCCTTAACTTAAACTAACGTTTCTCTACCACTTTTTTTGAAAATACATGTTTGAAACATTTTCTCTCATATGTAGCCATTTATAAGAATGTGTGGCAGCTGTGGCAACTGACACAAGATTTGAGACTGATTCTGGGTTAAAAAAAAAAAAAAAAGGTTACCATATAGCATGATCCCATTTTTTATAAATAAGTCAACCAGATCCATATGTTCACTTATACATAGAAAAAATATTGCTATTAATTCAATTATAACTGGGGAGAAGCATGTACTTTTGTATAATTTTGTATTCTCTGAAATATAATGCTACACATTGTATCTGTAAATAAAAACAAAATGTAACATAAAAGTATATAGCATCTTCCTGTACTTTTATTTATGTGTGTATTTGTAATTTCCTGTGAATCTACAATTTCACCAACAGATAGATGGTCCTAAACTTACCTGGCTCAACTTATGATTTTTCAATTTTACAATGGTGCAAAAGCAATATGCATTCAGTAGAAACTATACTACACATTTAATTTTCATTTTTTTCCTGAGCTAGCAATATGTGGTATGATACTCTCTTCAGGGGAGAGTGAACAACTGATATTCCACTGATGTTCTAAACCGTGATGTCTGGTAGGCTAGGTGTACTTGATGCATTTTGACTTTCAATATTTCAGTTTACAATGAGTTTAATAGAACACAATCCCAATCATTAAGTCAAAAGAATCTGTATTTTTAAAGCAACAACATGAAAAAAGTAAATGCATTTTTCCATCTAAATTTTTTAACTTCCACACACTGAGACAGACTCTCTAGAGGACTGCCCAGTGCTCCAGGCATTCCTGTCCTCATGGTCATGGTCATATTCTCCCATCATGCTTTAGGAAAGCAAAGAAAAAATTAAAAATGAGAGTGGCGGTGAAGGCAGAGTAACAATGTCCTGCATGTGGCCCATCGGACAAGGCAAACCTTGCCAAAAGATTGGTGAGTCTCACAAATAAGGCTCCCCAAACAACTCTGGGAGGCTGGTGCATGTGAATAAGACAGATAAACACGACACCCTCAAGGCTGATGGAAAACAGCGATAGGCGGCCTGGAGCGCCTGCCCTGCAGTGTTGAAGTTCTTCTGAACCAACAAAGACGGCAGCAGATTTCCTAATGACTGTGTCAAAGCCTCCTACTGGCTCCTTAAGGGCAGGGTTATCTCTCAGAGGCTGTCATTAGGAGACAAATCTCCCCATGTGCCAAATGCACCCTCCTCTCTACGCCCTGACTCTAATCCAGCCATCACACACACACACACACACACACACGTAAAACTGGGTGCTAATGAATGCAGATAAATGACAAAAGGGAAAAGAAGGCCTCCAAAAGGGATGTGTGCGTGTGTGTGTGCGTGTGTTGAAATTAAAGAAGGGAAGGAAGGGTCGTTGGGAGTTTTATAATTTCACCTGCTATTGCCAAAGTGGGAGAGGAATTGATTTATGCTAAAAATTCCCATTCATAGAACAGTCATCATTTCTCCAGGAACATTTATTACTTGTTTACCGTATGTCAGATTCTGTTCCAAGCAGAGGTGAGCAACTATATGTCTGTTCTGTGCCCTGGACCAACATGGGGTCTAGTGGGGTAGTAGGGGTGAGAAATGACATTAACCACCTATTCACAAAAGTAAATACAAAACTGCACCAATGTTGGATGCTCTGAAGGGGAAGTGCTATGACCAAGTGTAACTGGGAAGCAGTAGGTTTGTAGCTGGTTAGGCAAATCTGGGAAGGCTTCACAGAAGACACAAATTCATTGACTTTCCACACAATAACCTTCAAAGTAAGTTTGATTATCTTCATTTACAAAACTGGAAGTCAAGGCTCAGGACAAATTAAGCAATTTATCTCAGAATGAGAGATGGAGCTTGGAATCCAAGCCAAGGATGTCATTTTCTACAACCAATTATTGTTCCTGAAGGTCAGCTACTTTAATCTCAGAAGCTGATGTTATTTCTCAGTTTCTGGTCTTTCTTAGAGTCAGAGATGGTGACCACATTCTAGGACTGGAAGAGGACAGGATGAAAGCACCGTGTGCACCAGGTTCTAAGACTGTGTCTCATGAAAATGAAGATTAGGATTGGGGGATTCTGCTCAGGGTTCTTCAAATCTACTCCTGTACTTTTTTTTTGCAATGTAGGAGGACTATATCCCATAAAGATAGGGCTCCTGTTGTCATCTGCATCATCTCAAAAGTTTAATCAAGTATTAAGTGTCCTGTACAAATCTTAAGTAGGAGGTTTTAACAAATGCATCCACCTAATCCACACCCCTATTATGATCCAGAACATCTTCCACGCCATTAAAAGATCCCCGTTGGCCTCTTGAGGAACACCCTCTCCTCCTAGGCCATTCATAATCACTGTTCTGATTTCTGTTGCCATATGTTGTGGTTTTCTAGAAATTCATATATGTAGAATAATATACTATCTATTCATTTGCATCTGGCTTCTTCACTCAACAGTTTTTGAGATGTATCCATGTTATTGTGTATTAGTAGTTTCTTTTATTGCGGAGACATTTTATTGTATATTTACACCATAATTGGAGTATTCATTCTCCCATTGATGGACATTCGTGTTACCTCTGGATTTGAAATCTTATGATAAAAACTATGAACATTCATGAACAAATCTTTTTGTGATCATCATTTTGTAGATCTCTTCCAACTAACAGTGGAATTGCTTAGTCATAAAATAGACACATAATTAATTTAAGGACAAACTGCCAGACAGTTTTTCAAAATAATTGCACCATTTTATACCTCCTTAAGTGAAATATGAAAGTTCCAGATCTTCCTTATCCTCCCCACCTCTTGGTATTGTCAGTCTTTTGCACTTCAGTCATTTGGTGGGTGTGTAAAAGTATCTCACTTTAATTTCATGGTATTCACCTAATGATTAATGAGTGGAGCCCTCATTCACATGCTTATGCGTCATTTTTATGTCTCTTTTTGTCTATTTAAGACTAATATACAAGTTGATTTCTATTTTTATTATTGAGGTATAGAAGTCTTTTATAAATTAAGGAGATAAATCTTTTATTAGACATTTGTATAGTGAATATTTCTCCCAATTCATACCTTCTTTGTTCATTTTCTTACTGTTTTCAATTTTGGCAATATCTAATTTATTAGTTTTTTCTTTTATTGTTATTGCTTTCTCTTTCCTAAGAAATTCTTGTTTACCTAGAGACCACAAAGACCCTGCTCTATGTTTTCTTCTAGAAGTATTATAATATTAGTTTTATATTTAAATTCCATGATCCATCTCAAATTAGTTCTTGTATCTGATGTGAGGTAAAGACCAATACTATTTTTCTTCATATGAATAGGCTATTGTTCCAGAACTGTCCATTGAAAATAATTTCCATTTCTCATTACACTGCATTAGTACATCTGACAAAGATCATTTGACCTTACACATGTGCATCAATATCTTCTCCATTTGTCTATGTATCTCATTGCTAAATTTGCCTATCCTCTTACCAATATCTCACTGTCTTGATTAATGTAGTTTTTAAGTAATCCAGCTATCAATTTTATTTTTCCTTTCCAAAAATGTTTTCTCTGTTTTAGGGCATTGGCATTTCCATATAAATTTTCTAGGTAACTTCTACTAAGATTTTTATTGGAATTGCATTGACTCTTCAGATTGACTTGGAGACAATTGACATCTTTACAATTTTGAGCTTCCAATCCATGCATATAGTATAGACTTCAATTCTTTAGATTCTATTTTCTTTTTCTCAGTAATGTGTTGTAATTTTCTGTGTAAAGGTGTCATATAAGGTCCTTATTTGTAATTTTTAATACAGAAGTCAAGGAGATAAATTGAAAGAAATTTTAATTTTTAAAAAATTTGTTCTCAAGTGTTTTATGGTTTGAGATGCTTTTGCAAATGAAATATTATATTTTATTTCCTGTTACTCATTGCAAGACTATAGAAATACAATTGATTTTTATATACTGACTGCCCACTTCCAACATCCTTACTTAATTTGCTCATAAGTGCCCAGTACTTGTAGTTTTGTTTCTTTTTTTGTTTCTTTTCTTTATTCTTATTTTTTTGGGGGAGATGGTTATTGTTTTTGGTAGATTACTTAGGATTCTATTTGTTCACAATCATATCATCCACGAAGGGATGCTTTCCAAAATATATGCTTTTTATTTCTTTTTCCCCAGTGGCCATAATCTCTTTGAACAATGTTGAATAATAGTGATGAGAAAAAACATTCTTGTTTTGTTCCCAATCATTGGTGAAAAGCATTCAATATTTTACCATTAAGTATAACATGAGCTATAGAATTTTCATATTGCCCTACATTGAAGAAATTTCCTCCTATCTCTAGTTTGCTGACAGGTTATTTTAAATCATGAACATAAGGTTGAATTTTGTCAAATGCCTTTCTGTATCTATTGAGAACATCATAGAATTCTTTTCATTTAATTTCCTGATGTTATGGATTACTAATTAATTACTAATTCATTTTGGAATGAATCTTACTTTCATTCCAAAGTAACCAATCTTATTTTCTTGTGATAAACACCATTTGGTGAAGTGTTAACTATTTTTATACGTTGTTGGATTTGACTTGCCAACATTTTGTTAATTTTTGTGTCTACATTTATAAGAAATGTTTGTCTGTAATATTCTTTTCTTGGACTAGTCTAGTCTGTTTTTTATATTGATGTAATGCTGATCTAATTAAATGAGTTAGGAAATGTTCTCTCCCCTGTTTTCTGAAAAAGATTGGGTGGAAGTGTTATTTCTTCCTTAAAAGTGATAAAATTAGTTAGTGAAGCCATCTTGGTCTGGAGTTTCTGGAAAAGTTTTAAAGTATGAATTCAATGTCTGTTGCAGTTATAGGTTATTAACATTTTCCATTTCTTATTGTGTCAATTTTTGTAAAATGTTCTAAAAAACTTTACCCACTTTAGCTAAACTGTCAAACTCACTGGTTTAAAATCACTTACATCTTTTTATTATTGTTTTAATATCCATGGGATTTGTCACAACAACCCTTCTTTCATTCTTGAAATTGGTAATTCTCTTTCTGTTTTTTCTTGATCAGTCTAGCAAAAGTTTTTAACTTTATCAATCTTCTCAAAGAGCCAACTTCTGACTTTGTTTTCTCCTATTCTTATGTTTCATTTTTCATATATTTTATTTCTAAATTTTAGAATTTCCTTTTTTAAACACTTGGGCTTAGTTTGCTCTTTTCTAATTACTTAAAATTGACCATACATCCTTGATTTTATACATTTATCATTTTCTAATATAAGCGCCCACACTTTCCAAGTCAGCTTCCTCTCTATGGCAATAGCTTTGTTTTGTTTTTGTTTTTTATCCATTGTTGTCCTTGTGGTCACCTGTGGTCATGCAGAAATCTAGCATTTCTCATAAAATTGCCTTTCAGAATTTGAACTTGGCTATTATAATAACTCCCAGTTTTCTTTTTTGGGGGGGGGGCTAACCCCATCAATGTGGCTTTAAGGGGAAAAAACTAGAGAAAGTCAAATATTCTTTTAAATCCTAACCCAAATATTCTCTTAAATCTTAACTTCATAAAAATATAAAACAACCATTCTATGATACTATGCATTGATTTATGCATTTTAATAGGTTATTCTGCAATATTTAAAAATTTTACAAATTATAAATCCAGAACTCCATTAAACTCAGAAAACTGACATGGCAGGGTAAAGCAGAGCACAATTGTCCAAAGGTGTGCTGCCCAATATGGTAGCCACTAGCCACAGTTGTGACTAGACCTTGGTTTGGACTCCAATTCTGCTGCTTAGAAATGTTGCCCTCAGAGTCTCAGTTTTCTCCTCTGTAAAATCAGAATAATAATAAAAGTCATCTTACATTACCTATTCTTGTGATGTCTATGTGATAATGTATGTAATATGTTTGTCCTAGTGAATACATATTTATTATCAGAAGAAGAGAGATTAAATAACAGGGTTAATGAAAAACAGACGTTTGGGGCAGACCATTCAAATCCTATGCAATTCTGTAGTCAAAGCTCCAACAGAGACAAAGATCACTAGTATTGGGGAGAACCTTGCTGCCCAATAGACATTAGTATGGCTGGAGGCATCACCTCAGATATTAAAATGCAAAAATGTCATAGGGAGGACATGCTGAAAATTAGAGCGAACTAGCAAGAGATAAAGCCATGCCATTGGAAGTGGAATTGTGAATCAGCAGTGCTGCCGTGATAGTGGGCATGGGGGTCAGTGCAGGTGGCCATAAGCTGGAAGTCATACAAATCTGGGCTGAGAGTCCAGGAATCAATTCCTATTTTAAACCTTTAAAATGCAACTAATAAGGACTCCCGATTATAGTGCAGGAGGCAAGCTAAGGGTTTTCCTTTTTTCCACTGAAGATTGATTCTATTCTCATTATTCAAAAGATCCTCTGCTTTGAATAAATCATGTATGAGCCAACACAACATCCTCATAGACCAACATCATTTCCCTTTGATCAACCGTGCATGAGACAATTCACATTTATAGAAACACATATGATAGGAAGACTGATCACAGAGGAAAAGGAACTGGGCTTAGAATGAGAAGAACCAAAATTCAAGTTCTGTCTCTGTGACGTACTAGCTTTGTCAAGTATGTATTCACCCTTTCTAAACTGCAAGGTTCTCACCTGTAGGTGAATAAGATTACTCTGCACCCGCTTGTTGTGTGGCGATGTTGTGAGATCCAGATGAGGAAGTTGCAGAGCACTTCTCAAATGTAAGGGATTTCCTGGGAGGACAGTGTTTGAATAAGGTCAGTACCATTTGTCTCTTACAGGCTGCAGTTAAGCTCTCAAAGTTCCAGCATGATGCAGGGAGCACAAGGATCCTCCTTTGCTCCTCTCTCTTTGCATCTCCAAGAAACAGCCCAGACTACCATCCCCAACCCCCAATCTTTCTGTTTTCCAAGGATCTCTGGAACCTTGGACAAGTTCAAGTGGCTGTTATCAAAAAACTCCATCAAGGCCTATTCAGATTTTGAGTCTATATTTTACCATAAATTTTGCAAATAAAACCACACTCACAAGAGGAGAACTTCCTTCCTGCTTCATTTCCCCAGGCCAAATCCATCCAAAAGTTCCAACTGGGCCTCCCTCACAGGTTCCCAACAGAAACCCTCCCCATTGACTTTGACAGTCGATATTTCAGAAGGGTCCCACTTTCTCTTCCCATCTTACTCCAACACAAAGAGATGATGAAGGAGAAAGATGACCCATTACAACTTTAAGTGCTTTGGAGACAACAGGACAATTTTGCACTGAGTTTTAATGTCCATTGCTTGAAGTATGGGGCCTTTTCTCTGATCCTGCTGCTCTTCTGCATGCCATCCTTTCTTCTTTTCCATTTCCTTCTCTAATTTCCCTACTTTGCTCATCTCAGGCCAAATTCACAGAGAAAGATGAGTAACCTCCTACCTCCCTTACCACAGAAATATGTTTATAATACAAAGGGAACATGGTCAATTGTTTGCTGTCTTGCAGAAGGGCCCAGCCCAGGCAAAACATAAAAGACAAAGTAGAAAAGATGAAGTCTGGCTTCTCAGCAATTTCTGCTTTCCAGGTGTCTTTGGATAACTGAAGAAACATGGACTGAGTCTGAATACCTGCTCTCCCACAGTGTGCAGTGAGATGATAGGCTTCTCCAGAGGCCTCCATCCAGTCTCCTCATCTATAAAGCGAGGGTGGTGAACAATGATGATAGCTGCCATTTCATGAGGTGCCATGATGGTGCTAAGGGATGGTGCTAAGCTTTTTACAGGGGCTTCCTCACTTGTATTATTTATTCTGCCAATAAGGGATCTAAAGCTGAGTGCAGTTGAGTAAATCTGCCCTGGCTCACAGAATGAGTTCTGTAGAAGACAGATTTGTATCCAGGTCTCGCCAAAACCTGCGTAGGAAATCTGTGTCTATGACCCCCATCTCTTCTCTGAAGGCTCCTTGGCCTTCTCCCAAAGTTGGCCAGTAATTGCAATGCACACTGTGATTTTCACTTTTCAGATGCAGTGTAGGTATGTTTGCCTGCCTGTGTCTCCAATTAGAACATCTCCTGGAAGGCAGGGCCTAGGACATGTATCCAGACCAGTTGGCACAATTCTTGACCCATAATATGTAATAAAGGTTTGTATTGTGCCTGATAAAGGAGGGCTGAAAGGGAATGTGCATTGCAATAGTTGGTGCCTATCATATTTGAAAGCACTACTTTGACTTAGTAAACTGACCCATCCTTTCCTCTCTGAGTTTGAGTATCACCATCCACCTTCTGGCATTGTGCCTCTTACCTCCTCACAGGGAAGAGCGGACACTAAGCAGAGTTCACCAGAGCTACCAGAGAAGTCTATGTGGTTAAGAAAGAGAAGGTTTAGCTCAAACCACATTATTTTAGTACAACTGTCATAACTATCTGCTCCCCCTATAACCTCAGACTTCAAGGTGATAAGTTATAAAGAAAAATGGCAAGAAAAATGCATGAGCAATAAGACATGGATTTCCAATAAAGGATAGAGAGGTGTGTACACATTTTAGAGAGCTCATTTAAGAGAAACGTGCTTTAGTCTGATTATATATAGCTTTGAGCCATTTATTTCCATACTTACTGCATGGTATTAACCTAAAATAGATAAATCTTTGGTTACTCCAAGAAAGTGTTGCAACTGTAATTATGGATTAACACACACTCCCACAGTTAATAGTTTAGCATCAGTGCAACCATTTACACTGATAATATATTAAACACTACATTTTTTTTTCCAGGCACAGTGAACGACTACCAGGGCAGGATTACCTTCCACTAAGCAGATTTCATAGCTCCAAGCTTCTAATCATTTGTAACCATTAGGGAAAACATGGGGCTGAACCAATTAAAAAACCAAAAACTATCCTGAAGCTCACAAAACCACATAATTACAATGCATCACTTAGCATTTTGATTGAATGTTTGGAAATCTAGATACAAAGACTCAGAAACTACCCCCAAATATCTCATGAACATGGTAATCTTACATATGTAAATACTTCAAAAAATTGTTCCCATGATATATATATATGCAGGGGAAGATGAATGAAGAGCTAGGCAGGTAAGTAGAGACAAGTACTGTTGTTATTTTCCCAACCTAAGTCCACTAAATGTTACTTTTTCATTCATTGGTGTTTTAAATTTTCAATAGCAAAATGGAATTTTACTTGTGGAAAAGCCTAGCAATGTTGCCACACTGTTCCTTTCAGAGTTTCTATTTGTAGAAGCTTAAAGTACTTCACCCCCTGGTGGCAATCAGATGGTGGAGTTTAAAACTAGATTTTTCTCTACTCTAAAATACATCATTTAGTCATTTTGGTGTTCATCTTTTCCCTAGTTAAAACGAACTGTCTGCTTACCTCGAAATTCAAATTTTCAAGACACTCTTGGGAAAGACACTGAGCTCCTTAGTAAAAGTCATGATTAGAACAGTAAGCAGGTACCTGGGAGAACGGGAGGTGCCAGGTGTTGTCATGGTGTTCATTTCTTGCACCTGGCCTGTGAAGATTTTCCCTCCTGCACTAAGGTCGCCATCTCCCACCCCCATCAGTACCAACCCCAGGCGGTTGGTAGCATTCATTCCATCCTAGGTCTCCTCGAATTACTTTGCCTGCTGAGAAGACAAAAGTATGTTTGTAGCCAAGTGCTCTCAGGTCTCATTCACAAACACAGATCCTTCATGGGAACCTGAGCAGGGAGAGGAAGGGACTGTGACAGGAGCAAAGAATAAAATTATAATGAATGTTTCATGGAGGCCAAGAGCCACAGGAAGGAGGGCTGTATGGGAGAGATGCCGAAGAGGAGAGGGAGTCCAAGGGCAGGGATGCAAAGGAGTTTCATCAGGCAAAGGTGAGGAAACACAGAGAAAGAAGACAGTGTCAGGGAGCAGGACATAGAGAAATTGCTTTTTAAAAAGCTAATTAATTAAAATATTATCTATAGAAATCAGACTAGATTCAGTATCTCTTCTATTTTTTAAAAAACACGTATTACTTCTTTTAATCCAAGTCGCAAAGTGAGATGTTAGATAAGCAGAAAATTTATTTTTAACATTAAAAGAAAATTGTCAGAATTAGCCACCATTAATATTACAGTATAACCTGCCAGACATACTCATAGTTTGTTTGGTTTTGGTTTTTGGACATAAAATGAGATCATATTCCATGTACTATTTCATGATTATCCTTTCTTATTTAATAGCACAATAAGAATAACTTCTCATAACCCTAATTATATAACATTATTCTCATGACAAGCACCTACTTCGTTGTGTGAATGATAGTTCATCTCATCAATTGTATGTCTTTCTTTTGGGCAAATAGGGATTTTTTTTAAAAAGGCAGTTACAAATAAAGCCTCATCACTGAACTTCTCCGGGTAACAAATCTTCCCTAAATTTTATTTAATTACTTTTCTTTCTTTTGAAAAGAAATTGTTGGATGTTCTCACAAACGCATCTTTGATGTACACTTTAGTATTCATTTATATACTTTCCTAAAAGGAGTACATTAAATTTATAGATTTTTTAAGACAATAGTTTTATACTTCAGGTCTTCATATTTAGAAGCATAGCTCTTTTCAATTATTCAAATCAATTTTATGTCTTCTGCAAAGGTTTTAGCTTTCCTTCATTCAGATTCTGTAAGTTTTTAAATTTCTCTATTTTAAAAGTATTTTATTTTAAAAGTTACATAAGATCGGTATTTTCATTATGTCTTTTACTTACAAGACTTCTCTGTATTTTTAAATTCAAGTCTCTTACCAGACATCTTATAGAATGCTCGCATTTCCAATAATTTTTTCCTGCATCCTCTGGGTGTTCCAAGCATGTTTATGTCATCTGTAAGGAAAATTTTTTTTCTTTACATTTCCAATTTCTATGTCCAACTCTTAGAATTAAGGGGGAAAAAGTGCTTTTAACTTGAATAAACATATGGAAACAAAGCAGACTTGTTTGAATTTGGATCTGTAGTGCATTACCTAAAATTTACCCTATTAGCCATTCTTCAGTATACAGACAGTTCAGTGGAATTAAGTTTATTCACTTTGTGGTGCTACTATCACCACCATCCATCCATAGAACTTTCCTCACCTTGTAAAACTAAAATTCTGTACTGACAGTAATTCTCTTTTCTCCCCTGTCCCCAGCCTCTGGCAACCACCGTTCTTCCTGTCTATGAATTGGACCATAGGAGGAGCCTTTTGTAAATAGAATCTTACAATATTTGTTCTTTTGTGATTGGCTAATAAATACATCATCTCTGTGGACTATAGGGATATTAGGAATACAAAATTCTACAGATAATATTAGTAAACTTGATTTTTAAAAAATCATTTCCAATGTCAAATGATTTTGATTTTATAACTAAAAATAATCACAGTATTTATTATACCACTCCTTGTTATCATTCCAAGTTCAATTTCATGCTTTTCCTCTGTGTCTGATAAAAATGTTCACATCTGTATGTAATATGTAGTTGTTCTTAATGTAATCCTTTAGAGCTGAAGGTAGGTTGAGATATTCTTGTCTGGCTCTATCTTTTTTAAGATAAAAATGCCGATTCCTATAAAAGATAAAGCAAATGTTATAAAAAGGAATCCACAGCCCAAGGCAGTATTCCAGCCTTAATGAACTCTATTTCAAGGGCACTGAGAGAAGTGGGAATATGAAATCAGATTGTCAGCATTTATTCATCTCTTGGAGAAATCATGGAAATGGTAAAGATTCTAGAACACTGAGCAAAGCAATGCCCTCCATTTAAAATTTTTAAAAAGGAAAATTTTAAAAAATCAATTGTTTACCTTGATTTGGATAAATGGTAGAGAAGGATGATCTGTTGTTAAGTTTAGGCCAATCACAATCATCTTCTGGGAGGTACTTTAAAAAAGTTGCGAAAACTTGGAGCCATCATATATATATATATATATATATGTATGCTCACCCAAAGCATGCTGTGTCAAATAAATGCGGCTATTTTAATAAATTTCAATTATTTTCAAGTTCAATGGAAAAATATAGTAAACACTAAACTGTTAATGTATTTACAAAATATATGTTATAACTTTTTTTCAAACCGTTTTAAAATTCATGCATATATTTCACATAGTTGTAATTGGGATTTATATACAATATTGTTCCCTATTCTTTCAACCTGATATCATTTACAACACATTTTCACTTATCTATGTAAGTCAGATGGTGTATGCTAAGGGTTCTGTATCACTCAGAAAGTGGATCTACTGAATTAGCAGAAGTGTATGGAATTAAAATGAATAATTATATGTGTAAATTCATGACCAAATCACACACATCTCCTAGTCCTTCTGGAGAAAGAAACCAGGCAGGGAGAGAAGCTGGGAGCTGGGGAACTCTTGACTGCTCCCAGACCTCCACAGTGACGTCAAAAGCACAGCAGGAGTTCAGCTTAGTTGACTTCAAGTCTCCTGAAAGGCAGAAGTTGCATACCTCTCATGTCTAGTTGCCTGGCTATGGGAATTAATGTGAAATGATAAAAGCTGTGTGGAATTGAGTAAACAGGATTACAGTAGAAGTTAAGAGAAGTCCAGGAAGATCCTGGATGAAAAATCCCAAGAGTGGGCTTCCAGGCCCCCAGAGAAAGGTCTGGTAACTTGTGGGTTCTCAGTAAATACTTGCTATTTACTAACTATTAGGTATAACTTATAGGGCTGATAACTTATATATAAATATATATTAGACTGATAGGTGAGGAAAAGGTCCAAGGCTTTGTTTACCTTGACGTTGATAGATGGTAGATAAAGCTTGTGATCATGCACAACACATAAGATGCACAGATTGGGGAATAGTTTTTTCTTATGTGTATTTTTACTTGATTGACCAAATATATCCAAACTGTGGATAACTAGTTCAATGTACATGTCAGAGGGTTCTGTCCTTGGGTCTAATAACACTTTCAATAACAATTTCAGATTAGATTTTTCCTGACCTTGATGCTGTAGGTGTTTTGGGCTGTGCATGACTGGCCTGTGAGGGGTCTGGTGACACCCATGCAGTTGTCAGTCCACACTCTGACCCAGTGTCCATGGCCTTGGCTTAGCACATGCACATCGTTTACACACAAAGTTGCCTAATTTTCTTTTCTCCATTTCTTTCAGGCACAATCTTAAACACTAATGCACCAAAAATCCCAGTGGGTCTCAAGATAACTATAATGTTTCAGCTTTTATATTGTCATTGAAAGGAAAACAGAAAATTTTAAATTCTCATAGAGAAAAAAATCTATTCAAAAAATAGTGAATGAGCACTTGCCAGGCACCAGGAGGTTGCTTGAGTGGAAGATACAGTGATGAACTTGACCAAGCACACCTCTGCCCCCAAGAAGAACAGGAGGATGGCTCCTCCAATTCGCTCACAACACCAGACTGGGGGATGATGCACCACTTGGAATTCAGTCCTGGATTATAAAGGATCCTTCTACATTTTTTTTTCTCATAATATTTTGAAACTCCTAAATGATTATATGCTATTTTTTTAAGTTGTGAGTGATTCAGAAGTTTATAAACTTGTAACTGAAAATCACCCCTAATCCCACTCCCCAGTGATCACAACTCTTCAACTGAACCCTTGACCTATATGTGAAATTAAAAAAAAAAAACTAATTCTAAAGAAGCTCATTCAGTGAACACAATTCCTTATGTGGCCTCTGGCCTTCTTCTCTACCCAGTGGCATTTCCTAAAAGATGTCCTTCTTTTGTGAGCAAATAGTCCTGCATTAAAGTTAAAAGGGATAAGAGCTGGCTGGGCAATTTCAAAGATTCATTGATACTGTTCCAAGTGTTCTGAAAAGGATTAAAGGTACTGCATCTAAAATACCTGACACACAGTAGGCACTTAAGGAACAGCAAGTGCTATTATTACAGTTTAAAATTATGCATGTTCTTGAACCCTGACTGGCTGTTTCAGTGGTAGTATACTGAGTCTTGATTATAAGGTGATTGAAGTTCTTTTTTCGACAACCTTGAGGAAAAAATACTGTCTTTTAATGTGGCTGCCCAATGGGGATTATAGCTTTTCATAATCTTTGGAACACCGTTTCTCGGTCTCCTTCCAGTTAACATAATATCCCCCTTGTCCTCACAGAGGAGATGCTAGAGGAGAGGTGGAGGTTTGGTCATTTGAAATAAGACAGGGTGTTAGTGTCAGGACCATATTTCTTTTCCAACTCTAAAATCTAATTTCCTCAGAACTGCGTTTAACAGGTTTGCATTTACGGCTCAAGTTCCTGGCGTCCCACCCCTCACCTATACTACATCACTTAGGTAATGCTTGGAAAGTACTTTGAAGGAAATGGCTTAGAGTGCTAAGTCGAATTACATGATATGAGTCGACAGTGGGGAGCCATGTGAATAGATAAAATCTTCTGTCTGCAGTAAATTTCATTTTCTCTGCTAGATTTTATGGAACTCTCATGTGTTACATTGGAAATAAAGCAGGAAGTCACATTTTTATGAGTAATAGGTATGTTGGATATTGAAAAGAATAACAAAATAGTGGAATGGAATATTTGCACTCAGTTGGGTATAATAAAAATAGTCAGCTTGAAATTAAGGGTCAAATACTTTCCATTGTGCAATATTTTAAAATAAATAACAAAAAATAAAGACAGGAGAAGGTAAACCATGGAGGGAGCAGCTTGGAGGAAGTTTTCTTATTGGGCAAAAGGAGTTCTGGAGAATGGTTCTTAGTCCATGGAGACAGTTTACAAAGGAATCCTCATCCATACAATCATCCATTGGTTTGTTTGTTCATTCATTAAATAAACTTTTACTAAAGAGCTCCAGGAGGCCAAGCACTATGTCAGATACTTGTATAACAAGCTACAGTACAAGAACAAGTCCCATGTTCCATGGGACAGTACAAATATTTGTCCCATGGAACATGGGGAAGGAATTCTCTGGGAAAGTCAAGGAACACGTCCCTCAAGGAGGCAATATCTGCTGTCCAGAGGATTAGGGGATGGGAGGAAGCAATTTCACAGCAGTGCAACAGCATTAGCAAACGCATAGAGAAAGACATGGAAAGGTGAGGGATTGACAGCTATCAACATCTTAGAACACGGGGTATGCCCAAGTTGCATGTAGAGGTGAGAACAGAGAGAAAATCTAGTTCTGACTTTGTGGAACCTTCTAAGTATTACTAAGTTGTGTGCCCTTTCTGCCTTCTTCATACAGAGAACATACGCTGATGTATGTGGAAATAATGGGTTCTATTAGAATAAATGGATCAAATAAGCCCAGCATCACCTGTGGATGTACAGATAAACATAAAAAGATGCTCACAATGTAGCTGGCATCACTTCTTCAACACACCTTTGGTCATCTCCTCAATTTCTTGGCACCACACCCTATATCACTTCTAAGACCAAGAGCAGACGACAGAGAGAGAGGCTGGGGATCTCAAGGAAGATGTTCTGGGTTCAGCTCCGAAATCCCAAAGAAGTTAGTTATGTGATTTTGGGAAGTTCTGGGAGTTGCTTCTCTATAAAATGGGACTACTTACAGGGTAGTGTCCTAGAACTGTTGTACTAAGTGATATTGTCATGGGAGAAGAGATGTCTCTGGAGAAGGGTCTGAGGGGTTCCCAGAGGGAAGGGGGAATTCAACTCAGGACCAGCAGGACTCTTGGCATACGTGACAGACAAGAATTTCAGCACAAGCCAGGCAAAGGCACAGAGGATTATTTAGGAAGCAGAAACACATTCAAATGAGAATGCAAGCTATCTCAAAGAATGAGAAACCCTGCTGTAGGCTGGGGGTCCACTATGAACAGAAGGGCTGTATCTGGGCTAGCCAGGGTGGAGCTACACAATTTTGTGCCAGTGTTCCCTGTACTTGGGTATTTCCCTTATTTTACAAGGCCACAGGCCAAGGGCATGTTGCTCAAGATTTACAACCGTGCTTTCTGATTCTCAATGGCTCATGGATGTTCCCTTTGAGTCTCCCTGCTGCCACTCTCCCTCTCTCCCTCTCCCAAATCCCTCCCTGAAAATGATGCAGGTGTAGCACTCTAGCACTCTGGGCAGAGCCTGACAAACTGTTAGGTGCTGAAGAAATGGAAGCGGTTGACCAAGGCAGGTAAGCCAGACACGCAGCTTCTCAGAGCTTCATACAAAAGGAAGCCATTGCCACCTGTTGCTCCTATTCTGTGCTTTGTCCCTTGCAAGATCAAGACAGATATGACCTGGAGATGCTGGTTCATTTCCTCTGTAGGGTCATTACTACCCACACTGGCCTTGTCATCGTCACACCCTGCATTGATGGAAGGGGCCACATTTGATAAGTGCTGTACAATCACATATGCATGGAAATGAACTAGTTGGAGATAAAACCCCAGGCCACAGAGCTCATGCAGTACCCTGCAATACACATGCAATACCTTGACATGGGAAGCAAACTAATGGGATTTTTTAAATAAAGGAAGTGGGGATGGCATCTGGAGAAAAATGGATAAAAAATCTCCCTTTCCAATGCGAGAGGGGCATATGTATTCTGTTTCTGAATACCTTCTCCTAACCTCATCTTCATTCCCTCAAATTGAAAAATCTGATGAGGAAACAGGGAGGATGCAGAATGATGGAGCCCAAAAACAAATGGAACAGATTAAACACAAAAGGATCAACTGAAAGAGTTGAAAACGGTTATTTGCAAAAGGAGCACAGACAGAGGTTACTGTTTTTCACAATAAACCATATAAACTAGAGCTTTTCACTGTTAAAAATTATTTGATAGAAACAAATACTAAGTATTCGAAGCCATGAAGTGAGTTGTGTTCAGTTGGAGGCATTTCAGTTAAGCATCGTCCTGGAAGGAAATATTAAGACATGAGTCTAACACATATGGTTGAGCCCATTGCCTGAGGCAAGAAAAAGGTTTGAATCTTTAAGCAAAACCCTGACATGGTCAGATGGTCAGATTGTACTCTGGAAATATTTGACTACATATTAATATATGTAAAAAGTAAACCAGCAGATATGTAATAATCTATCTGCTGGTTATTATTTTATATTAATAAATTTATATTGATTCATATGTTTTTATCTATCATCTGTCTGTATGTATAGATATAAACACATTCTTGGAAGGAGCACAGTTTGCAAGCGTAGGGAACTGGCCTAGAAAATGGAAAGACTGAACACATGGGACAAGCATATAGCTGATGGACACTGCGGGGAAATTAGGACGAGAAGGAGCTGCATTCTCCAGGTGGAGAGAGACAGAAGCGGAGGTCAGGAGCTGTTAAATTGAGTGGGGAAGGAGGCTGAAGAAATTCAGTTCCATGCCCCATTTTTCCTCCTATGAATGGGAAGCAAGAGTCTTTCTGAAAAATGAGGGAAGGTTTTAAGGTGACAGAGTCTGGTGAGAGCCAAGAGCAGTTCCAAGCCACTGCCATGAGCCATGAAAATGAAAGTTGGTCAGGAACAAGACTCCAAGCCTGGGTTTCCTCATCTGTAAGTACCATATCCTGGTGCACTGTCCTAATGTTTATGAAAGTGATCTTTTGTGAGCTGTTACCATGTATACGATCTATTCATTTTAAATGACAAGAGGATATTTACATGACCATTCTTGATTGTTTAAAGCAAGATGTGGCAACTTTTTTCTGCAGTACTATATAGCCAGGGCTGGGAATGTGGCTCAATGGTAGACATTCACCTGGCATGTGTGAGGCCCTGGGTTCAATCCCCAGCACCACACACACACACACACACACACACACACACACAAAGGAGAAGTACTACATAACAAATATTTTAGACTTCTAGAGCATATGGTCTCTTCCATTGTATCATGAAAATTGAAAATGTTCTCAGAAAAAAGAACTCATTCTTCACATATAGAAAAAAATAGTGGCTCTGCTAGCCACAGACAATACGTAAGTAAATGGACAAAGGAATGTTCCAATAAAACTTCATCAAAACAGGATGCTAGCAAAAGCCAAATTAAAAAATGGGCAAAGGACTTGAACAGACATTTCTATTTAAAAAAAAAAAAAAAAAAAGATGGCCAAGAAGCACATGAAAACATAGTTAACATCACTAATCATTAGGGAAATGCAAATAGAAACCACAGTGAAATGCCACCTTATTCTCATTAGGATTGCTACCATCAAAACCATAGAAAATTAAAAAAAAATATTGGCAAAGATATAGAGAAATTGGAGTCTTATGCACTGTTGGTAGGAATTTTGAATGGTATTGCCTCCATGGAAGAGTATGATGGTTCCTCAAAAAATTGAAAGAACCACCTTCAACTCCAGCTGAGAGCACGTGGAATATAGACTTTGAATCACTTCTTGAAAGGCCCCCTGTTCCTTCTGATGTGCAGAATCACAGCCTATGGGACAGGAGTCCCCTGTGTTTCTCCTTTGTTAGCAAAGACATAAAACTTCTTTTTCCTTTTTCTCAAAATAAAATAACTACCATGTAATTTTGAATTCTACTTCTAGGAATTTTGAACAAATTACAGGGTTTTGAAAAGATATTTGTACACCCATATTCATAACAGAATTGTTCAAAATAGCCAAAAGATGAAAATCAAGCATCCATTCACAGATATATGGATGACCAAAATGTAGAATACACATACAATGGAATATTATTCTGCACTAAAAAGGAAGGAAGTTCTGGCACAAGGTGCAACATGGATGAATCTTTGAGAATATTAAGCTAAGTGAAAGAAGCCAGTCACAGAAAGATAAATGATGCAAATGATGCATGATTCCACTTACATAAACTACCTAGACTAGTCAAAATCATAGAAACAGAAAGAAGAATGGGGATTTCCAGGAGATATGGAGAGTGGGGAAGGAGGAGTTGTTTAATGGGAGCAGAGTTTCAGTTTTGCAAGTGAAAAGAGTTCTAGAGACTGTTTGCATGACAATGTTGACACACTTAATAGTATTGAACTATGTATTTTAAAAGACCAATTTTGTTAGGTGTATTTTAGCACAATTTAAAACAAAACAAAAAGTAGTCCACTGGCCAAAACTGTCCCTGAGGCTATCATTTGCCAATTCCTGGTCTAGAGATTCAGGGGATACCTGTTACTAAAAAGGAAAGCACTCTATGAGCCTGTGAGTGCTTTCAAGCACTACTAGTGCTTAGTCTTGTGGGTGGCAAATCCCAGGTGCTCAGTACACATGTGCTGGATTGAGCTGTAGATTCTCTACAGCAAACTCCTAGAGAGCTGAGGCCAGAGTGGATCAAATGGACATGAAGAGGAGGAAACAGGTAATGAATACCTTTCCTTCAGAGGAAAACTAGTTCCAACAACACCAAGGCTTTCTGCCGAAAGTCAAACTTCCAACTGGCTACATTGAAAGTATCCTGGGTCCTGGGACCCCCATAATGAACTTCAGAAAAGCTGCCGAGTCTGCACCCTCCACAGGGCTGCTTTATTTCAGGATTGTTGGTTTTTTAGTTGTCGATGGACCTTTATTTATAATTATTTATATGTGGGGCTGAGGATTGAACCCAGGGCCTCATACATGCTGGGCAAGCGCTCTAGCACTGAGCCCCAGCCCCAGCCCTCAGGGTGGTTTTTTAAGGTGTCCCTAAGACAATGCTAGAAAATCTTTTGATTGAGCTCCTAACAGTTCCCAACCTGTTTCCAAGTTAAAATAAGAGAACAAACTTGCTCTGACCTGAAGGCCCCCATTATACACTTTCTCTTGGGAGCAGGTTACCTGAGGCAGGGAGCGGGAGATGAAGGAGGGGGTTCAGTTTTCAACTGTACAAACACTGGCCACTCTCGTCCTCAGAGATGACACTGACATGCACCCATCTGTGTCTGCTTCTCTTCAAGGAGGACCTAACTGCACTGTGGTTCGACCAAAGTCATTTCTTTAAAGGGCATCTCCCCGTAAAGCCTGGAAATGGCTTCAGAGAAAAATGGAGGAGAACATAAGGTCACCACATTATCAGGGGGCATCATAAAGGGATTTCTGGAAGCTTCAGAGCCAATGCCCAATTCCTAGCTTTCCTCTCTGAAAGTCAACCCCTGGACAGGGAGCTGGGAAACTCTCAAATCCACTTTCAAAGTAGAAACCTGCTCAAATTTTATAAGGTTAAAATGTTGAAAGTGAAGGTCTGATTGTTGGCTCTATAAAAGAAAAAAATGGGAAAGGAAGAAAGGGGACAAAAATGTGGCTTTGCAGGGTAAGACTTTTATCTAAAGCAGGTACATTGTCTGACTCCAGGCTGAGGAACAAAGGGAGCCTTGTGTACCTCCCCACCCCAGGTCGTTGCAATGCTGGAGGGGAGTAAAAGGAGTCCGGGAAATGGTTTTTGTGTGCTGAGGAGAAGAAAGAGCAATTCATGAGAGCGGCAAACAGGGGTGTGCTCCTAGGCACGCCTGTGGGCCTGGCTTGACCAGCGGTCATGTTTCACTGTAAGGAAAGGAGGCCTGCTGCATGCTGGGGCCCACCTGAGGCTGAAGTTCTCCCTGTTGCTCATCACCATCCACTGGAGGGACACTACCGCCTCTTCCTGCAAACAGAATCAGAGCAGGAGTCCTGGAGACTACTCTCCAGGACTAGTTGGGTCACAGCGCCCCATGGGGAGCCCCAGCTGATAAGATACTGCTCCTTTGCCTAATGGCCTCTCCTCTGAAGCCAACCCAGGCCAGTCTATACCCTGTCCAACATGGCAGCCCTAGCCAAAGGCAGCCCCTGAGGACTTGAAAAGTGGCTGGTCTGAATTGAGGTATGTTCAAAATTTTAAAAACATACTGCATTTCAAAGACTAAGGACAAAAAAAAGGCAAAATGTCTCACAATTTGGGGAGAACTGAATGTGTAACTTAGTGGTATTGAGTGTACTTAGTACACACAGGTCCAATCCCCAGCATGCAAATAATAATAATAATAATAATAATAATAATAATAATAATTTGTATTGATTTTCTGTTGAACATTTTTGATAGCTTAGATTAAATAAAATAGAGTATTAATTTCACCTGCTGCTTTTACTTTATTTATTTATTTATTTATTTTGGATTCATTGTACACAAATGGGGTACAACTTTTCATTTCTCTGGTTGCACATAAAGTAGTCACAGCATTCGTGTAATCACACATCTACATAGAGTAATGGTGTTTGTCGCATTCCACTATCTTTCCTTCCTCTCACCCCCTCCCCACCCCTCATTTCCCTCTACACAATCCAGCCTTCCTCCATTCTTCCCTTACCCCCTCCCACCCCCATTATGTATCATCATCCACTTATCAGAGAACACATTTTGCCTTTGGTTTTTTAGGATTGGCTTATCTCACTTAGCATGATATTCTCCAACTCCATCCATTTACCTGCAAATGCCATAATTTTATTCTTCTTTATGGCTGAATAATATTCCAATGTATATATATACCACAGTTTCTTAATCAATTCATCTACTGAAGGGCGCTTTCACTTTTAAAACATAACTGATAGAATTTTTAAAATTATGTACATGGTTCATATTATATGATCTATGACATTCTCAACTCATTTTCTTTTTGATATTTGGATAAAAGACTAAGCCTGAGGAGAAAATCCTAGTGATGGAAGTATTGATGGTCCTTAAACCTGTAGCCACTGATTTGAGGCGGTCAGATCCTACCTGCAATACTGGTGGTGCAGATCCATACTGCTCCCTTTTGAGCCACCAAGCCCCTTGTGTCTAACTTACAATGTGTTCCTGGCACCCGTCCAGAACAAAGAGGTCCCTGAATTTGTCCAAGGATGGATGTGGCTGAATGGGGCAAAGGATTGTGTTCATCTTGCAGAGATATTCCTGTAGATCATTTCCACTCATCTCCTACTCCCAAGTGATGGAGGAAGAAATTTGAAAATGAATAGGTGATTCCAATTGCTTATAATTACTACCAAACACCAGTCCCAGGGACTGTCTGTGTGGGAAGGTCTGAAAAAACAGGTGGGATGGTCTGTCCCCTCTCTCAGGGCTGGCTTCCTTTTCTCAGAGTGGTATCTGGTGTAGTGGGATCTGGTTTGGGGTCCCAAGGCCTCTAATTCTATAGCAATTTCATCAGAACTGGCCACATGACTTTGAGCATGTGACTTAGAACTGTGAGACCACTTCCTTTTCTGTCAAATTAAAAATGTTAGTGCCTGAACCAATTTTTAAAAATGGAAAAAAAAATGCTAGTGCCCTGATTTCCAATTGGGGTAAGAATCAAATGAGAAAATTCATTCTGAAAAATACACTGGCACTTGGGATATGAACACATCAATGTTATTATGACTGGAGATTCTTTTGAATTAAAAAAAAATGAAAGATCTCAAAGTTTCCCTCTGAAGTAAGAAATGGTACTCAGGACTGGTCAGAAGGCAGAGGAACCACCCCCAGCTCTATCTGCTAGTCAAGAACTCTGTAGATGACTTCTCTGAGTCCACATGCTATGAGAACTGTAATCAGAAATATGTTCACTTCACCAATGCCAGAGCTCGAAGTGCTCCAGGGACTATTTGTGCCACCCCTTATATACTAATGAGACGTGGAATCAGTACCCCAACCCAGAGCAGCGCTCATCCAGTGGGGCCACAGGCTCATCCTATGGGGCCATGCATCCACCCTCAGACCACTGCTGAGCTTGTGACAGTGTGACAAAGACAGAATCCAAAGGCCATACAAGATGAACGTAGGTCCCCCTGGAAAGAAACAGTTGGGCTGCCACTAAGACATCTCCTTTGCAAATTGGTAGCACGGATTACCCAACTACTGCAAAGGAGCCTTAACTCATGACCATCCCATGAAGAAACTGAGTTTTTTTAAAGTATGAAAATGCTAATTTTATTGAGATGATTTTGTGTTTGACAGGACACGATTGTGAAGAGGTGGGTTATTCTATCAGTGCTGGCTGTGTGCACAACGCTCTCAAGTACACTGTGCCAGGTGTGCATTATCTAATAAACAGATCTGGCTTCATAATGGAAGAAAGTTAAATTAACTTTATTGACCCAATCATTTTAAAACCCTAAATAGGACTTAATACCCATCTGCAAATTGTCCAGGGTAACTAATTACTGTATCTGGGGGAGCTGACTCCACCAGGGTAGAGGAGAATCCAAAGAGAGGGACACGTTTCACGCTAGACAGGGTTAGACTTTCAGATCGCTCAACAGCAACAAAGGGTTCATCTCATGATCCTGCAATCTCCAGCTCCCGAGGGACCTGCCTCTTGCCAATCCCACCCACTGTCCAAAGGCCAGGAACTATTTAGGTTTTGCCATGTGCCTTACAGTTTTTGGGTGATGTCCCAAGATAACTCTTTCCTCGGATGGGGAAGAGGGATACAGTATGGATGCAGTTAACAGAAAGTCTCCCATTTTCTCACCCACTAACCCCATTTCATGGACAAAATGTGGTGTGAGAATAAATGAAAGTAGGGCTTTGACTAAGGCTTATTGTTTGATTTGAGAAAAGGAACCACTGGCATTCCCAGTGAAGCTGTCACTGAGGAAAAGCTCTAGTTTGGCCAAGCTGGGCCAAAGGGAAGAGCATTCCAAATGGGAAGAGGGTGATGCCAAGGGCAGAAGACTGGTGTCTTCCAGAAACTCTGGTTCAGAGAGCCTAAGAAATCAGCAGATCAAACAGGGTCTGACACTGCAGGGGCCACCAAAGAGCACCAGACACTGCCATTGTTTATCAGAGAAACCAAAGCACTGCAGTGATTTGAGTTGAATGAGGGATGAAGACAGCCCGCGTCCAATGACCCTTTTCATTAACAATCAAGAGTTCCTGAAGAACTAAGAAGCAGATGAGGGAATGAGTGCAAAAACGAGGCTACCAGTGAGTTCCATGGCAGGTGACAAAGTCACTGTTGGGCTGTTGACTGTGAACTTTAATACAAGCAGCTGCCCGGGCTGTGGGTTGCCGGGGCCCCAGGGAGCAGGAGAGGTGAAAAGTGATACCGCCCCAGTGGTGAGGCAGGCAGGGAGGAACACTCTGAGGAGGAAACCCAGGCACCATGGTGGAGGCAGCAGTAAACATCTAAAGCCTCAGCAAAAGCCGATGGAGGGACTTTTCCACCCAGAAGGGACCTTGGAGATCTCATGACAGAGTGGTTCTAAATCACTGTATCTGGAAAGTCTGCTGGCTGGCTGCATCAGAATCCCCAGGAAAAGAAAGAAAATCATACACTTTTCAATTTTATAGGGTTGAGGACAGAATTTTTTTTTCTTTTTTAGTACTGGGTATTGAACCCAGTGGCACCCTAGCACTGAGTTACCACCCCAGCCCTTTTTACTTTTTATTTTGAGATAGGGTCTTGCTAAGTTGCCAAGGCTAGACTCAAACTTGCAATCGTCCTGCCTCAGGCTCCCAAGTAGCTGGGAGTACCAGTGTGCACCACTGTGCATCTGACTCTCAGAAAGGTTAGTTTTAACAAGCTCCTTAATGGCTAGCATGTGCAAAAAACTTGAAAATTACTTATCTGGTTCATTTTATGGTGCCTTTAATTTACAGGAGGTGAGGCTGAGATTAAGTGACTTACCATCTGGGAGGACACACAAGATGTTGGAAGAACCAGATCTTGTTATTTTAACCAGCGTCCTTTCCTCTTCAAATTTCTATTTGGAGATTGTACTGGTTGAGTGGCAAACTACCCCAAAACATAGTCCCTTAACCATCGCACATTGAGCTCTTCATTCTGTGGATGGGGACCTCAGTTGGGTATCTGATCTCAGCTTGATTCCCTCATATGTATAGTCAACTACAAGTCAGTCAAGTGACTGCCTCTGAAGACAGACTGACTTCAGTTGGGACAACAGGGGAAGCTGGGTCACACATCTCTCCTCCTCCAGCAATGGAGTTCAGCTTATTTTAGTAGCAGCTGGGAAGGCTCTAAAATAGGAAGTGTGGTCTAGTCACAACTGTACATCATCCCTCTGCCACATTTTACTGGCCAAAGCCATCACATGGTAATACCAGATTCCAGGAATTGGGAAATAGACTCTTCTGTAGATGAGAAAGTTGCAAAGTGACATTACAAGGAATGTGCATTGAGGGATGGAAATAATTTGGACCATTTTTGCAACCAGTCTATCAGAGAGGCCTGTCTGCTTCCCTAAGATCCCCCCAACTCCTGTCCATTTATCTGATACTCCAGCCAAACTGCTATCCCCCAGTTCCTAAACACAGTGCCAAACTCGTTCAAAATATACATTTTTGGACTTGCTATTTTCTTGAATTAAAAATGTCCTTTTCACCCCCCCCCAGGCCTTTCCCTTAAATTGTCCTTTAAAATGTCATTTATTATAAAAGGGAAAATTGAAGATGCATTCTTCCCCTTCATGAAAAATTAGTAAAAGGATAAAAAAGGAGTTTTGTAAAGAGGCATAAACCCACAAAGAAGGAGAAAAGATGACAGATAATAAAATATTTCAACAGAACTTTGGGACATGAAAAGCACACATCTATGGTATCCAACGCAGCTGCCCAGAAAACATCAGAGAAACGAGCGAAAAAGCACAGCTCATCAGAACCCAGCAGAAGTGGGACCTAGTACTGGATACCTTGGAAGGTCAGGTGGAGTGCTGGCAACGTAAGGATGTGCTGGATGCACAAGAGGCCGGTGACCCCTAGGTCCACCCACTCTCTCCACGTAGTCAGGGGAAGATCATTCTTCCATCCATAGCAGGGATATTTTCGCCCAGAGACGTTAACAATGGGAGACTTTGAACTTGGAAGGAGCAGTCATAGCTCAGGCCAGAAGGGCCATTCTGAAGATTGCAGACCCCATGAAACTCCCACCTCTGCAAAGACTGGCAAGGGAACATAGGCACCCCAACCAAGGGACCACAGGATTCCTCTCTGGGGAAAATGACCATCCCAAGAGAAAGGACCTAAAAAAAGACCCATATTCTTTAGCTGGCCAGTAAAATGCCTGATACCCCCCTGGGGAAGCCTCCAGCCAGGAGGCAGGCTTTGCGGTTCATTTTTCAGGCAGCTGTCTATAGGAGCAATCTGCCAAGGGTCAGGACACCTTTGAGCAAAACTTCCACTATGACAATACTAAACCAGCTAAGCAACCCATAAAAGAATCAAGAGGTGGGTGGTGAAGTCTGAGTAATAAGAGAGCAAAATCTGTTTTCCATAGAAATAGGTTAACTCATGATCCTTACCATTAAAATAATACAAGAAATAGCATTCTAGGCCTAGTATTTAGAAATATGTTGGTAGTAGATAAAACCAAAAAGGGCTAGAAATCATGATCTCTATGAAGTGGGACTCTAAGGGGGAGAGGAGAGGAGTTGGATGATTTTATGGAAAGCCTTGTAAAACTGTTAGACATGCTAAACTACATACATGCGCTACTTTGCTAGAGTGATTCTATAAAAATAAACCAAACCTACATAAATGTCCTCTTTCTGTTAAAGACTTCTCCATTCCACAGGCAGATGCATGGCTCTCCTCCATGTGTTTCTCCTTGCCTATGCTCACAGGGTTGGTTCATTAAGCATCCAGGAGCTAACACACCAATGAGGAAACAGTCATGCTTTAAGCTCTTTGAGGTCAGCACTAAATCTTAATTTAGTGTTAGGCTTTTAGAAGATGTTCCCCACATATGGGTGAGGTGAGGGGGAGTAGAAATTAAATTACAGTCAATTAATAAAGAGATTTCCCTCTTTATACAGTCTATTATTGAATTATTTTTAATTTCTCTGCTTATGACTAGAGTTATTCCTAAAAAGAGTTAACACCGACTTATAAAACCATGTTTAAATTTAAAAGAAGTAAAGGAATCAGGGTCAATGGAAGCCTGTTTTAAAAAATAAATCATAGCAACACATTTTAAATTGAGACAGGGGAGGGAGGGAGAAAGGCTTTGTGTTGTTCATAAAATTTCTTCACTTTAGAAATAGAGATGGATCTGTAGATTTTTCACTTGTGATTTCTTCTGCCCATCCATGTGTTGCTCTCAATCCCTGGATAGCTAGACATAGCATCTTATGCTGAGTTAAATCATATTGGTTTATTATTCAAATAAACAGCATTCAGAAACTATGGAAACCAGTTTATTCAAAAACCAGAAGTTTAGAGCCACTTTGAAAACCCTGAGTTAAAAAATCTTCTAATTGAAACTATGAAAAAGTTTCATAAAGAGCATAAGTGATGCTAGGATCAACTACAAAAGTCATGTTGCAAAGTTCCCAACTTTTTAATTCATAATTTTAAACAAAAAAATAATAATCTCACTCCCTTTCCAGGTTTGAGGTTGAGAAAATTAAAAGGGAAGACTGACTTGAGATTTCTTTAATGTTGAATTTGAATTTGATATAGTCAAACTCATTAATTGCACTTACATGTAAAATCCTATGTGTGTGACAAGCTTGGGACTCAAACTCCAGAATGTTAGAATAATCATTTGTATTGTTCTCAATCAGGAACTGCAAAGAAGGGAAAGACAGCAGTTCACCTGGAATCACATCTTCTCTTTTCTTTGTATCCTGGTTTCAAATATTCATATTACAGGTTTGGAATGAGATAAGGAAATACATGGATTGAAGGCACAAACATATCTTAGAGAAAGAGAAGAGGCTGAAGAAAAAGGATGAGAGGTATACCAAAGCACAGTTCACACAGGCCAGGAGCCGTTGTCTTGTGTGCCCAGCACCCAGTGCAGAGCATGGCCCTGGTCAGATGGTCAGTAAATGCATGTCCAATGAAGCCACCTGGTCATGCCTTCTTAGGAATGCACCACCAACATCTCATTCACTGTCATGCCTTTCCTAGGCTTCCATTGTCAATCAGGTCTCTTCTAGTTGACAATCATTCTTTAAAATATACTCATACATTAAATGTGGTTATTGACAAATTTTGCTACTCTGGAGACCATTCTGATGAGTTTCTTTCACACAGATTCATAAGTACCTACTCTGATTTTCATTAGGCATGGTTTCCATAGCTTACTCCTTGAGCTAATTTTATTTTCCCAACTTCTGAGTTTAGGTAGTTAGGTTGTATTTTGCTATACCACCCTCATGAGAAAATGATATCCCTTTCCTGGCATTGCTATGATGAACATATCATATGATGCATACAAGGAATATGGCATACAGTAGCCTTTAAATGTTTCCTTTAAGGGGTGGTGAATTTTAGGGATGTGTACTGTAAATTCTTCCCCACGTTTGAGGCAGATAATGCTAAATAGTCATGACACTTGATGACCGAGTTGAAACACACCTCAGATTCCTATTGAGGTAAACCACTGCCAATCGATGAGAAATGGAAACTCAAATGTTATTTACTATCCTTGCTACAAACTATGTAACCCATGGCACGATTCTGGGCTAGTGTTGAGGTGAGTGATGATCTCAGATTCAACCATTTTTAGCACACGGAGGATAGATAATGAGTCTAGTGAGCAGGCATAAGGCATGGTGTAGAAAAGTGGGAACATACTTCTCTTCAGATCACCTGAAGATGCACAAACTATCACATCATTGAAGTGCAGGTAAAGGAGGCCTTTCAGTGATGACACAATACCTTAGTTTTAGGAACCAAAACAAAGGTTAACAGACTCCAGCTGGACTAAGATCCAATTAACCAGTATGTTTCCTTCAACAGAGAATTAGTAAATGCCAGTCTCCAGTCAGCCCTCTTGCCAAGGTAAGAAATCTTTTTGTCAGTCCCTAGGGTGAGGCATGGAGTGGAAATGTGTGCTTCAGATGTAACGTGAAGTGAGAAAGAATACAAACAATGTCAGACTGTGAGTACAACTATGTAACAAATGCACAGAGCAGATAGCAGACTGGATGCAGATGCATTAAAAAAAAGACCGTAGACTCTCTTAGGATGACGTTATGGACAATGTTTTTATTTTATTTTTTTTTACAGTTTTAAAAATAAAACTGTAATGCAGTTTTATTAAAAATAACACTAAAAATTAATGAGGTGATTATTTCACATTCCATAATTTTCTAAATGAACAGAACACTTAAACAATAGAGCAAATAGCGGTTTCTCAATTTGTAAGGACCTGAAGCAGAGCTATCAGGCAAGTAAGCAATGAGCATTGTGTTGATTTTCTGATTTTTGACTATATAGAGGAAGAAAGAAAGACTCATCTAAAGGCAACCACGTGTCAAAAATCATTAAAAAATTGAGACTTCCATCATCTGCCAAGAATGAAGGGTAAGCACCTCAATAAGAAAACAGAGGGCTGACTATTGTAGCTTTCATCTGTGGGTGTGTCTTTTGAGGTCAGAGGCAAGTGTGAATGTTCTGGAATCATAGTATATAACCAGATTTTCTTCATATAACCTGATCTTATTCCCAAAGCACAAACTAACATTAGTACATTCATGCAAGGAATTGACCAGAAACTTAGGTTTCCTCAACACTCCAACACTGAGTATATTTGAAAGGATCCATTTTATCTGACCATCTTGGCAGCTTGCAAAAAGAAAAAGGCGAAAGATTAATACTTATAATAACAGTAAGAGAAAACAAAAGACTTTCATCCTTTATTGTAGTTTGTCCGAAGCAATGAGAGGGATGCTTTGAAATGAAGCATTGAATAAGAACTCTGAATGCCTGTCACCATGAGGGAGCAGGGAGCAGTCTTGTTCATCTACAAGATAAGGGCCATGTATAATCAGGCACACTGCAAGTTACTTCCAGAAACTTAGTGTCTGACTTAGAAATGACTCAAGTACTTCTTTGCCCAGAGGCTGTAGTTTTATCTTTTCGAATTACTAATGGAATGCTGTATTGAAGCCAGATTTGTGATCCTTTCTTAAGCTGCAAGTTCATGTCCATCCCGTGGCACTGAATTTTTTACCCATTTCTTGTTTTTTGGGTGGTGCTGGGGATTGAACCCAGGGCCTTGTGCATGTGAGACAATCACTCTACCAACTGAGCTACATGCCCAGCCCTCACCCATTTCTTTAGAACTGCTTTAAAGGTCTTCCTCACGAGAGCTGGGGAGGTAGCTCAGTGGTAGAACATTTGCCTAGTTTGTACAAGGCCCAGGCTTCAATCCCCAGCAACACAAAGAAAAAAAAAAAAAAAGGAAGAAAATGTCCCTTATGTTTATTACTAAAACTTTTTATTTTCTCTAAATCTGAAAATATGGATTTGTTTATTAAAAGAATTCACACTCCTGCCGGGCGCGGTGGTGCACGCCTGTAATCCCAGCACTTGGGAGGCTGAGGTAGGAGGATCGCGAGTTCAAAGCCAGCCTCAGCAACTTAGCGAGGCCCTAAGCAACTCAGTGAGTCCCTGTCTCTACATAAAATATAACATAGGGCTGGGGATGTGGCTCAGTGGTGGAGTGCCCCTGGGTTCAATCCCCAGTATCAAAAAAAAAAAAAAAAAAAAAAAAGAATTCACACTCCTGCAGCATACCATTTGAAATCAGAGAAACAATCTTAAGAGCAAAGCTGATTCCAGAGTGGTTGTAAGTACAGACAAGTTGGTGGTAGGTGAGTCAAGAAAGGCAGGGGTTAAGAAGAGAGTGCGCTAGACCAGGTGGAATGAATGGCAGCCAACTCCCTCAAAGAAATTTGTTGATAAAAACCTTGTAAAGAGACAAGATCAATCTGATCCTATTTTGCAATGTCAAATGGTATGCAATCTTAAAAGCAAAGCGGATTCCAGATTGATCAACTTTGCTCTAAGATTGTTTCTCTGATTTCAATTCCTTTGTCTATATGTTTCCTAAAGCTAGTTCATTCCTTCTTTCTAGATGCCCAGTTCTTTGATTTCCATTACATTGTTCTCTTTTGGTTCTCCCTGCACCCACCCACCTCCTGTATGGGTGCTCCTCCTCTCTTCCTACCCTCTAAATGTAGGCTGGCATGGAGCTTGGGCTGGTCCTCTCTTTTTCATGCCTGTCTCCTGGGTGGCCCAACCCACTATCATGGTCCTTTGCCTCCTCTTAGGTTTTGTATCTTAATATCCCACAAAAGCTCATATGTTAAAGGTTTGATCTCCAAAGTCACAGTGTTCAAGGGTGGGGCTTTTGGGGATGACTGGATCATGAGGACTCTTAATTCTCCACTTCCACACTTTTGACACTAGTTCAGATCCTCTTATCCCAAGGTTCCTTGCAATGACCTTCTCCTCATCTCACTATTGCTTGCCATGAGGATCTTTCATTTTGGCTTTGAGAAGAACATGTTCCTGCTCAAAAACCTTCAGAAGGCCGGACATGGTTGTGCACAATTATAATCCCAGTGACATGGGAGGCCAAGGGAGCACTGCAAGATCAAGGCCAGCCTGGGCAACTTAGGGAGAACTTGTCTTAAAATATAAAGAGCTGGAGAGAGCACTCTTGGGTTTAATTCCAGTACTGCAAAACAAAGCAATTAAGCAACATCGGAAAAATCTTCAAAAGCTCCTCATTTTTCAACCACGTATCAGCAAACCCTCAGGCTGGCAGGAGGTGCACACAGCTTTCTAGCCTAGTCTTCTAGCACACTCTACGTGAACCTCCTACTGTGTGCACTCTCAATACTTGTTGCTTTCTGAATTCGTCATGTCTTGTTCTTTTCTCATTCTCTTCCATTCATTTGAAATATCCTTCCTGGTTATTTCTGTGTCTAGGAATCTTATTCCTTCTATTAGGCTTGGCTTACTTCTTTCATATGCTACTTCCTGATCCCAACAGCCCACACAACTGCTATTTTTCCTTTTTCCCTCTTCCCTGCCTTCTAGTGTTGCTGTTTGTATGCTGTTAATCTTTTTCATCAGATTGATCAGAAATGCATCATCAGAAGATGGGAGCTTGATTTCCAGTCTACCTGTGATACCTTCTAGAACAAGTCCATAACTCCTCTGAGCCATTGTTTCCGCAAGCAGAAAATAAATAGACGGCAAGCGTAAGATTGAGGCTTTGGGATCTGAAGGCAGACAGACTTGGATATGAGTTTTGACAGTGGCACTGTGTTTGGTGGCAGTGGTCTTATCTGTAATATATGGGTGTGCACACCTACCAGCAATGCCCCCCCAATTGTTTAAAGGATTAACTGAGATAATATAGAAACTTCTTAGCATTAGTACTGGCACATAACAAATGCCTGCTAAGTATTGCCCATCACTAGGGTTATTAGTTCCTTCATACAATTGTTCTGACAAACACATGAGGCAAAAGCACTCCCTCAGCATCAAGGCTCCCACTAATGCAGGGCATGACCAGCTCTGTAAAGGTGACATGGAATACAGGATGGAGCAGGACCATTGGAATCTAAGTTCTAATTAGAATGCAGAACATAGATAAACATGCCACTGTAAACCATAATGTGCTGTGAAAATATTAAACTTCACTGTTTTAATCAGCTTTTTCACTGCTCTGACTATAAGACCCGACCAGAACAATTTTAGAGGAGGAAAAGTTTATTTGAGGGCTCACAGTTTCAGAGATCTTAGTCCATAGAAGGTGGCTCCAATCCAGTGGGCTCAAGGTGAAGCTGAACATCATGGCGGATGAATGGGGCAGAGGGAAGCAGCTCACATGCGAATCAGGAAACCACACCCTGAATGAACCACTTCCTCCAGCCACACCCCACTTGCCTCTAGTTACCACTCAGTTAATTCCATCAGGGATTAATTTACTGATTAAGTTAAGGTTATATACCAATAATTTCTCCTCCAAACCTTCTTCATTGTCTCACATGTTAGCTGTTGAGGGGACACCACAGTTAACCCATAACATTCACCTTTAGGTCAGACTGTTCCATCTTCATCTTTGAATCTTCTGAGTTGACAAGACAAAGTGAAAAGAAGAAAAGCCTTGGATTTTTTTTTTTTTTTTTTTTGTACCAGGGATTGAATCCAAGGGTGCTTAACCCCTGAGCCACATCATCAGCCCCTTTGTATATTTTATTTAAGACAAAGTCTCACTGAGCTGCTTTAGGACCCCACTAAGTTGCTGAGGCTGGCTTTGATTCTCCTACCTCAGCCTCCTGAGCCACTGGGATTACAGGTGTGCATTACTGAACCCAACTAAGCCTTGGATTTTTAAAATGCTAGGACAATGAATTCTCTGAGTATCAGTCCTTTATCTGTAGAATACAGCTAACTATATTAGCCACCAAGATCAAATGATTATAAAGTTCAGTATATGGTGTGAAGTAGCCACTCAGTAAATATTAGGTTCTGTTCCCTTATTTTCTTGCTTTCCCAAAAAGTGCCTCACATCTTGTATATACTTAACAAATATTTGTTGAATCTAATTGAACTTCAAAAACACTTAAGAATATCTGCCAGAATATGTATATTTGTCAAAGGTGGACTGATTTCTGAGAAGCCAAAGTAATCCTTTAGGGACTTTAAAGATAAAATTAACTTTTTATTAAAGCTGGGCTCTATAAAAGGTTTATTTTGTAAAAGGAAAATATAAATTAAAATGAGTTAGGGACAAATCTACTGGCACTGTTGCTATGTAATGGCTAGCCAAATGTAAAACGAGATCATTTCCTATTTTCCTAGGGATTCCAACAAAACAAATCTCAAAGTAAATGTATAGCCATTTTTTCCTTCTAAGTTTATACTTAGAAATTATAACAACTTACATATGAGAATTAATATAATCCAAAAGAGCCCCCAAAAGTAGAAAATATTACCATCCCCTTATCAGAGATAATGAAAATAAAGCACAGAACAGTTAAATAGATTGTCCAAGGTCACAAAGGGGTGGAATTTTGGTTCTAGACACCATTTTTTGTTAACTGTTACATACAAATTATACATTTCCTGTTACATTTTAGAAAGCACTAAGGTATTGACTCTAGATGCACAGGTCTGAGTCACCTATGGATTGATACATGGATGCAAAGTCCCATGTGCCATCAAGACCTATCAAATTAAGGGGAGGCCTCCAGGTCTGGCTGTATTTGTGAAGGCATCACTGGAAGTTCTTTAAGGGTGGAGCAGAATGGTCCTAAGGCTTGGATGCTGACTCCAGAGCCTGTGGCTCCATCCCTGAAGGTAGCTCTGGAGAGTTCCACTGTGGGCGACACAGCATCAAAGTACATAGAACCTGGATGGACTAACGTACTACACATCCCTGTCCTCTCAAGGTGCAGCTCAGAGGCTCTGTAGCACAGGAGACCAAAGTCACTGTGCACAGAGTAAAATGCTACGCTGGGAACTCTTATGGTGCCCACGTTAACCTTTCAGCAGCACTTGTGCCAGCCAAGAAGGCCACGCCAGGTCGCTGCAACAGACTTCAGATGCAGGCTGCTCTAGGTGCTGTAGATGTGCTGCTAGGGAGGGCAGCCACCACCTAATTCTCCTCCTTGATTGTTCAGTTTGATGGCTGTGAGTGCTTTTCTGTTGGTTGGGGGTTTTCTCCCCCTTAGGAGTGAGGAGAAAAATTGGAAAGGGTACCCATGTCTATATTGCTCCTGCTGCTACAAAGAGGCAAAGATGAGGGTGACTGCCAACAGCTTCCCCTTTCTCTTCTTTTTGTTCACTCCATCTGTCTGGACCAATGCACAAGGAAAAAAGACAGCCAGAATGGCCCTCCAAAGTTCCACTCTGTTTTAAAGCTGATGAAGGATGTGTTTTCCGCAGCTTAGGACAAAAATATATTATAAAGTACCCGAGCAATTAAACAAATGGTATTTGCAAACATCTGCTGTCCGGTACTGTCGCCTGTGTTCAAACAAAGCCTCACAGTGTCTTTGGCAAACCAGAGTGAGAAAAGCTGGGTGCCATTTGCTGAATGAACTCTCCCAGATTACAATTCTGCAGGCTGAGGGAATTAATTCAAATCCACGTGGGGAAATTAATTCCCAAAGAGGCAGTTAGTCCCTAAGAGAACCACCAATGAACAAGAACCTAGAGCAAAGTTGGCAGTAATTCATGAGTGCTCTATTAACCTCTACTAAACCATATTCATTATTTATAGCTGAATCACAGAATCCTAAAGGGAGAGACTTGTAGGAGACAGTGAGGAGGCTTCTGGCTGAGAGTGGCTTCTTCCAGCAGCCCAAGTCACCTCTTCCCATCTCTCCAATTGACACCTATGAAGATGCTCCTAAAGATGGAAACCCTGAATCCTATCAACTTCCCAAATGCATAAGCAAATAAAAAAATACCACTAATGGTTAAAAATGCAGACTCTGTGTCTGAATTTTGGCTTGATTATTTAATAGCTGAGTGACCTTAATTTTCTCACCTGTCAAATAGAGATAATGGGGATAATTCCCCAGTCTTGATTTGAGGATTAAAGAAAATAATTCCTGTAAAGGTCTCAGCAGGATGCATGGCACATAAGTATTTAGCAAACAACAGCTACTAGTAGCATCGTCTTATGGTTGCTGTTGTAAAACAGGATTTTTCACATTGTTCTGGAATTGCGGCAAAGGCACAAAGTGATGGCACAAAATGTAGGATGGTTGATGGTACTGCTGGTTTCACTCTCCCCACCTCCACCCCAGCCATCCAACTAACAGAAAGGAAGAACTGGCAGAACAGCATCGCTTCCAAGTGAATATTCAGGAAAAAGAGGCACCAACCTTCCCTTCCCCTGGAGGAAGGTACCTGATGTTTCTTCTCCCTGGAACTAAGAGAGGGAGATCCTCAGAGAAATTCTAGCCAAGTTTGTAGGATTCCAGCAGCACTACTGGCCTTTTCATTATCCAAGAGATAATGAACTTTTTTCCTCTGAAAACTGATGTGCAATTAGGCCAGTTGGGTATCTAGTGTTTTCCCTGGACTTGGAAAGAGATGGTAGAGTTGATTAAGGGGTTGATCAAGGTGTTTACATTTCCACTGTCTTCATAGCAAGGGTACAAGAATTTTCTCCAGAGAAAATTCTATACACTAGATGTTGTATTGGTCAGTTTTCCAGCACTCTAACAAGTAACTGAGATAATTAACTCATAGAGAAAAAAGGCTTTTTTTACATCACAGTTTTGGAGGTTCCAGGTCATGGTCGGCTGGTCCCATTGTTTGGGGTGAGGTAGCACATCAAGGCAGGAGCATGTGGTGGAGCAAAACCACCCACCTTGTGGTCAGGGAGCAAAAGAGAAGAAGAAGAGGCTGGGGTCCCACTATCTGCTTCAAAGTCATGTCCCCAATGACCTGAAGACCTCCCTCCAAGCCCCACCTCGTACAGGTTCCAACACCTCCCGACAGCACCTCCTTCAGGACCAAGCCTTTATCACACGGTTTCTGTGGGATGTTTAAATATTGAAAGGAAAACATCCATATGATAAAAAGAGAAAGAAGAACTAAATACAACTTTTAGTAATGAAAAATACAATATGTAGGACTTAAAATTTTACTGTATGGGATTAGTAACAGATTTGATATTACAGAAGAAAGGATAGTGACCTTGAAACCCAGAAATAGAAACTATTCAAACTGAAGGGACAGAGGGAAAGGGGAAAAAGAATCTAAAAAAATGAACAAGGCCTCAGTAAACTGTTTGACATACCAAGAGACAGATCGTATTTGAAGAGGGGGTGGACAAAAATATCTGAACACGTAATGGCCAAAGCTTTTCAAATCTGATGCAAACAATGGAGCCCCAGACTTAACCTTAAGTAGGACAAACAGAGAGAACCACATCACAACTGAACTGCTGAGACCCAGAGATAAAGGGATCAATTTTAAAAGAGAAAAGTGACATTGAGTAGAAGAAGAAGAAAAACATTAACAGATTTCTCACCAGAAAATATGTACACTAGAAAGTAACGGAACGAAAGGGACTGAATGTGGGGGAGAGAAAAATTGCCATCAACCTAGAAGTCTATATTCGGCAAAAATATTCTTTAGAAATGAAGGTGTAAGAAAACTTTTTCAGACAAACAGATGCTGAGAGAATTTATCACCAGCAGGCCTGAATCACAAGAAATGTAAAAGGAAATTCTCAGACAGAAGGAAGAAGATACTATATGGAAACTAGGATCTGCAAAAAGAATGAAGATCACCAGAAATGGTAAGCATATGGCAAATTTAAAAGATACTTTTCCTACTTTTAAATTTCTTTAAAAGAAATTGACTGGTAAAAGAAAAGTTGTAGCAATGTATTGTAAGGTTTATCAGTACAATATGTGACACCAATATGCAAAAGGACAGACATGGGGAAATGGAAGCAAAAGGTTGTAGTATTTTCACATTAGACATGAAGTAGCATGATGCTATTTGAGGGTAAACTGTGATAAGGCATATTGTAAGCCTGAGTAAAATCATTAAAAAATTAAAAGAGCTAACAAACCAATAGCGGGGATAACATGGAAGAAAGAAAATACTAAATCAAAAAAGGCAGGGAAAGGGAACAATAGATGTTTCACCTGTTACATTAAAGGAAAGCAACTGGACATAAAAGACTCCATTTCTAGGCAACTCCCAAGAGAAAGCAATTCTATAGAGAATATCAGATCCATGGTGTCCTGGGTATGAGGAAACTTTCCAGGGTGATAGAAATGTTTTACAATCATCTTTTGGTGATAGTTGTACAACTATACATTTACAACAAAACATCCAGTTGTGCATCTACAGTGAGTGGATTTTATGGCATTTAAGACACACTCTGTGAGAAAATAAAAATCTCATAAAGGAATGGTATTATATCACAAACTCTTTCGACTCAGTAAGAAGACAACCCAATCAAAAATGGTTAAAAAAAATTGAAATCTCAAAAAAGAAAATGTAAGATTAGTCAATATATACATAAAATGTGCTCAGTGTAATTATTCTTCAGGTAAATGCAAATTAAAATCTCAATCAGATACACTGGAGTGGCTAAAGCAGACTGATAATACCAAGTGTTGAAAATGATGTGGAGCATCTTTTCATTATGCCCCATTTTGCATCTTGTATTCTATCCTATTCTCACATTTTTTACTAATATAATTTGAAGCATATAGTCAGATTACTATTTTGCACACTCCATTTTCAAATCATTTTATTCAGGTATATATACCCCCATTTTAAGTACCCTGCTGGTGGGAACGTAAAATGGTAC
Organism: Glaucomys volans; assembly: GCA_020662805.1. Lineage (NCBI taxonomy): Eukaryota > Metazoa > Chordata > Mammalia > Rodentia > Sciuridae > Glaucomys > Glaucomys volans. Next base: position 492,947 of record JAJEJO010000563.1, on the reverse strand, counting down.
AACCACTTTGAAAATTGAACTATACATATTTTCTGGTGAGAAATCTGTTAAATTTTGTTGTTGTTTAACCTCTTAAAAGTTTAAACATACTCTTAGCATTCAATGTAGTATTTCTATTCCAAGTCATTCACCCAAGGGAAATGAAAACATGCCTCTACAAAGACTTGTATGTTCACAGAAGTTTTATTCAGAATAGGAAAAAACTGCAAGTAACTCAAATGTTTGTAAGTGAAGAGGTAACAAACTGAAGATCAATATAATGGAATACAATCCAACAACAAGAACAACCTGATACTCACAAAACGGAACAAACCTCAAAAACATTATGCTGACCAGAAGACAGTGAAGGTTAAAAAAAAAAAAAAAAAGAGGACATACCATGTAATTTCATTTATGTGAAATTCTGGAAAAGGCAAATCTAACCTATAGTGACAAAGATCAGATAAGTATTTCCTGGAGTGGGTAGAGGTGTGGGCTGCAAAGGGCCCCAAGGAAACTTTTCAGGTCATTGTACATTCTATATCTTAATTATGTTGATCATTATATGTATACAGATACTTTTAAAAATGCATTGGAATGTATACTTAAAATGGGTATACATACCTCAATAAAGTGAATTTTAAAATATAGAAGACAGTAAACAGACTATAAAGTTCCAACTTATATTAATTTTAAAATGTGGAAATGAGATATGAAAACATGAAAAAAATTCTTATTTTAAATGGGAGAGTACTAAAAGTAACCTTTTTAAAACATGAGAATTACAAACAAGTAGAAAAATATAGGTGCTACTTTTGAAATTTTTAGCATAGTCACTAGATGCATTAAATGCATGCTGTTAAACTTCAAGGACACGGATGACACTGCAAATTAGATATTTAAAAATGTACTACACAAAAAAATTGTTTTGACAATACTTTTTCCCCACTGTGTTTTTGATTCTATGAATATCCAGTTGCAAGCACATTTGAACACGACAGATTTAGATTCAACTTCCTTTATATAAAAGCAACCAGAGCTCATTGATTTGCCCTCAAGTGATATATAAATTATTGAGCTAATCTTGATTTGCCAGATAAATAGAATATGAAAATAAGATCTCAACATGCAGTACTTATTAATTTCTATGAGGACTTTATAAATTTCCATCCTAACTCTGAAAAGAAGGGGGAATTTTAGTTCTTTGTTAAGGAATAAATGCCAGGCAGTTGACCCTAAACTTCAGGAACACAACGTTAAGGTTTCTTTAGTGCAGGTTTATCTTTAGCTATCTCATAAGAATATGCTTTTTTATTCATATGTATATTTTTAGATGTCAATTCACCCTTTCATGCCTTGATTTTGTCTTTTTACTTAAGAAAACCTCCTTCATGACTTACTGAAATCTCAGGATCACATTTTCATTCACTCTTTCTCCTGGTATTTACAAAGACTTTGTCCTGAAAACCATATAGGCAGATTCTTGACAAATTAGATTGACAAATGATTCTGGAAGATGTGAAAATATATGTCAATAATGAATTGGGCGTGGTGGCGCACACCTGTAATCCAAGCGACTTGGGAGGCTGAGTCAGGAGGATCACAAGTTCAAAGCCAGCCTCAGCAACTTAGCGAGGCCCTTAGCAACTCAGTGAGACCCTGTCTCTAAATAAAATACAAAATAGGGCTGGGGATGTGGCTCAGTGGCCGAGTGCCCCTGAGTTCAATCCCCAGTTCCAAAACAAACAAACAAACAAACAAAAATAATGAATTGGAAAATGCATTATATAATGATACTGAGGATTTGTGAGAATGTGGGGGAAGATGAAGCCTTATTCCTGTTGGTTGAAGTACACATTGATTTGACCTGGGGAATACCTTGTCAAGTTTAAGATGTCCCTCCCTGCCTCCTACAACTTCTACCCTAGAGAAGCTCAGGCACTGGTGTGATTCTTTGAGCAAGTTTGTTACAAAGGAAATAGTTCACTTAGTGAATAGATATGTAAATCATGGTATATTCAAACAGTTACCCTGAGAGATTTATAATGAATGATACAGATCTACGTGAATATAAATGGTTAATTTTTTAAAAAAAGAAAATGGTGAGAAAAAAAGCAAGTTGTGCATGATAGAGTATATTTATGTAAATGTTTAAAATAGTACTACTTATGCATGCCACATACATAATAAAAAGTATCAAAACACCCACAAAAACAATATATACCAGCTTTAGGACAGTGGCTACTCCTGGAGAAGAAAATGACAGATTGAGGGTAGAGACATACCTGCAACACTCTATTTTTTTTAAGAAGACAGAAAATTGAAGGGAAATAAAGTGAAACATTAACATGTACATTATCTTGTTATTTTTAATTTATAAAAACAATATAAACTTTGGATCTTATTTTATAATCACCTAAATATACAGGATAGTATTTTAAAATTTTAGATGTAAAGGAGTATTATAAGCACTTTTGCCCATATTTTAATTGTTTGCTTTGGTTTTGGCTATTGTAGGAGTTCCTTGTATAGTTTAATTATTAATTATTATTAAATTATTAACTATTTCAAACATTTACATAAATGTATTCTACTTTATCATTCACAACTTGCTTTTTTTACTCACCATTTCCTTTCTTAAAAAATTAACCATTTGGTTGAAAACATTTCCTCTCACTCCCAGGCTGCCTCTTCATTCAGCAGAATGATGGTTTCCTTGGTTTTTACTTTGGCTGTCACACTCTATATTTGCTTTTGTTGTTTTTGCTTTTGGTATTATCTCTAAGAAATCACTACCAAGACCAATACTATGAACCTTTTCCTCTACATTTTCTTTTAGGAATTTTATGGTTTTAGATCTTATTAGGGTGTTATTTTGTCCATCTAAAAAATTAGTTTCTCACTATATATTTCAAATTATACAATAAAATACATTGTATATTTATGAAAACATACAAAACTACTGAGGTTTACAAAAATAAAGTTACATTTTAATTTATAAAAATAAATTCCAAATGGATTCAGATACATAATGTAAAAGAGTAAAGCTAGCAAAGTTTTTTGGAAAACGTTATGTTGATTTAGGAAAGGCCTTTTAAAATAAGGTAATTAAACCCAGAAGTCATACAGAAAAAAAAGTCATAAAAGTTTTTTTTATTGGTTCCTTTTAGGTATATATGACAAGAGAATCCATTTTGATATGTTTATATAAGCATGGAATATCTCTTATTCTAATTAGGACCCCATTCTTAGGGATGTACACTGTGATGAGTTTCACTGTGTTGTATTCACAGAAAACTTAAATTTCAAGGCAACTCAATTCTATACAATATAAATTATTGTGGAAATTTTTAAATTTCCTAAATATGTCCTCAACAAGGTCTCCACCCCATGTTTTTCTTGTGAAACATGATTTTGACACTGTTTCCACGAGATGAATTCTATGTTCCCCAACAATTTGGGGCAGTGATTATAGCAGACTTATGACTTCTGAAGCTAGGACATAAGGGTGACATAAAGGGCTAGGATGTAACTCAGTGGCAGAGTTCTTTTCAAGCATGTGCAAGGTCTTGAGTTGCATTCCCAGCATTGAAAAACAGCACAAAGCAAAGATGACAAAGCTTCTTCCTGGTGCTTTTGGTATACTGGTTTCTGGAACCTGGCCACGTAACATGGAAAGATACATGGAAAGGTCCCTTTAGGTGTTCTGCACAACAGAGTCCCCACTGAAGTCACAGCTGACAGCCCATCAGACATGACATAAAAAAAAAAAAAAAAAAAAAAAAAGACTTCAGATGATGGCAGCTTCCAGTCCTAGAATCCTCAATGATTTCCTCCATCTTTCTAGCTAATGCCTGAGAATCCATAGAACATAAAAAGCAGCTGTGCCCTTTCACAATTTCTGAAATTATGACCTTAAAAAAAAAAAGGTTGGCTGTTGGCATTGTTATAAAGCGACAGTAACTGGAATAATCACCATGGGGTTGGGAGTTAAAATTTTAAAACATTGGATAAAGGACATAAAAATATAAAGGGTCACTAACATTCACAAGAAGTAAACAACCAGGCCAAAAACTATTAGCGAGAAATATGTAGAAAAAAACAAAAACAAAAACGCCTCAGCCACTTCTATTAAGCTAATACAAAAATTTTAAAGATTAATACTATCATGTGAGAGTGTGTGCAAATACTTTTGGAAGATGACTGGGTAAACGATGGAAAAATATGTACATTCCTTGACTTATCAATTTCAGTCCTAGGAATCAACCCATACAAATACTAGCAAATAGGCGCTAAGATTTCTTCATGAGAGTACTCTCTGTAGCATTGATAATAATAGGAAAGAAAAAATCCATTTGATGCCCATCATGGTTGCATGATCAAATACATTTTAGATTACTGACATGACAGAATCCATAGAAAGAAAAAAATGAAGATTTACTATATGTTGACATGGTCACTAATTCATTGTCAAAAATAGTGGGGTCCCCTTATGTAAATCAAGCAACCACACACGTGCTTATCTGTGTGTGTGTGTGTGTGTGTGTGTGTGTGTGTGTGTGTGTGTGAGAGAGAGAGAGAGAGAGAGAGAGAGAGAGAGAGAGAGAGAGAGAAAGTAGAAAGGGGAGTGGAGTGATGAATATCCGCTATTGCCAGAAGCTGCCTTCGTAGAGGAGTGAAGATGTTCTACCTAAGTGCTATGGAGAATTCTTAAAAGCAGGGAAGAGAGACAGAGACTGCTGCAGGAAGTTTCTGTAAACTTTAAAAATTGATCAAACTATTTTTCATATAAAAAATATATACGAAAACTATTTTTCATATATAAAAGTATAAATACATGCATAGGAATGATACATTCCAAATTTACAAGTTGTTTGCCTCTGAAAAGAGAAAAGCAGATTCTATTAGGTTTGAAATCCAGGGGGTGGGGATTGCTGGGACCCTCTCAAAGTATCATATAAATTACTACACTTTGCCATGTACATAAAATAAATAGCAAAAATTAGAGCATTTCACAGTTGTATATAAATGGATTGGTATTTTCCAGATTGTGCGTACTTTTTCCATGAAGAGAATATTTGAAATGTTTTCAAACATTCAAACTCTAAGTCAGAAATCAAGTGATGTCAAGTGAGCAGCCCAAGAAACTTTGATATTGGTTATTTCTAAAGGGTATGAAAACATGAATCTGAAAAAATTCATAGAAAATAACAAAATATGAAAATATGTACAACAGAATGAGGGTATTTGGCCTAAAGCTACGGGATAAATTTATAGGAAAAATTTCATTGACTTGATGGCCATTACTTATTCATCAAGGATTAACACCCACAGTTTAAATGTGAACAATAAATCCTCGACAACATATCAGGTCCTCAACCATTCAGTTTTTGCCAATAATCATCTCAAGGTCGATCCAAAAAAACATCTAATTTTGAAAAATCATACATTTCCCTATGAAGAGGACAAATATCATCCAGATCGTACCACAAACTTACTGCTAAATACACATTCATGTGCATATCTACAGTAGCATCTGAATGTTTGGATTTGTATATTTCAACTTCCCTATTTCCTGAATATTCTGGCTTTTTTACATGCAAAACACATTGCTATTCAGGTGTTTGATCTTTAAGCAGAGGCACTTTTTCATTTGGAGAGGAGAGCTAATTTGAAAAATATTAGTCATCCAGAGGACATACAAAGAATGTGCTGTGACTGATATAAATATTTTTTTAAGTAAGCTTAGACTTCTTTCCCAAACTAACACATATCCTCTATCCTTCCTCAGTCCTGTTTGCTCAGCTGGATGTCCACAGGGTCCAATTTTCCCTCCAATTGCCCTTGCACGCTAATATAATTGCTGTTCATATGGGTAATTGGTCAGCCTGGAGCAGCATTTGTATGCACTTGTTCATCCACAGTATCTGGCAATTTCTCAAGTGATTCGCAGCCTTATAATACTATCATCATACATTTTTAGTTTTTGTCTCTGTAACAAGGCTATATCATGTGGCTCTGTAAGGATGCTATGTTGTGAGTGCTCAAAAGCTGAAATACAGATGTAAATTCTCTTTTTAAACAGGCAGTGTTTCTTCTCACAGGTCAAATACAGAGCAAATGAAATTGAGTCTCAAATGCATACTGTTCTGTCCTTCCACCACTGATTTCCTCTCCAGTCAAATGAATTGGATTCAGGCATTGGCATAAAAAGGAGAGTGACAAGCCAGTTTCACTTAATAATGTCTTCAATAATGCAGTTAAAACTATTAATTGTATTAAGTCTTGCTCTTGAGCATGTTTTTAATATTTTTGACAAAATGGGGAGTACACATAAAGTGCTTGGGGTGAATGCTGAAGTACGATTGCTCATTCCTGAGAAAAGCACTTGTATGGCTGTTGGAGTCACAAGCTGAACTAGCAACTTTTTTTCATGAAACACCATTTTATATTTGAAAGAATGACTAACAAACTAAGGGTTCGTTTGGATTTGGGTATCTGTCAAGCATGAGTCAAGAATAGTGAAGGTAACATGCTACTTCAAGGAAAAACAGTGGAGTGTGTTGTTGCCAAGGCTAACATTTAAATTTTATAGTGAAAATCAGAGTTCTGAAAAATATCATCTGTCGTGATGAGCTTCACAGCTTTCTAATATTGTACTTACTTTTACAACAAGATCAGTAGTGAAATCAAATTTTATTTTATTTTGTATGATGAAGAGAACTTTCCAAAGTGAAGATGTGACCAATGGATCTTAACAAGTGCATTGGTGTTCTGATTTCATGTTCCAACTAAGCTTTAAGAAACCATCACTTGTCAAGTCTTTTTGTAGTATCAAAGAGGAATATCCAATTACTTGAAAAGACTTATAAAACACTCCTCCCTTATGCAACTGAGACCAGATTCCTCCAGATAAGTCAACCAAAACAATACCACAATAAATGTAGGAGTATGAAAATCAACTTTCTTCTATGAAGGCAAATATGAATGAGCTTTGTTGAAACATAAAATCATGGGTCTATACATAAAACTACATATTTAACATGCAATGAGTTTGTTTAAATGAATAAATAAGCATCTGAATTTTTTTATTTCTGAAAACAGTAAATATTGATAAACTAACATTAAAAGTACTTTCAGGGCTATAATAATTTTTAATATGAAGGAGTCCTAAAACAAAAAAGTTTGAGAACTATTGTAATTTATCATTACTAAGAAAGCACAATTATTGTAAATGATGCTTAGAACAGGAAATTGCAAAAGGAACAAGAATGAATTTCATAATCCTTGAAAGCCTGTCAGAAGGCAATGATTTGCTTTGATTTTCCAAATACAGCAAAGTTTATAATTTTATCTATCACTTATGTGTTAATACAGACTTTATCAAAATCATTTTTCTGTTAATAAAATTAAATGAAAGTTGTACCCTATTTGTGTACAATGAATCAAAAAATTAATTTTTTTTAATTTAAGAAAGAATTTTAAAAGTTAAGCCCTGTCTTCAAACTCAAAGCAGTTTCTACTCCCTTCTATGGAAAAACTCTTAATTTATCTATTTAGAACTAATGATGTTTTTAACCAATTTGTACTCACTAGTATATACTTCTTTGTGAGCTCCTGCATGTACAAGTGGTTAGCTGGTGCTTAGGAAATTTGTGCATAAAACACTATTAAACAGTAACTTACCATCTTTCTATAATTCCACACCCCCTAAACAGTGCCTAGACATAAATTTTATTTTACGTCTTATTGTATTTAAATCATTTCTGAAAGAAAAAATATTTCCATAAAGTAGTATGTGGCATGATATTAAATAAACTGGGTGACTGACTCAAGCCTTCTGGGTCATCTCTAAAATAAATATACCTAATAAGGAATTTTTTTAACCTTCATATGTATATATCTAGTTATTAACCATACACACACACACACACCCACAGCTAGTTATTTATGAATACTTAATGAATTTTGCTATTATGGAAGAACAATATTCCATGGCCACTCATTATGAATCCTCATCCAAATTGCCAAAAATTTTAAAAAACCATGGGTTATTACATTGGTAGTGTTAAAATCTAGAATTTGGGTTGATTTTAATAAATAAGAAGGTAAGGGGAGGACAGTCCATGTTTTTAAAAAATATTTATTTAAAAATAAGATTTCTAAAAATACAGTACATAATACATTTCAATAGAAGTAAAAATTTCACAATTTAAATTAAATACAATCAGCAAACAATATTACACGAATAAAACCAAATCTCTAAAATAAATTAAAGACAACAACAATATTGTTCTTAAGGTAGATACATGGTTTGTTTTTCATTTTAAGAATCAGTGTAGACCTTTCAGTTATACAAGTATATCTCAGACACATGATTGGTCCTCACCTGTTATTTTCAAACATTTTTCTCCCTCTTCTCAACATATTCTTAATTCTATTTTTTCCTTATTACCATTAGCACTAGAAATGTTAATGAGGATTTTCTTTAAATTCTCTTAGGGTAATGACAAGGCAAAATAGTAGATAATGAAGGAAAACAACATTCAGATTTATACATATGAACTGAATGAAAAAAAATGCCTGGCAAATTTAAAAACTGGATCTTCATATGACACTTGGAACATACCATTATTAAAATACCAGAAAGTTCTTTTATTTTAGGGATACAATGTCATGTATAGTTTGGAGTTGACACAAAATTTTAGAAGCCCCCAGAGAACATAGAATTTGTCTATTTATAAACTTGCTAGTCAGGTTAAACAAACAAAAAAGACTAATTCCTGGGACCTAAAACATGCTCACAGAGCATGATCCACACACGTTCAGTCCTCCTAAGAGCCTACCTTGTCACCCCATGTCACACATTTGTCTGAGTGTTTCTGACTATGGTAGAAATTTTCCTATTATATCTTTAAATTGATTTTCTCTACCTATGCTAGAGTTTTGTTTTGTTTTGTTTACTTTTTAATATTCTCTCCATGAAAAATGGTGGCGAATTCTCCACTACCCATCACTTGAAAAACAACTGTAATCAGTCACATTAATTTAAATCATGCATAAACAAGCTGAATTACTCAAAACTAATACAGTGGCAACACAATCTAGGAAATAATTCTTGGCAGACTAGAGAGATCCATAATGTTACTCCCTCCCATTTTGCTTTCACCCCAAATACCCTCATCTGGATTCCCAGCTATCATTCAAATGACCTAAAGTCATGTTTCACATAAGTTTCAGACTTGATTCTTTTTTTCCATTCAGAATTCACTGCAAACCCATACATAATATCTACGTTCAAGGAAAGATTGGTTTTAGTTGATCAAAAATAAAGCAAAACATTTTTTTTAAATGTGATTGTCTAGTTTTTCAACACATATATACTATTCTTGCCAGAATGATTATCCATGTGAGCTAGTTTTAAAGACACTAAATGAGTGTTTTAGAGCTTAGGAGGAAGAAATAACCAAAATGGTATACATAGCAGTGTTACAAGTGGACAATTACAAGTACATTTAAAGAGTATTTGTCTCCATTTTTGTAAAATAAATCACTAAGCAAAATTAGTTTTAAAAATAATCTCACTCAGAATTTTCATGTAAAGTGAACAACATCCAGACTTGTTCTTCCTTTTTTGGTAAAGTTTAATTTTCTATTAGCAGTTTTGCTTAAACCAAGGTATATTTGCATTTCTTATTGGGAAAGTATATATATATATATATGTATGTATATATATATATACATATATATAAACATACACACATGCTTCATATATAGAGTGTTCTTTAATTTTACTTATCTTTATTCACAAAACAAATAGCAATATCATTCTTTAAAGCTACTAAGGATTATAGACACAAAGATGCCAAATTCTTGATTTGTAATTATAAAAGACCTGCTACTAATCCTTCATTTTAGCACTTTGCTTCGGTATTCACCAAGTGTCCAATAAGCTATATAACTCATTACAGAAATAAAAGCATAGTTCTTTTTATTTTTTATTCAGTGCTGCAGAAAAAAAAAATAATGCTGTGAAAAGTACTTCAACTATCTTTTATAACTTTAACCTATTAAACTACCTTTTAAAGTAGCCAAGCTATATTAAAATATAAAATTAATATCCATACCTAACCTGCCTAACTGGAAGAAGACAAATCCAATGAGGAGCATTTAAAACTCATTACATCAAGGCAGCAGTTGCAAAAAGTAAGACCTGGTAATAAAACTGTTCTTAGTACCATTTACTTCCACTTTATAAACACACAGACGTGAGAGGAAACTCTCAGTCAACCAAAAAGAAAATTAACTCTTTGGTACAGGAATTAAAAATGTCACTCAATGCTAAAATGAATAGCACCAGGATGTTTTAGTTGTTGAAGTTGTAAAACACTAACTTTAGGCACCAGTAGGTTGAAGTATCACCCATGCATACTGGCAAGAATACAGAGCTTGCAATATGCAGACAAGCTTTCCCTTTAGTTAACAGCTACAATCAAACCCTGTATTAAGTCAAACAGGCAAGCAAAGCCACAAAAAGAAACACATCTTATGTTGCTGCTGTTTTGTCTACATCTTTGTTTATATATAATGCTATCAATACCAAAAAGCCCAGAGTGTTGAACAACTGTGCTAAGCACTACATTACATGTTACAAGGAATTTAAAATACCAACAGAAATGGAGACCTTCACAGTATCAAGAAATCCAAAATATCCCAAATGTTAAGGTGAAAGCCACCCTTTATATTCAAATTGTTGGTTTCTTCTCTGGTGACAAAATTTTCTATAATACTATCCTTTTTTTGCCATAAGACACATGTCAAAAAAAGTTCCACTTTTTTTTTTTTCAAACTTGGAGCAATCTATTCATTTCCCCTCTGCATTAAATAGCTATATTTCCACATTATTTTTAATACTGCATGTTAGCATACATTACCAAATTACTTATTTAAAGTTCATTTCTCCAAGGCAGCTAATTTCTCTGACCAGCTGAAGAGAAAGAACAATATAAACTCCTTAAATAACTTGAACTAAAAGCTTAAATGCACTAACAACTCTTATAGAAAACGGTATCAACAAGCGATAGGCTAAAATAAAATGACTACAGCAAGATTCTGTGAGGTCACAGAAGCTGTCTGCAGTCAACCATGTTGCTGAGATGCTGATTACTCATGCTCTGTCTGGCCTTCTCCCCATCTTATTAAGTTTCCCCACTCTCTCTATCCAATTTTTTGGCTACTCACTACTCATTGATTCCTGTGCTCTAGAGTGATGGGGGGGGGAGGACAAAATAATAAAAAATATGACAATGAAAAATATCAGTAATATCAGTGATTTAAAAATCTTAATTATTTCTGTTTCAAATTAGCACTAGAAGGCAGTATTGCAACTTCTGAAAAACACAGTGAATTCTGTTGTTAAAAAATTGCAAACTGATAAATGAATGATGATGCACAATGTGGGGGGGAAGGGTGGCAAGAATGGAGGAAGGATAGATAGCATAGAGGGAAGGGAGGGGTGGGGGCGTGGTGGGGGGTAAAAATAATAACAGAATGTGTGACAGATACCATTGCCCTGTGTACATGCATGAACGCACAGATGGTGTGACTCTACTTTGTGTACAACCAGTGAAACAATAGCTGTACTCCATTTGTGTTCAATGAATCAATAAGTAAATAAAAAAAAAGAAATGCTAAATATTGATAATATAACCACATTAGTTCAAAATACTTCAAGCAAGTAGGTTCTAATACTTCCTCATACTCTACTATAGAAGATTCCAGAATTCAACTGAGAATGGTTAAAGATAGAGCACAGTAAAATTTTTGATTTTCAGGCAAAATCAGAGGTTGATTTTTAGAACAGAAAGCAACAATGTGGGCATTAAATAACACACTCATTCATTAGTTAATTACGTGGTTAGTAATACTAGCAAGTAAAACAGACTAAATATACTCGACTTATTAACTACTTATATTTTTTTCAAAGCAAGAGTAGTAGAGCTTGGATGAAAATCTAATACTTGTACCTATGTAAATTACTTAATGTTTTTAAGTATAAACTTCAAATAAATTCTAGATATATCTATGTATATTAGAGGTCACATCAAAAACTTGCTTAAAGAAGTAACTACAGTTTAGTAAACTTGAGCTAGGTAATCTATTAATACATGAAGCACAAGAGAAGTAGTCATATACTTGAGAAAGTCCAGAGAGAAACTAGCAGCTATATTAATGAATATTAATGCCATATTGAACCACAACTAGACACATGGTTTTATAGTAAGATGAGAATACTAGAACTGCCCCATAATTTAACACACAGAAAATCATGTGGTCATAATCTAAATTAGTTCACACTTCCTGGTTGGAAGTATTGTCCTAATTTAAGTTTTCCTGATTAACATTCAGAATTAATAAACCCCTTTGAGCAAAACATATCTCCAATTTGTTAACTTGTATGGAAGTGACTTGAAAATCTAACTGAGAATAGTTATAATTAGCCACCATACTTAGTGCAAATTCCTGTATGCATTAGTAAATATGCACTGATGTTAATTCTGACAGAAGTTATAGTCAGTTGTCATACTAAATTTTTTGCATGCTGATGTTATCTACTTCATTTTTCTTTTATTTTTTGGTGCTGGGGATTGGACCCAGGCCTAGCTTGTGTCCTACCACTACACTACACTCTCAAGCTCCTACTTCAATATTATGAAATGTAAACAATTTTTTCTTCTGAAAGAGAGGTTAATATGTTAACTATAATTTTAAATAGCTGTCTCTGATGTTAATCACAATTTTTAAAATATGACTCAGGTATAAAATAATATTTTTATTACAATGAAACATAAGCTAACTTAGTCTTTTTAAGTTTAGGTTACAAGTACCAATAACTCTTTAACAAAATGCTTACTGTTGAAGGATTCTGAACTCTGTTCATTTCTGCCTATAATTTTGAGCCTCTATTGAGCCCATAAACATTTCTGTTTGCAGAAAACAACAAATATGATTGCTCAGAAGGCACAAATGTACCCCAGGAAAACCTTTCCTCTCCAAAAGTCAAATTAATGACTTTGCCAATGTGAAAAATTCTTGAATTTATATTTAGCTAAAATTAAATGGAAAATTCATAAAGAAATGCTTCAGTCCAACACACAGATTACATCAGTAATCTCACTAATCATAATTATTTTCTAATGCTCAACACCTTTAATTATCTTCATGGTTATCCAAAACACATAATGAACTGCCTACTACAACTACAGGTATAATTCAGACTGGAGAAGTTAAAAAAGGAACAAAGAAAAGAAAAAAGTATACGAAGAATTACTAATCTCTTTTTAGTTGTTTTCAGGCAAGAGATCAAGTTAAAAAAAAATCATTCCAAAATGGAGAATAAGAAAACTAAATGTACTTTTTTAGATATTCAATAAAACATTCTAGAGATGCCATTGTAACTATAATAATTTTGTGTTTTATAATAGACTAGTAAGTTTAAGGTAATGGCTTTTCTAAGTCTAAGGAATTAATTTGCCAAAATAAGATTTAAAATAAAATACATGAAATGGCTTACTTTGTACTGATCTAAATTTGCGAATTTCAGTAAAAATTATACTAAGAATGTACATAATGAAGGAAAGTAGTCACAACATTCTTTTGAGCCATAAATAACATTGTCAACAGCAACACATTCATTCCATAAAATTTTATATTTTTGTACATGTACTCCTTCTTAATATGTACCTTTGACACGTTCAGAATTTACTTGTGGGACAGTAAACCTCTAGAGCCAGTATAATTACATCAATTAGCCAAAAGAGGGCGCAGAAAGAACACCAGAGTTTAAACAATCCCTAAGAAACTGCCATCTGGCTACTATCTAGTAGTCTAACAACAATTACAAAATCTCACAGTAGGGTTAGATGTGCTAACTTGAGAATACTGTAAACTACATCATAAGCCTATATAGATACACTTTAATATATATTTTTATGTAAATATGTTGATATGTAGCACTTCTGACATTCAAACAAAATGAGTATATACTTATCTAATGCATTAGTTTGTAATCCAATTAACTTAAGAGGAAATGGGTACAGAGGGATCAGAACCAGGGAGGGTAAAGAGAAAGAAAGGAAGAGACTATGCCCTAGAAGTGATAAATCTAAGAAAATAAAAAATATATATCCTTAGAATGGGGAAAAGACTCCTCTCATTACCTTTCAGTATAGGTACTGTTACTACATGAAATATGTCCACAAAGCTCTGCACAGGGTCTTCACCTGTTTTCTCAAGGTTCTTATGTGAAAGGAATATATACAATAAAAGGTATTCAAATGATATCTACCTACATAATAGCTACATTACTTCCTTTTCATAGTTCTGCCACAAGGTCAAATTTGGTCAGTTAGCTTGCACAAAATCCAACCCAATTGGTTAACACACATACTAATTTTATGTTTCTGTAACCTTTATAAATATATTTCTTATATTAAATTTACTATGCTTCTGATCAGCACCAATAAATACCTTCATCTGCCACTTGTAAGTTTTAAAATATTAACACATTATAATTAGAACATAAAAAACATGGTATTATTTTTTAGAAGAGTTAATTCTATTATTTTAGTATGTTTTATAAGATATTTACAATTTCTGAATGAACTAGCCATAGTATAACTAATTGGCTAACAATGGTTACCTTCTATTTCATTAGTTCCCAGGTATGATTTCTTACTTTCAAAAGTAACTAAAGAAAAATATTAATATGGTCCAAGAACAGACTGTTTCAATCTTCTCTTTAAGGGAATGACTGTGAGTATACAAATTTTTTTAAAAACAAGGATTTTGCAGTATTCTAATGGAAAAAAATTAAAAGCTGAATTTATTTCAAAACATACTAAATGGGGATGGGGATATAGCTCAGTTGGTAGAGTGCTTGCCTTGCAAGCACAAGGCCCTGGGTTCAATCTCCAGCACCGCAAAAAAACAAAAAACAACTAAAAAATACTAAATGTCTTTTCACCCAAATGTTCTGTGCTTTCCAATCACTATTAGCAATTTAAATTTGTATAATGCTAACGATAAATAAAGATCATTCTATTTTCTTATTTAAAGGTCATTTCTTTACATTAGTTACTGATAAAAGATATCTAGAGCAATACAAATTATAGCTGGCCAATGAAAATTTAATTTCAATTTAGGTGATTATCAGTACATGAAAGTTAATAACTTACTAATAACTTTTTATAAATAGGATTTCAGTGAGTTGGCCAATATCTATTATATAAACCTCCAATGAATAATTTTAGATTCACTAGTAGATAAATAAAAGTAAAAAGAATAAATATTTTTAAAAGAACAATATTCTTCTTTACACTGTACATTATATAGTATCTAGTTATACTGGCATTTTAAAAACATATGCATTCTAATATAACTGCACTAGAAAAAGTAACGAATTATTGCAAATTTTCTACCCTTTTTGCTCATTAAAATTTTAGGGTAAACAGGAATGTATGCCCACTGGTCACAAATTTCTCTTGGGAGCAAATATCCTTAACAATCAAAAATTATAACAGTAAAGGGAAAAGGCAGGGAAAATTAACATGGAAAAAAATGAATCTTCTCTTTATCATAAGCTGGCATTTTACTTTAGTGGTGTTTTATTTGGGTTCTGGTGAGGAGAAAAGGAGAAAACATTAGAAAGCTGCTAAGAAAACACTGCCTTTTGTTGTTCAATTCTACACTGCATTTAAAAAAATCCTGCAGCACATATAAAAGGAAGTATTAAGTATTTTATCTTGTATTTGAAAAAGAAAATTTACATAAAAGGTATAGATCAAGTTTTGCAAAATCTGAATAATTAAATTCAGATTTCATTAGTACTACTTAAAAGTGAAAATTTAAATAAACATCTGAAATTTCCTATAAATTAAAATCTGTAACACTGTCAGTACTAAAAGAAACTTATGTACAATTATTTCATCCTAATCGCTGCCTTTTGAGTTTAATAACAAAAGCATTTATAGAAATCTCTGTGGAAAGCTAATTTGAAAGTAAACATGCTTTAAAACTTAAATATAGATCTTGTATTAGTCCCACAACAGGATCAAGATCACTATTAAAATAAAGCCTGGGGCACATTATGATGCCTAAGATTGGTGGGTGGATTTTAATTGACTTGAAGACTGTCATAGTTCTATTATCATAAAACCTGTAACGCATTTCCAGCATGGAGGACCCATCTGTGCCCACCATCCATCTGTTTAGACGTGATTGGCAAAGTGGTAGGGAACTCGCAGTGGTTGCCTCTGCCTGAAAGGAATGAACCACAGGATCTTCCAACGAGTGCCAAAAACTTCTGAGAAGGTCTGCTGCCATGGCTTTCGGGGCCTCGATCTACAGAAGACAGCATTATTAGTGAAAGACAGCACTCCCATGGTGCACTTCAGTCAGCTAAAACAATACAGGTTGGCTGGGGATCCATTACTGGACTCTGATGAATTGTGTCCCAGCATCACAAATACAGCTTTCCTTTCATTGTGGCATGCAGCTGAGTTTAACTCTGGATAGCAGATATTGTATCTGCATCGTCAATCAACCTACAGCAACTTTTGAAGCAGAGGAGAATCTCAGGATTAATAGAATATGTGTCAACAACACAGTAGCAAATCTCTTTTGATGTACTTTCAGGACAAATAATTTAACTTACTTTAGTTAGACAAGGAACAAGAATGATCAGTACTTATTTTGTTTAAAAACTATCCTGGCTGGAAGACCCCCTACTATAAGACTGGATATGCCTGTCTAGCTCCAGCCCCAGACAAGGCACCAAGAAAAAACCCATCATTATATTATCTTTCTGCTGTACATACACGGTTCTCAAGTGTGGCCAGTTGTTTCAATTTTTAAATAAGAGCACTACCCAGTTTACTTTTATACTTACATTTCTTCACAACAGTTTGACATCTTTTCAATAGATGTTGTATCCTATTAAAAATAAAAAAAATCAAATGTAACTAATTTATCAAGTCTTTATTCTTTACCTATTTTATGATGATTTAAACCCTATTCAGAGAATATTCTGAAAAAGATTTAAAATGTTTAAATATAAGCACTAAGAATTTTAAATGATCTATATACACTGTTGCAGTTCCCTCAGAAAAACAGAATCAACATTACATTATGCCAAAAAATTATTCAAATACAAAATCTCACAAAAATTGTGGGAGCATCAATTCATTAAAATATAAAACTTGTGGGCTGGGGCATGGCTCAGTGGTAGAGCCCTTGCCTAGCACGTGTGAGGCACTGGGTTCAATCTTCAGCACCACATAAAAATAAACAAATTAAATAAGGATATTGTGTCCATCTACAATTAAAAATATTTTTAAAAATATATGACTCTTGATCACTCTTTTAAGTCTGGTACTTATTTTCAACTCAACTGTCAGTAAATATGCATTTAAAAATGGCAATATGAAAGACACTAATGAACAAAAATCTACTAAGAGTAGGAGTACAACTGGTTCTAGATTTCTGTAAATAACAAAATTCAACAAGGTAGTTTAAGAAGTTGCCATATCATAAGATGCATTGCTCTGAAAACTAAAGTTAGTTCATTGGTATTGTTTGGTAAAAATGATTTTTTTTTATAGAAAAATCACTCTTCATAGTAATACAATTTCTTATTATATGTTTTCTATAAGGCTCTAATAAAATATAAAAGAAAAATAACAAACAGAAAGAAGACAGCTTCTAGAAATGCTGGTTTAAACTGTGCTAACAGAAGCCCTATCATTAGATTGGCAAATAATTATAAGTCATACCAAACTAATCAACACACAAATGCACAATTTTATTTTCAGCTTAAAGTTTATATTTGAAACATGCTTTAAAGCATACAGAATATATTCTTTCAAGTACACAAAAACATTAGCTAAGTCTTCTTTTCTCCCCCTTTGCTTTACCTTAATTCCTAGCTCGCACAGGGCAGAGGGTAGACTGAACCATTATTAAGTAGAACTGTACATACAAATGCTTATGGCTGCAACTCAAATTTATCTAGTGTTGTAGAACTTTTTTTTACAATGATGCTAACAAACGGCACCTTTGTTTTTAAAACTCCTTTTAGAGATGTTATATGAATAGCTCATAATATTGTTTTCTCATGCATGAATAGTTGAATACCACAGTTAAGCACACATAAGGTTAAATAAATCTGCTTTATAGATGACTAGTAACCAATAACAGAGCTTCAGTTACAGATTTTCCAGGGATTTGTAAAGAAATGATAGAATCACTACATATTCTATATACACCAGTTTTCCTATTATGCTTTGAAATTCATGATATCTAAAGACAATTCTATTTATAATTAACCTTTCTTGGTTCTGTTGCATAATTTCTTCAAAACAAGGTTTTTATTTGTTGATGAAAATATAGTCTACAGATACACAAGACATTAATTGGGGACTTCAACAAAACCTGGGCTTCAGGTTCCACATCTGTAAAAGAAGTGAATTAAGTCATTTTGATGGTTTCTTAAAGTCTGGTGGTGACTTGTTCCAAAACAATTAAGACAGCTCATTCGAAAGTACAAAATAAGAGACAGAACAGAATCAAGAAGCTATGAGGAAAGGTACATGGATGGCCTAAAAATCATGACCATGGATAATACCCAGAAGCACTTCAGGATAAGGAAATCAACTGCAAAGTCTATCACTTCTAAGATTATCATCAGTTAATATTAAAGAAAATTTTTACTATGTAGAATTTACAACTTGGCTATAACCTTGAGGAATTTGTGGCATTAAAATAATCAACTTCAAAGACTTTAGATTTAGATTTCATGTAGGACCTGCTTAAATTTTTATGTTTTAATACCTTTCTAGAACCTATTTTAAGAAATAACTGGAATTCTACTTTTTTAATCATCACAAGCAGGTTACTCTTTCAAAGGATGTGATGTGTACTACCACTTTATGAACAGAATTTGTGAGCCTGGCTAAAACAGGTTATTTCCCCCCCTCTAGAATGCCCAATGTTTATCTCTCTGAAAGTTGGCTATTCAGAAAACTGTCAGAAGAAAAAAGTACTATTTGCATTTGGGCAGCCAAACATGTCATCAAGTTTTTGTACTGACATTTACACAATACACTAGAGAAACATAATTTATGTTTAACACATTCACAAGCATTGTTGAAACAGCAAATAAGAAGAGGGGAGATGTTACTACTGTCTGGGAGATCAAAATCTCAAGTGCTAAATTAGAAAAAAGTAAATTAGGTTTTATTTACCTTTTGTTTTGTTTACAGAGAAAAGTGGAATTTTTTAAATAATTAAAATATTTCTTTATATATATATGTATACATATATTTATTTAGTCATCAATTTTATTTATTTATATATGGTGCTGAGTATCAAACCCAGGGCTCACGCATGCCAGGCAAGTGCTCTACCAACTGAGTCACAACTCCAGCTCCAAAATAATTAAAATATTTTGAGGCAGATAACTCCATTCAATACAACAACCAACACTAAGTGCACATCAGAGAAGTACCAATAAGACATCAAATCTCAGAGTATAAATACAATTTATAAACTCAAGTATTTCCCCCCAATCCACTCTTTCGGAAATGATAAAAAACAAGTATTTACTGTAAACTGCTATAATGAGGTTCTCCCACTTCCTGAGAAGCATTTATGTCTAGTATGGCCTAATGATCAAAATACCTTAAACTTCCATCAGTTTGCATAACTAAGAGATACATGAAAATTCTTCACACTGGGGAAGTTTTGGCTTCACAAAAATATAGGTCTTACTCATTTTATTAATCAACACTTTATCTTTTCATGATGACTAATTTTAGCCTAAGAAATGATCTTTTGGATTCAGTTCAAAAACTAAGGTGGACTATAAAAGAAAACTGTATTCCTGGACTATACCTGGAAAGAGGGGGGGAGTTTCGAGCAGAAGGAGAGAGCTGTATCTATTGGTTAGATGTTAGACAAATGAAGGGTGAGGTAGGGGAAGTTGAAAAGCAAGAATTTATCATCAGAGGTTTGTTAACAAGCCTGACATGGTAAAGATAACTTGATGTAGTCCATCCAAAGAACTCATCCTGCTTTGAGTTCATTCTCACCAAGCAATACTTTGTCACATATGTTGTTGCACAGAAGAGGAATATACTGACTGGAGTCCTTTGGCACCCCTAACAATGGTATATAAAGGAATAAATTATCTCTAGAGTCACAGCCTCTGGGCCTGATCAACTTTGGAAACAGTTTCAAAGTGGAGTTTCTAGGCCTGTCAAATGGAAGACCTGTGAAAGTAAAAATACATCAGTTACAGAATCCTCAAAGACAGTTCAATCTAACCTCCACAATCATCTGCATTCTGTTCTGACCATTGGTCTTGTCAATGCTTCTAGCTCTGCTGCATATAGCTATCTAATTCAACGACTACATGTTGAATTAATCTAGAGTTCAAAACACTATTCAGCAAATATTTCTCACAATTAGAGATAATACACCTGGTTTATCTATTACTAAATACTCCCAATAGTAAGAAAGTGTTTCACTTGACTTCTTAGCACTTCTGGTCAGTGTAAAACAGCTCATTTCACTTTGAGTTTAAATTTTTCCAAAGCACCTAGTAGAATATATTGCACAAAAAGGGTAACAATATAAATTTGTAGGACTAAATCCATTTCACATAGTCCAAAATATCATTCCTTATTCTTAATTTAAAAATGTTTTTGCAATCTAACAACAGAAAATGTCCTATTAATCTTAACTCACTCTCCTCCTTGGAAGCCAGAACTATTTTCCTCATTGGAAATGAATGATGTTCTTTAAACATCCAGCTCCAACAGAAGATTAGCTATGTCTTTTATTCAGGATGTAAAATTCACATAAATATTTAAGTAATCATAGAACCAAAGTGAAAAGGCAGCAGATCTTCCATGTGCAGCCACTGAAAATCTCTTTCCAAAATAATTGCCACACTCCTCTTTAACAAGCCATGTTCCGACTTGTTATTAACATTAGGAAAATGCCTTAAAAACTCTGTCCCTCAATTTCCAAGTAATAATGCTTACCTAGTTGGTTTTTATGGTGGTTAAATTGGTTACTATGTGAAAGTTCCTAGTAACTCCTCAATAAACAGAAGTCCTAGTTTTTATTGATAGTGTCTACTAAATACTTTCTGAGAGGGCCTAGAGACAGTGTCTCAATTACATCAGAATGTAAGTCTTCAAAATTAGGTGTAAACAAACAAACAAAGTTTGTACAATGAAAGATAAAATGGCAGAGACTTAATACAGAGATTTTATATATGGGAAACTATCTCCATAAAATCCTGTGACCACAAGGAGCTTATAATTCAGTTGAAAAAACAAGTCCTAAGTATATAAATCATAATTCATTTATTCATTGCACATCTATCAAAAACTTACTAAGTACCTATTCATGACACATATCAGCATGAGGAGCTTATAATGTACCAAAAGCAGTCAAGTTTACAAGAAAAAATTACACTGGAAGTCAGAGGGATGAGTATACACAGTATGTGTTATATAAATAAGTCTGAGAATATTCGAAACAGCTGAAAAATTATGCATATAATCAACACTCAAATTTAACTACTCATATTTTTAATACCAAAATTATTCTTTTGATATGTTTGATAAGGTTTTTGGTTATCAACAGAAGGTGGTTGTTTAATGTGCCCCTTTTGCTGAGATTTGAGGAATAACTAATAGAGCAATATAATACGACAGAGAGAAGCATATGAATCACTGTGGCAAAAGAACACAAGTAAACTATAAGATACACTGCTTTTTCCAATTACATGACGTTTTAAAATTTATGTGGATTTAGATCATAAAATGGTAAAATGAGTATTTGGGAAAACTCCAATTAAAAATAAAACTCATAAATGTTTAGTTTCCTTACCAAAAAAGCATCTATTTAATCACTCAGCAATTAGTAATGCTTTAATAAAAAACATTATTCTACTAGAAAAATTATAGAAACAGATTTAAATGGTCTTTAATTACTTTTAATTTTGTTAGAAATAGTTCCAAGTAGTTGAATAAACTGAGCAAAGAGAATGCATTATAAATAGACTTTTACAGGGCTGGGGTTGTGACTCAGTGGTGGAGTGCTTGCCGAGCATGTATGAGGCACTGGGTTCAATCCTCAGCACCACATAAAAATAAATAAATAAATAAAATAGAGGTGTTGTGTCCATCTACAACTAAAAAAATTTTTTTAAATAGACTTTTATATGGGAAGATATTTTTGCTAAAGAGCAATTCAATTCCACACATAATTCTAGAGACAGCAATAATTTTGATGATGATTCTTTTTTAAGAAGAATGTCTTTATATTACTATGGAATATAACTCGATATTTAAACCTTAGCAAGGGAGAACCTCATTACTAAGAAATTCTCTATTCAAAATCCAAAATTCAAAGAAATTATTATTTTCAATATTGGCATATGACATTAAAAGCATCTAATAAGAGTAATGAAATTTTCAATTTTAATGATTTTTCTAGTTTTTAATAAGATACTGAGAAGATACTTCATATAATATTACAATTGGAAATACTGTATTGGGAAATATATTTATTTTGTTTCGTTAAACAAAAATATAATTCAGAAAGGAAAGCAAAAATGCTACACAGAGCTCCCTTTGTAGAAGTATAAGTGGGTTGGGTTCAGCATAATTAACAAATGATTTGCATATTTGTAAGGCTGAGTTGGAGTTGAGTAGATCAAACATAATTGTATAGAGATTATACTAAATGCTGCTAATACACCACACTAATTCATTGGGATACTTGGCAAAATTTAATTACAAGGATTAATAATCTGAAGCCTACATTTCTGGACACATATTTAAAAGCAAGTAAATCTACTAATTGATTAATAAAATGCTATTTAATAGATAATCTTCTTTAAACTGATTTAAAATTTTAAACGTAAGATACTTCTCATTGCACAAGATAACCAAGTTAAAATTATATCACCATTGTATTTGTGTTTCTATAGTTATTTAGGCACATATTAACTCTGCAGGTTAAATATAAGCCAATACGTATGGGGAGAAAATATTTTCCTCTTTTAATTTGAAAAGCTTTGTTTTAAGCTATCTTTATTAATTAAAATAGAATCCAACAATGAGACAAAGTACAAAAAAATCACTGATTTTTACTTTGTGAAATTAAAGCCTTTTACCAAACTGCAACTAACTACATTTTTCTCACCCTCCCCCCACCCTCACTACAACTGAAAAAAGCATTAAGCTCCAGAGACATCATCAAAAGCTTATGCTATTATGTAAACTCCACAGTGCCCAGGAAACAAAAATGCTTGTATACAAAATTTAGATAAACTGTCAGAGGAGTGTCATGGTAGACAATAGCTCACTGTCAGAACCTCACCAGAATGCGCTAGACCAGCTGTTACAGCACTTCTCCATTAACTCTCTCCAAGGCCAGTCACTGAAAACATGATTAACCCAACCACCCAGCACTATTAGTACTCATTCTCATCAGAATGGACATTACTTTTGGCTGTGTGACCTACTGCTCAATAATTCTGACAACATCCATTATATTAATAACAACATCATGATTTCATTCAGGAACAGCAAAAAAAAGAGAAAAAAGAGCTAAATAGTCTAAGTAAGGAATAGTTAGGAGAACTTGTTCCCCTAAATAAAAAAGAATGTCTCAAAGCAGATTATTTTTAAAAACATCTTATCCCCAATATTAATTGTGGTAACAATACACAAATATATCTATTTAAATTCTGTTTAAAATTAAATCAAAAAGTAATCAAAGTAATCCTTTAAAATCAGGCTTCAGATTAGTCTATTTAACAGAAACATCTGGCTATGTTGAGATCTTTTAACCTTGAAAATGAGATTAGAAATCCACTCTTTTTAAGTAATTTCTAATTATTTTATCTGGGTCACAGATAATCTACTCTTTCTAGGTTTAAAATGACATCAGATTATCATTGCTATGATTATCCTGTTATCTCCCATCAATGGGATGATGGGACTTCTTATACTTGAGAGAAATGATTTACTTATTCTAAGTTAAAATGAATAATGGAGAAATGTTACTGAAAACTGACATACTGCTTCCCTGAAACCTCAAGAGAGAGCATTTGTTTTGGCTATTTGTCTAATATGCCTATAATCAAGCTATGCAACTTTTAAAAAAACTTTAAAAAAATTTTTTTAAGTTGTTGATGGACCTTTATTTTTTATTCATTTATTTATATGTGGTGCTAAGAATCGAACCCAGCACCTCACACATGTGAGGCAAGTGCTCTACCACTGAGCCACAATCCCAGCCCAAGCTATGCAATTTTATATAATGAATTGACATCCCTACCAGTGTTATCCCAAAACACCTCTTGGTGTTTCTTTTCTCTTATTCTACCTGACAAATTCATCTCTTCTCACACTTTATAGAGAGATCCTTGGATTCATATAACCAAAAAACACATCTAGATGTGAAATTTCCTATGGGTTATCTTAGTTTTATAATAAAATAAAACAGAAAAAATGTGTTTCACAAAGAAAGCATAATTATATTTTAACCTTAACTAAAATATTAAATACTATTTTGTTAAGATGCTAATAATTCATTAGAATAAAAATTAAATGCTGAATATGAACAATTTTAAATAACTATGCCTTAAAGAATTTGCATCAATGTGGGGAAGACATTCTGGAAACCTATCAATATTGCTTTTTTAGTTCAAGAAGAGTAGTGGTTAAGATGCACTATGAAAGTACAAGTAAATGCAATTAAAATTGACAATTTCTATTGTATTTGTATTCAAGAGTAACTATGGTGACTAAAGATTAGACTAACAAATAGAGTGTAATGTCTCCCTTTCAATACTTATTCTTCTTTGAATGCTTTACAGATATGCAATTTCTACAGACAGAGCTCTGTCCAGTACAGAATGTTCTGAGAGGGTATTTCACATGTGCAAAAGAGGTGAAGCTTTTAGACAGATCCTTATTTAACAAATGTGGTTTCTACTCAGTTTTGGAGACATCACATCAGAACTCCATGTCCCTCCTTTATACAATGAAATGTTATTCAAAGTTACAACAAAAAAGAAAATTGTACGATTTGAGAATTAATATTAATGTGTTTGCAGAATGGAACAGTCAGAATGAGGTACTTGATATACATCCTTCAAAAATGAACAAAAATAACTTACTTAGGGCCAACTCAGAAGAGAATGTTAAAATTTTAGAGTAGGGATCCTTAAAAGATCTTGAAACCTTAACTATCTGAAGCTAGTAGGTGGGAAGGAAACTGTTATCCTCTGCTATAAACCCCTGATAGCTCTCACTAGGTACATGTACTCTTGGCTGTGATATTCCCAAGGTTCATTTCCCAGTCATTAATAGTTAAGCACTGGAAAAATCCTGTTACAGGAATATAAGTATATATCAATGATTTGAGTAAATTAAAAAAGGAAATTCAAAAGATGCAAGCATCACCTGCCAGTTTTGACACAACTTATGAACTAGAAGGTCATTATAAATTATGAACAAACATAGAAGCAGAGAAAAAGGTTTTAGGGAATAACTTACTCTCATCTTTGGTGATGTTACTAATACTATGTTATTTATCATCATTATTAGAGAAACCACAAGGGATACTAGAAAGTACTTCAAACTGAATAATGAAATATTCAGACATTTCTGAAGGATTTATGAAAGGCTAAAAAACACGAAGAAGTGTTCAACATCATTAATTATCGGGAAATTCAAATTAAAACAAGATAGTATTTAAAACTATTAGAATAACTACAATTAAAAAGACTGGCAACAACATATTATAAGGAAGATATAAAGCAACCAGAATTCTCATACACTGTTGGTAGTAATGCAAGATGGCAGAATCATTTGGGTCCAAGGTCCAACAGTTTCTTATAAGATGAATCAATCTTATGTGACCCAGTAATTTCACTTCCAGAGCATGTTCATCACCCCATAAAAAAATCCATGTACCCCTGACTATCATCCTCAGTCCCCCCGCCCTAGTCAATCACTAATCTATTTTCTATCTATATAAATTTTCCTATTCTGCACATTTCATATAAGTGGAATCATAAAGATGGGATCTTTTTTCAGTTAGCATAATGTTTTCAAGGTTCACCCATGTTGTTGCATGTATCAGTACCTCATTTCTTTTCATATTTTCATGGACAAATAATCTTCTATTATATGGATACACCACACTTTGTGTATTCCTAATCAAATGATGAACATTTAGATTATTTTCAGTTCTAGGTCATTATGAATAATGCTACCATAAATGTGCAAGTTTTTGTGTGGATATAGGAGTGGAACTGCTGAGTCTACTGGTAACTCTATAACTTTTCAAAGAACTGCCAGACTTGTTTTCTACAGTGGCTGTACCATTTTACATCACCATTACCAGTGTATGAGAATTCTGATTCCTTCATATCCTCACCAACAATTCTTACTGTCAGCCTTTAGCCATTCCAGTGGTTTTGGAGTAGTACCTCATCATGGTTTTGATTTGCATTTCCCTGATGACAAATGAGGTTGAGTACCTGTTCATGTGCTTACTGTCAATCTGCATATTTTCTTTGGATAAATTCTTTGGTCATATTTTAGTTGGGTTGCCTTTTTATTATTGAGGCATAAAAGGTCTTTATATATTCTAAACACAAGTTCCTGGACAGATATATGATTTGCAAATATTTTCTCTCATTTTCTAAACTGTGTTTGAACTATCTTGGTAAGTGTCCTTTGAAGCACAAAAATTTATAATTTTGATTAAGTCCAACTTATATGATATTTTTTTCTTTAGTAGTTTATGACCTAAGATACTATCATTGCCTAGTCCAAGGCCACCAAAGTTTACTCCTATTTTCTTCTTAGAGTTATTGTTCAACCATTTGAAACTATGATCCATTTTGAGTTAATTTACTGTCTATTCTGTAAAGAAGAGGTCCAACTTCATTCTTTGGCTTGTGGATAGATAAAATGCACAGCCCTTCTGACCAACCTCTTCAATGCAATAGCCTTTGGAGAGTCTATCTGAATGTGTATAATCATGTATCCCAAAAAGGTCTCCAGCATTACATAACATACATGTCATGTATGAAAAATTGTTTACCAGAATATAAATAGTGAAAAAAGAGATAAATTGGACTTAATCAAAATTAAAAAAAAAAAACTTTTGTACTTCAAAGGACACTCTCAAGAAAGTGAAAAGACAGCTTAGAGAATGAGAAAATAGTGCCATTTATTGCAAAAAGACTGTTATTTTCCCCAATGAAGTCTTGGCACCTTTGCTGAAAATAGACTCACCATTCATATAAGCTACAGTACATGCACAGTTGGCCCTCCATATCTGGGGATTTCATACCCATAGATTTAATTAAACAACCATAGAAAATATCAGGGGAAAAAAATGTGTCTGTAATGAACATGCACAGACATTTTTTTCTGGTCATGATTCCCTAAACAATATAGTATAGCAACTACCTACATAGCATTTTTGTTATATTAGGTATTATAAGTAATCTAGACATGATTTAAAGTATACAGGAGGATGTGTATACAAATATTAATGTCAATTTATATAAGGGAAATGAGCACTCACTGCAAATTTCAGTATCCACAGGGCATTCTGGAACCAATCCCCTCCAGATAGCAAGGAACAATTGTACATTTTGGACTCTCAATTCTATTTTATTTATCTACATGTCTATCCTTACGCCAGTACCACACTTTTCTTGTTGCTTTACGATAGTGCTAAGTACTTTTCTTACATATTTTTTTCATTGTACATATTTTTGTAACAACAATTTTCATGTATAATATATATTATACATAATGCTGGAGACCTTTTAGGTACATGATTACACAAATAAATAGCTTATAAAAAACAACTTTGTGGAAGACACTCAAAAAGTCTGTGTATTTTAAATTTTGAAAAACATTGACAATTTGCCCTCCAATGAGGTTAATTTATTCTCCCATCAATAACGTACAAGTAAATTTATTTGTTCTACATTTTCTATAATACACATATTACCTTTTAAAATCTTAATAGGATTTTTCTCATTTAAAAAAAATATTTTCTGCTATGGTAAATGTATCCTCTCTACTACTTCTGAAGAAAGCACGATACAATAATGTGTATTTCAATCTTTTAAAAATTTTTTCAGTTGTCAATGGATCTTTATTTTATTTATTTATGTGTGGTGCTAAGAATCAAACCCAGTGCCTCACACATGCTAGGCAAGTGCTCTGGCTCTGAACTACAACTCCAGCCCAGGGTATTTCAATCTTCATCTCTCATGGCTTATATACCTGTAGTCTCAAACTGACCTATGAAACAGGAAAATAAGGGAACTAGTACCTTAGGGAATCTCTAAGGGAACTAACACCTAATACGATACTTCATGTGTTTGATACAATTGTTCCAGTTAGGCAGTGTGAAAAAATTGAAAAAGGCAAATAAACAAGTGAGTACTTTTTAAGTTCATACAAAAAAAAATGTAAAGAGAGATGACATTATTTCAAGACTTTTCTGTAAAATGAGAAGCTGTCAAACAGCCTTTCAGACATCCTAGATAAGCAATGACAATCACTTACTAAGTTAGTTTGTACATCAATACATTAAAAATATGTGCAAATATAAACAATTACTGAGATGTACTAGAAACTCCACTTTTGAGAATTAGTCTAAATACATAGTTTAAAGAAAAAAAAGAGATGGAGAAAACAGTGCTAATCCTTTATATAGAAAAAGTGATTGCATGCTAGATGCCAATCAACAATAAAATAGTTAATTAAAATGACATATTCATTAAACAGAATATATAACTGTTTAAAGAGCTGTAAACAGAAAATATGTAGTCATGCAAAACTATTGTTAATTTTCAAAAACAGGATAGAAAATTTTATGTACACTCCTGTACCTAATATAACTCTTCTACAATTATACACAGGCATATGAAAATGGAAATACATTAAAGATTAAAGGTAATTTTCTCCTTTGATTTCTAAATTTTTGGTAATTTTAGAATTAAGTTCCTAATCAGGTAATATGTTCATACAAATGTCACTTTACATTAAAAGTATACTTACTGTGATGATACCAATTAGTTGTGTATAGAAGAGTCCAGTTATTCCAACTAACATAGTAATGCCCATGAAGGCAGCTAGTCTCATTATGGCCAATTCATGTCTAACAACAAAGAGGTCCTATAAAGAAAAAAAGAAAAGAAAGTCTCAAAAACGATGTGGAGAGTTGCTTGTTATTGCAATAAAAATCCAGATTTCAACCGTAACATATAGACCCTTACTATTTTAAAGAACTACCTCGCCCCATTCTTGAGTTTGTTCTCCTTAATCAATATATCAATAATTGAAAATTTCAAAATAACTTTTCAATTTATAATAGTAAGGTGAAAAATATAAGGATTTCACTACTCTATTATGTTAAAAAAATAAAAATAAAAATAAAAAAACACCTCTATCCCAGGGCTACAAGTTACCCTTATTTGGTTTTTAACCTATTTGTAGAAAAAAACAAATCCCAGGTGACACACAATTTTTGGTCAACAAAGAAAATTTTATTTCACTGCTAAAAATGTTGAATGCAAAGCATGATTCATATTATTAAAGTTCAAGTAACCAAATTCCTACAAATTATCTTACTTTGTCAAAATAAGGGGGAAATATACACAATAGAATCATAAAGATTCTACTTCAAGCCTAGTTCATTCATTTTTCCATCCTACTACCCAACCACCACGATTATGCTCTATGATATGTACTAGAAATATAAAAACGATACAGTCCTCCATGGCCTCAAGTAGTATACAGTTTATTTAGAGAGAAAATCAACTTTGCAAAACTCCCAATGCAGTAAGGGGGATGTGTGCAGAGAGTACTGTAGAAATGAAAAGAAATATCTAGGAGGGGCAGCTGGATATCCTCCTGCAAGGGAAAACTGATTTTTTGGCTCAAGGTGTGAAAATGAGATCCTGAAAGTGAGGCAGGTACAGGACAGGAAAACAAAAAGCATTTCATTCACATCACTCTTGTCAACCAAATATACCAGAGGAGAGAGAGAGTCAAAGAATTTAGATTTCTTCAGGACACCAGTTGTTACTAAGCTATGGAGTAAAACAGCCACAGTGAATAAAAGCAACAAGTGTACTAAAAAACCCTGCACCCCAAAACACAAGTACCCACATGCTTTCTTTTAAAATGACTATGGTTAACAAGTAAGGAATTCTGGTAGCAATACCAAAAGTTGGGAGGCCACTGAAAATAATGTGCTTGCTTGAGACAGAAGAAGCAATACTTCTCTGTGTATCACATAAAACTCAGGTTTTGCACCCAAAACACTTATTAGCCTGGAAAAACTTAAAATTCACCAAGACACTTAAAGTGCAATATAGCAGTCAAATATTAGACAGTCTTCAAAACTTTGGTTTAAAAAAACCTAATTTAGAACATTATAATACAAAGATGAAAAGATGTGACTTTTAAATACGGTAAGTTCTGCTATAATTCTATTTAAAAACACAAATTTGTTCCAATGTAATTGACACATTAAGCAAAAACTTGAGCATTACAAAAATTTTTCTTATGCATGATTTTATCTATAAGAAACTTAGATGAATAAAGAACACTACATCCTGCTGAACCAAACTATGTAGGAATACACAAAATACACACCCACCTCAGACATCTTCCAGCTCCCTGTGTCTGTCACATGTGTGATGAGTCACACCCACACTCATCACACAATTGTATCTTATAAACGTATCTTACAATTTTCCCTCCAATTTCAGACACTCTCCTTCTATCACTTCACAATAACCCATGTTCTGCAAGTGTTGTGATGCCCATCTCCTGAGAAAACTTGAGTCCTCTTTCAAGGTAAAGTATCATGCTTATTGTAGTGTCTATTTACTCCTTAACCATCTAATATGAATAAAATTGTACTGCTTTTTATTAGGTTCTTATCCCTTTAAGTGTCACTGAAAGTTTTTGGGTCTTGTGCCTCCATTTTCTCATAGCCCTGTGGTTTTGCCACATGGGTTTACATACTAGAATGATTTCTAAAAATATACATACTATATTAGAGCAGAGTTTGCTGCACTAAAATTACCATTTTTTGACCAAATAAAAGCCATCCTCTCTTTTCCCAATGAAAAGATTTTAAAAAGTTTTGGCCAAGTACAATTTATAAATGCCAGAGATTGTGATAAGACTAAAAGATCTAGTTATAACACTAGATTTATTCATTTGTTTAAACATTTACAGTATTTATATAAAGCAGGAAAATGTTTTGATCTAGAAATTACTTTTTATTACCTTCACACTTTCAAAAAACAATTGTATTCCAAGTTCACACATGCATAACTAACATCAACACTAAATCCGTATTTTTGAGTCATTGAACACTATTCTCTAGAGCACATCTTTAGTTCTAAGATTTTTTTAGACATAGCACTCTCTGAATCCAAAACTTGGCTTAGGAGACTTTATCAAAATCCCAAGAACTCATTCACTATTAAAGATCTTTACGCAATGGGCTGAACTGTACCTACCCAAAACTCATGTATTGAGGTTCTAACCTCCAGTGCCTCAGAATGTGACTACATTTGGAGATGAGCCTTTAAAGCAGTAACTAAATCAAACTGAGACTTTTAGGGTAGACACTAAACCAATGCAACTGGAGTTCTTATAAGAAGAAATTTGGTCACACAGAGACACTAGGGACACTTTCACCTAGAAGAAAGACCATGTGAGAACACAGGGAGAAGGTAGCCAGATATAAGCCAAAGACAAAGGTCTCAGGTGAAACCCAATCTGCTGACACCATAATCTTAGATTTTGTACCATCAGAATTAGAAGAAAATAAATTTCTCTTTAAACTACCCAGTCTGTGGTATTTTGTTATGATAACCCTAGAAAAATAATCAGTAACTATTTCTTTATTGTTTTTATTTCTTTCTGTTTTTTATTAACACATGCTGAGACACTATCTTCTCAAGAATGAGGACACCTGAAACCATACATAGCCTCCTGTGCATTCCTTCTCATCACAGCCTTCCCCTCACCCCTACCAAAATGTAAAGGGTACTGATTCATTCTTCATGCATTTTTGATATTATGTTTGCACACTGCAAATACCTTCTCTCATTAAGAGACTACCTGTTTGTTTTCTTCATGGTATTTTTTGATAAATCCAAAAGTTTAATTTTAAGGTAGTGCAATTTATCTTTTCCTGTATCTTTTTTTTTTTTTTTCTGGGTACCAGGGATTGAACTCAGAGGCACTCAACCACTAAGCGACATCCCCAGCCCTATTTTGTATTTTAAAGACAGGGTCTCATTGAGTTGCTTAGCACCTCGCTTTTGCTGAGGGTGGTTTTGAACTCAAAATACTCCTGCCTCAGCCTTCTGAACCACTGGGATTACAGGCACACCACACCTGGCCCCTGTGTCTACTTTTATATCCTGTTTAAGAAGTTCTTCTTCTTTTTTTTTTCTTTTTTTTTTTTTTTGCGGTGCTGGGGATTGAACCCAGGGCCTTGTGCTTGTGAGGCAGGCAGTCTGCCAACTGAGCTATATCCCCAGCCCAAGAAGTTCTTCTTGACCCTGAAGTAATAACAATATTCTCCTATATTATAAAAGTTTTATTTTTCACATTTAGGACACTAATCCACCTAGAATTGATATTTTTTCGGCACACTGTGAAAGACAGAGATCTGAATTTACTTTTACTATATGGATATTCAATTATCCCAGAATAATTTACTTGAAAAGCTGTGTTTTCCTCAGGATTGAGAGATCAAATATCTGTACATACATGGGATCTGATCTGGCCTATTTTGTTCCCTTGGTTTATTTGTTTATCCCTATACCAGTGACAAGTATCTTTGTAATGCATCTTGACACCTTGTAGGCTAAGTGATACCATCTTGTTTTTCTGCAATTGCTTATTCCAGAAAATTTGGATTTCTACAAAAATTTCTATAAAAAATTCTATAAAAATCTTAAAGTTGGATTTTCAAGTTGTAACACACTCAAACATACATTCACAAATAACGTTTTCTTTTCATTAAGTTTCCTATGTTTCCCCCTAGATTTTTGTACTTTTTTGTCAGATTTAATTCAAGAACTTTGTCGAGTTTTTTTACTCTCTTTGTCAGATTTAATTCAAGAACTTTTAAAAAAAATTCTATTCTAAATGGGGCATTTGCTAATTTTATTAACTAAAGGTTTATTGACATATAAAAATTTTTATCTAAATAAAAAATACAGTTTTTAAAATACTGTTTTGAAGTCATTAGGCAAACTTTCTTTAAAATCCAAATTGTTTCCACAATTGTATCATCTATAGGTAATTTTATTTACTTCATGTTTAATTCAACAGTTATACCTTCTCTTTTTTTCTCTTGCCCTACGGCACTAGCTACAACATCTAGAACTATGTTCAATAAAAATGGTGGCAGTGGGTCTTAATGTCTTGTCCCCCAATTCAGAGGGGAAGAAGTCAATATTTCATTTTGGCATGCTGTAGTTGGCAAAGGGGTATTTTTGTTTACATGTTTTTGGAAACGTTTTATTTTTCATTTGATTAAGGATGTCCTTATCTATTTCTACTTTGGTAAGATTTATACATAAATGAATGCTGAATTTTGTCTTCATACACTGAGATATCAGCATTTTTAAAATCTAATTTGTTAATGTGATAAAATATACTGGCTGGTATTCAAATGCACCTTTCATTCCTAGGATAAACTCAACTTGGTTAGGCTGGTTACTCTATAACCTTATTCAGTCTATTAATATTTTCTTTAGGAGTTGTGCATCTATTTTCACAATCAGACTAGTCTATAATTTTGCTTCTTACATTTTCCTTGATTGGTTATGTATCCACGATAAACTGTACACATAAAATGAGTTGGAGAGGATTCACTTTTCTGTTATTCTTTGAAAGAGTTTGTGTGATGGAAATTATTGCTTCCTTTCATATTTGACAGAGCTAGAATTCACTGGTCAACCTATGAGTATTCACTGCAGAAAAAATTTTACTTACTTCTTAGGACTATAGGACTACCTGTTTCCAATTTCTTCTTCAAGCTATATTATGTTTGTAGATCAGGAAATTCAATCACATAAAAAAAATCAACTATCTAAACTGATCAACAGAATTAACATAATTCTAAGAAAAGATCCCACAACAGTAGAGAACATACTCTACTGGTAGGAGTTTTCTGTTTTGGTTTATAGAAACCGATATGCTGTTTCTAAATTTTATTTGGCAGAGGTGGGGGCACAAAGGAGAACAAGGTAGGAGGGTCTGCTCCACTGAGTGCATTTTCAACAGGGCCAGTATCACCCCCAAAAGGAAGTAAAACATCTTAGCTATTT
Source organism: Glaucomys volans (assembly GCA_020662805.1). NCBI lineage: Eukaryota > Metazoa > Chordata > Mammalia > Rodentia > Sciuridae > Glaucomys > Glaucomys volans. Next base: position 458,473 of record JAJEJO010000563.1, on the reverse strand, counting down.
CAGTAGTGTGGGGCCCTACTCAAAGAAATCCTATTGACAAGATCTTATTCCTTAGTATTTAACTTCAATGGAGGAGTAGAGGAGAAACATTCATAAAGCCTCAAAGACTGAAAAATATCTTTACTGTCTAATAAGATTTATTATAAAACTATAACAAAACTATAGTTATGACAGTGTGGTATAATCACAAGGAGAAACAGACTAATGAACTAGAGAAGAGAGAAACACACACACACATATGGATCTTGATTCATGACAAAGTGGACACTGCACACAGAGGAGAAAGAATTATCATTTCAATAAATGCGGAACAAATTAACTGGCTATTCACCTGTGAAACAATGAAATCCTGACTTCTCTCTCACAAGAATTACAAAAATCAATTCTAACTAGAAATGGGAAAGACAGAAAAATATAGTACCTAGATGACAATATGGGAGAATTATATCAGTGATTTTAGGATAGAAAAAAACTTCTTAAATTGAACTTAAAAAAGTGCTACCCAAAAAAAGAAAAGACTGGTAATTAAGAATAGTTTAAAACTTCAATCAAAAACTACCACTAACAGATTGAAAAGGTAAACCACAGAGTGGAAGAAAATATTTATAATATATACAATAAAAAAGCACTAATCTAAAACTTCCTATAATTACCAGAAAAAAAGTTAAATGGACAAAATACTTAAACAGGTACAAGTCACCAAAGAGGTTATTCATATATTCAGTAAATATATGAAAACTGGCTCAAGCCCATGAGTCATCAGAGAAATGCAAATAAAAACACAACAAATGGACTGGGGTTGTGGCTCAATTGTAGAGTGCTCGCCTAGCACATATGAGGCACTGAGTTCAATTCTTAGCACCACATAAAAATAAATAAAGGTATTGTGTCCATCTATAACTAAAAAAAAAATTTAGAAAACAAACAAGCAAACAAACAAAAAATACAATGAAGTACATCTCACATGCACCCAACCGCCCATATCAGGAATATTTAAACAAATATTAGTGAGGTTGTTAGCAACTTCAATTTACACAGTCTACTGGTCAGAGTTAAAGGGGTACAACGACTTTGGAAAACTGTTCAATGACTTCTAAGAGACACACACATAACTTCTGACCACTAACACTTTTAGCTACACATCCAAGTGAAACACTTGCACACAGAAAGCAAAAGATATGAACAAGGTTGCTTAATGGTAGTATTATATGTAATAGCTCCAAACTGGAATCAACATAAATTTCCATCAACAGAATGAATCAATTATTTTATTTTACATGAAATATTATGAGTATTTATAGAAATGTTTATAGTAATGAATATAAACTATACTTAGCTCAACAAGAGTAAGTCTTAAAAATGTTGTCCAAAGAAGCATGGAATAATCTATTGATCTATGTATTTTAATTTTTGTTTACTCTTCCATAGGTATATTTTATTTTTGTACCAGGGGTGGAACCCAGGAGTGCTTAACTATTGATCCACATCCCCAGCCCTTTTTAATATTTTAGAGACAGGATCTCACGGAATTGCTTAGGGTCTTGCTAAGTTGCTGAGGCTGGCTTTAAACTTGTGATCCTCCTACTTCGGCCTTCTCAGCCACTGGAATTACAGGCATGTGCCACTGAACCCAGCTAGTATATTGTATTTTATAATGTAAAGGGTTCAAAACTGAAATTAGAGTAAAAAAAAAGTTGTAATAGTGAAATAAAGAATATAAAATATTTTATTGATTTCAGAATAAACAGAATTCTTTTAAAATATATAATAAAATATAAAATAATATTTAGTTACATATGACTTGTGAAAGGAGAGAGAAAAGTATACCACATAAGATACAGGAAGGATACAAAGACAAAGGAAAAACAGAAGAGTCATATGGACTCTGACCTCATCTGCCACTGACTTGGCTCATTCTGATTCATTCTCACTGACCTTGCTCTTTCTCAAATATATCCAGCCAATTCTCATATTAGGGCCATTGTGTTTGTTCTTCACAGAAAACTCTCCAGATATCCACATACTTATCCCCTCATTTTCTTTATGTCTTTGCTTAAATCACTTTAGAGAATGTTTCCTTGACCAAAGTACAGATTATCCCAACATTCCCTATCTCCATGTCCTTTTTCACTTTTTCCATAGGATTGTATCTGGTACAAGATTATTTCTTTATTTGTTGTCTGTCTCTCTCAGCACTAAATATATGTATTGAAGATGAGGATTTGGGCCTGTCTTGTTCAGTGATGAGTCCCTGGAGCCTAGAATGGGCTCGAGTTCACAGCAGGTACTCAATATATTGAACAACTGAATGAAAATGAAGAACAATACTGGACAAATAAAGCAGGTCTCCTGAGAAGACAGGATTACCGACAAGACCATACATGTAGTAGCAGAGATTAACACAGAAAAAGTAACCATATGTAATATAGATACAGACATACATGTCCTCATACATAAATCAGTAGAGAAGAGGGGCAGTTCCATGAAATAACATCCCTATCGTGTTATCTGGTAATCTTTTGAAATGATACTTAAAATTCCAAAGGTGTTGTAAAACTAGTAGTAAGGGCATCACTACTTGATGAAAGTGAAATGAAAAAAATCCAGAGTTTGATTTGGCTACTTAGGATATAGCAAATAATTCTTCAAATACCTGGTCTGCAAATTCCTTGAACTCATTACTTCTTACTATCTTGTCTTGTATACTAGTTTAAATCCATTCTAAGATTATATCCTCTCATTCCCAATAACTCTTTCCATAACATAACTGTGGTTTCAAGTATACCACTCTATGAATACCTCCTTCTAACTTTCAAATTAATTTCGTGTAGGCCATTAATGCTAACAAATTCTCAACCTCAATGGGACCTCCAATTTGTTGATTCAACCATCATTTCATTGTCTATTTTAGGCTTCCTCCAGAACATTCATTCACCTCCTACTTGTTCCCATTCCATGGATCACTGTTGACCCTCTCTCTTGTCATTCTCCTCCTGCTTCACTGGCTGCTCCTTACCTTTCTTTTTCCTCCTCACCTTTCTGACACAAAATCTGGGAGTACAGAGGGCTTGACCTCCAGATCTCTATTGTTCTCCATCTATACCTACTCTCAAATATATCTCTAATAAAGTACATGGCTTTACATTTCATCTTTAAGCTGAAAGCTATTTACTTAGACAATTCAGCTGAAATTCAGATTCCATATCTAACAGCCTATAATCCCTTCTTGGATGTCAAATAGGCACTCAAAGTAGACAAGCATAAAACCAAAATCTCTAACTTTTCATTAAAACTTACTCCTCCCTCAGGCTTCCTCCTCATCTTAGTGTATGGTATCTGCACACTTCCAGGTATCTAAGCCCTGAAACCTTGAAATCATCTGCAATTCTTCACCTTTTAGCTCATACCCCACAACCAAATTATCACCAAACCCTGTTAGCTCTTCAAACTCTTAACAGGCCACTTCTTAACACTTGTACCCCCACTGGAATCATCTCATGCTCAGACTATATTTTAATAGCCTAATAAGTAGTCTTCCTGCTGTCATTCTGGCTCTTCAGTTTATTCGTCTTAATAGTCACCATTTTCTTTCTAATATAAATGAGATTATGTATATCTATACAAAGCCTTCAATAGCTCCCAAATCACAACCATTAAACATCTTACCAAAACATGGGTATACCTGCAATCATAGCCCTGGTGCCCTCAATCCAATGCCTATTACTCTTTCCCTAACTCACTCTGCTTAAGACATACTGATCTCCTGACTGATCCTTGAAAAACTCAGGCATGCTCTACTTCAGGGTCTTGTCACTGGTTCTTTCCTCTATCTGAAATGTTCTTGTTCCTGATAACGATGACTTCCTTGAGTTCTATGTCTCTACTCAAGAGTCATAAGAGAAAGGCCTTCCCTGACTACAACATCAATTATCACTCTCCATCCCTGTATCCTGCTTTATTATGCTTCAAAATATTATTTTGTTTATCATACTTTCACTTCCTGCCTGTTCCCTCAAATTAGAACTTAAGCTCCTTAAATGCACAAACTCAGAACAGAGACCAGTGCACATAGTAAGCACACAACAAATAAATGTTGAATGACTAATGAATGTGTTTCTCAATTTGTTTTACAAATAAAAATTACACATAAAACAATGGTTTTTCTATCAAATCACTATGAAGCAATTTTTAATTTCCATCTACTGGCTCTAAGTAATTTTCAGTGTTTTAATGAGACCAACCAGGAAAATAACAATTTGTGATCTTCCATCTACTGAAGGGTTTCTCAACCTCAGCACTGTTGACAACTGGGGCTGGATAATTCTGTTGTGAGGAACTTCCCTGTGCATTGTAGGATATTTAATAGCATCCTTGGCCTATGTCTACTAAATACCAGAGTCCCCCAACTGTCACATCAAAAATGTCTCTTGACATCTCCCAACATCCCCTGTGAATCATGTCTCCTATACACCTATTGAGAACCACCACATTACTAGTAAGGGATTTTATTTTATTTTATTTTTTCAAGAAGAGAAATAGTTTAGGCATCTGAGTGGCAATTTACACAGATCTGAATATTTAAAATGACTATTTAATCAATTTCACTTGCTGAGGGTAGGTTCAGGTGACAATTACACTTATATTAAAGCAATTTTAATTTAATCCTAAATAGAATTCTCGTATATCTTTATGCTTTTCTGCACATTTTGGAATGCACTTAAGCTTAATAATTCCAAAATACAGGTAAAGAAGTTACAGATTTATTCTATACCATCCTCTCCATACACCAGCTCCTCCAGTCCTAAAGTAAAGTACACATTTTTCAGTCTTATTACATTCTAAAGGAAATTAGCATCTAAAGGGGGAAAAAAATCACTATTTATCCCTCTCTAGTGATTATCACTGAGTGTTCAGAATTAACCATTACATGTTTTTTTAACCATTACATTTTGATGCAGACATGTATGCAACTATCTTACAGAGAAAATTATACTAGCATCTCACTGTAGGCAGAAAGTAAATGTTTCAAAAAAATTATTTTGCCCGCCTTGCCATATTCTAGCAGTAAAATTTCTAGAAAAGTTAGATAAATTCAATAAGAAAATAGAATAACATTTTCTTGCTAAATTTACTATTCAATGTTTGATAAAAGAAAAGTGAAAAAAAACTGCTGCCAGGTTTTAACAATTTAATCATTTAATCTCAAAAAGACTGAAGTCTTAAAGTGAAATAACTGCTAAATCTTCTATGTTAAATACTATTATATTTGTAATTAATATGCTACGTAAACACATTTAATGAGAACATATATTAGTCAACTTGGTATTGCAGAACAAGGTCAAGATTATAAGGTTTCTAAATTCCATCTGTCAGTAAAAATACAGGGATTCACTGACAAATTGACTATTGTTAGAATAACAGAATAGTCTAAAATAGTGTTAGGTGTATAGTTTATAGACTATATATATATATATAAACTATATACCTGACATTATTCCTTTCATGGGAAAAACAAAACAAAAACAAAAACAAAATATTAAATGGACATATCTCTACTAGCATTTCAGGATACATGAACAAAAAAGCCAAATTATTTTCATACTACCATTAAAAATAATTTTCATCTCATATTGATCTTAATTCCACATTATTGTTACTCTCATCAAAAATCCAAAAAGCTAAGTATGTATTTCAGCAATCTTATCCATGCATTCATGATCGTAATAAATAAATGATCTTGTATGTATCAAGAAAACCAAGATTTTTTTAAATATGAAAGATTTTTACAAATAGCAATAAATAGCAATATTACTCAGGATGCTTTAAGATTATACAAAAAGATAAAAATAAATCATGAAGAAATTTACCAATATTAAAAGCTACCTGCAACCAAGTCTTCTGGCTATTTCTATTCTTTGTTAGCCAAAGCCTAGGCGAATAATTCTGTGGCACAGTTCTGACATCAAATCCCTAGCAACGCTATTAAACATCAGCCAATTGGAATAATAATAACGTATCTTCCTAGCAGAAGAGTTGGCTGGGCTACCAAACATTATTTATTTTCCTTTTCTAAATTTTGGCAGCAGGTCCTTTATTGAAATTCTCCTCTCTTCCCCTCTGTCACCCCATACTCTTATAGCCTTAAATGCAGTTAGTATGTTAGTTTTTGCCCTCGACATAAAAATACAAAACAATCAACTAGAAATCATCTGAATCTATTTCATCAAAAGATCATTTTAAAAATACAACTTTAGAACTAAAGTGGTATGCCACAAATGACTATCTACCTTAAAACTAATAACCACAAATTATTTTTTTGAAGAGTTTGTTTCCTCATATATAGAAATAATAATCATTGTCTACAATATCTGATTGCCAGCACATTTAATATTTTTTAAGTCTGTTTTAACCTACTAGAATGCCTTTAAGAAGACATACTGAACAGTTTGTGTACAAGACAAAATATAACAGGGCTGCCTTCATAAAAATAGAAACATCAAGTTGGGCACAGTGGCATGTGCCCATAATCCCAGCACCTTGGGAGGCTGAGGTAAGAGGATTTCAAGTTCGAGGCCAGCCTTGAACCCTCAGCAACTTAGAGAGACCCTATTTCAAAATAAAAAATAAAAAGGACTAGGGATGCAGCTGAGTGGTAAAGCCTCCCAGGTTCAATCCTAAGGACGGACAGACGGATACAAGGAAGAAAGGAACGAATGAATGAACAAAGGAACGAACTAAGGAAGGAAGGATGGACCTATTGGAAGGTACACTGAACATTCTTTGAAGAGCAGATATTATGATGCTTTAGTATTTACAATCTGATTTCTTTTTAATGAAAAACTATGCTACAATAATACTGCTTTAAAATTTTCTTCAGGCAAAAACATAGAAAGAATTTGCAAGCTTGGTTCTATACCAAAGCATGACTTAGGGACAGACAAAAATCAGCCCAAATCGTAACTCTGTCCAATGGTTATTCTATGACTGGACAAGTTATTGAATCTCACCGAATCTCAATCACTTTACCTGTAAAATGGAAACCATACTGTTTACCCTCTCAATAATACCTCAAAAAAGTAGATGTTTTCCAGTAATCCAAGTATTATACTAATCCAGAATAACAATAAAAAGTAAAAATTATGAAAAATGTGACTAATAAAATATTCATAAGACAACATATAATTAACTTAAGACAGGATACTCTTTAAATAGAGTGATACCATCTTCATATTTAATTAAAAAGCTGTAATTTTCTTGTATTGGCTTTGCTAAACCAATATAATAATTGTGATGATGAAAAGTTCATTTTTTTCAATATTCATCCATTTTACCAAATTAAAATGCTAAATCATTCCCCAATGCATAGGTTTCTAAATCCTTACTATAATTTTCATCCCAATAACTACTTAAAGTAAGACATTAGTTTCAAGAGGATCTTTAAGTAAATCCAACATTATACTGTCATGATAAATGTAAATGAGGGTCAAATAAGATTAATGTCCAACATTTGAAAATTTTTTCAAGACTTTTCAAAGTTTATAAGCTTTACTGATTTTCTTCTTCTGCCAAAATATTTAATTTATCCCTATTTGTTTAGAAAAAAAGAAATATTAAAGTTTCTGCAATTTTTCTAGATATCCATTTATTTTTGCTTCTTAACACTAATTGTGAACTTTGGAATTTTTAAATTACTTTTTTCAAAAAAGATAGCATATACTAATTCTTTTTAGGTTTGCAGCCTTTCCTTAGCATAAGGCTTAGAATGTAAGTCAATATTTTTATAGCTTAAAAAAAAAATCCAAAATTTGGGCATTGAATCACGATGATCTACAAAATCCTTACCTCCTACACTCCTTACTCCTTTCCCTCAACAAAGAACATATTGATGAATTTCCTCAAAACTTCACAAAGTAAAAACAGGTACATCTTTGAACATCCCTGACAGATGGATATTTTAAAAGCAGAGATTAAGAAGCAATCTAAAGGGCTGGGAAAGTAGCTCAGTGGTACAGTACTTGCCTAACATGTACAAGGTCCTGACAAGGCCCTGTGTTTAATTCCAGCATCATGGCAGGGGCAGGAGGGGATCTAAAAAGGATTAAGTTACTATTTAAAAATAAATAAAGAGAGAGAGAGAGAGAGAGAGAGAGAGAGAGAGCAATTGCAATGAAATTAAAGTAATCCAGTTAAAAAGAGCTTTCCTGAAAACAAAGTGAGAAAAGAGAAATGGAATCATATTTCCAAACTGTTCATTTCCCAGAATTTGAGAACAATCTGCTTTTTTTTCAACTCTTTTTCCCAGGATCATAACTATAATGCACCAGTTTATTCTGAGTACAAGTTCAGTTCCATTATAATAGTCAAAAGGGAACGTGAATTTTTTTTTCCTTTTGTTTAATGATATTTTTACCTTAAACAAACAAACAAACATGTAAGAGTGGTTAACACTTCATTTTCCAACCCAGAGGACAAGCACCCAGCTTCAGCATTTAAAGATGGGCTAGAAAAGATACTATGCTGCCATCTATCTACCTGAAAGGGTATATAGAAAATGCAGACAAGAGCATTCACTTCAGTCTAGCTAACAGACTATAACAGAACATAGGGTTCAAGTTCATGGCATACTCTAACTGCATCATTATTTCCACAAGAAAGATGCATAGTAATAATTAGTTCCACTTCCAAAGATACTTGGGGACTCTGAGTGATATTTACCCCATTCCAAAAAACAGAAACAAGAAGAATGAATTAAAGAAGTTTCAGATACCATCTGGCCAACTTTATAAACATAATCAAGAGCTGCATATCATATTTGTTTTAGGGAAAACGAAAGGGAACACAAGACATTAAAAATGATGGTATAGAAATATTTGAAGAATATTCCATTGCAAAACATTTTTTAAAATGTCAATAATAATGGGGACTTTTGTACTGAAATAGTAATTTTCCTACCTTTGCTTAAAAAACAAAACCACAATGACATTTTCAAAAGAACTGCTATAGAGAGAACAATGTTCTATTATTTAGCCTTAGAAATAATTACTATACGTTTGGTATTTTGTAACACATTTTGCCCTAAAACTGACTATTCCAATTGATGCCTCAAAGCTTCTATTATTTCCTTGCCCGGCAATGGCTTCCCTCATCTTTTCATTTGTTTACTCTCCACCTCACTTACAAATTCATTGAGTTCAATTCCCTGCAGCATAACAGTTCTCAAAGCTTAGGACCACAGAAATTTTGACCCATACCATTCCATAGGACATCATGCACACTGATTATAACATGAGCACTGCTTCCTGGAGTTGTGGATTAGGCAGCATGATTAGAATCACCAGAGGAGAAATTTTTAAGCAAAGTCCTATTGCCATTAATGCCTATTAGGGAATTGTTTGCATGAGATCAATGCTCCCACCCAGAATCCTATAAAAAGCCAGAGAAAACCCAACTAATTAATAAAACAGCTGTTAGAAGATACTGGAAAATAGTCAAACTAGCCAGAATTCAAAAGAGAGAGTAGAAATTCATCAAGATTAGCTCTACATTTTGCACTGCTTTTACCTGGACATGACAAACAACTGGAAGGCACGATTCATAATAAACACCTCAATTTTTCAGCTGAGACACCAAAAGGATACACCATAGGAGTAAACGCAAACTGGAACTAGTCCTTCACCAAAACAAACCTAGCAATTGTCTATCTTTACAAAATACCAATAAATATAATACATGTTGTCTTCCAAAGAACTCATGTATTTAGACCAATGTTCTACTATTTAGCATTAGAAAAACATGTAATAAAACTCATGAATGAATCAAGATGAACCTTCTCATATATCCTACATTTAAAAAAAACAGAGTAAATCATATCTGGAGTTAGAACACATCAACCAGATGTTCTTTTAAGTTATCAAACAAAATGCCCAGTACCCAATAAAAATTTATGAGGCATGTCAGAATATTGGACCAAATATCTAGAAAGGCAGAGGGAAAAAAATCAACAAAAAAAAAGACAAGGAAATCTCTAAATTGAAGTTTTCGGACACAGACATTAAAGTAACTTTGATTAAAATGTTTAACAATAGAAGACAAAATGGAAAACTTTACCAGAGAAATAACCTATGTATGAATAAAAAACTGAATAGAAATTATAAAACTGAAAGATAAAATAACTGAATTAAGAATTCAATAGATGAGAGCAGAAAAGCTGATTAGTAAATCAAAAGACAAATTAGTAGAAAATATCTAGATTAAACTATAGGAAGACAAAGGAAAATGTACAAAGAACAGAAAGATAGGGCAGTGAGACCTCAAGAATATTTCATTAGAATCCCAAAACTGCAAGAAAAAAAGTAGGGCAGAAGTAATATTTAAAGTGATACTGGCCAAGAAACTTTCATAACTTAAAAATTTCTTTCAGTCCACAGACTCAAGAAGTTACATAAAAGTATCCATCAGGAAAAATGCATCAAAAATAACACTAAAGCACATCACAAAATTATAGAATAACTGCTAAAATATAAAGATTTAAAAGAATCATAAAAGTAGCTAGAGAAAAGACAAACATTTCTATGGAGCAAAAATAAGACAAATAAATGGCTTTGCAACACAAACTATAAGAAAACCACAAGGCAATGGAATAACTTTAAAAAAAATAATTTTCAATCTATAATTCCTTGCCAACCAATAAACATTTCAAAAATGAAGGAGAAACAAAGACATTTTCAGGTGTATGAAAATTGGGAGAATTTTTTTCAGCAGACTTGAAGTAAAAGGCAGGGAAAAAAGTCCCTAAAGTGGCTTAGAAATTTATGAAGACACAAAGGACTAAGAAAAGCACCAATATGTGGATAATTAAAAATAAATATTCACAATATATAATATATGCATCATAACATATAATGCATAAGTAACAGCAACAATGTTTTCTTGACAAGTGATTTAGTTCCACTTCTACTGCAAACCACACAATACCCAAAAATGGTAATGGTAAGGCATGTTCTAAGGGCACTGCATTCATTATGTGGGCAATGTTCACAGTCTAACTTTTATTAGACTTCTTCAAAAATATCAAGAAAACTATTTTTGAAAGGAGTAAAAGAATAAAACCATCAGAAAAGAAAAATTGGAATTTAAATGGAAAATTCTAAAATAGGCAAGGAACAAAACGGAAACAAAGAACAGATGGGTCAAATAGGACACAATTAATATGACAAAATTAAACAAAATAAAAATGAGCTAAGTATTTCAATTAAAAGACAATGCCCACTGGGCATGGTGGCACACACCTATGATCCTTGAGGCTCTGGAGAGTAAGGCAGGAGGATCAGAAGTGCAAAGCCAGCCTTAGCAACTTAGTGAGCCCTGTGTCAAAATAAAAAAGTAAAAAAAAAAAGGGCTGGGAATGTGCTCAGTGATTATGTGCTCCTGGGTTCAAACCCTGGGATAAAAAAAAAAAAAAAAAAAAGAAAAGAAAAAAAAAAGACAATAACCAATGGACTAGTTTTTTTTTTTTCTTAATTGAAATATATGCCATCTACAAGAAACAAACAAGACATAAGAAATAATATTTCAAAGTAATAAAGACAGAAAAAGACATACCATGAAAACACTCACCAAAAGAAAATACAACTAAAAAAATAATGGGCAAGAATCACTATACAAATAGGAGGTATATTTTGTAATGAAACAAGAGTCAATCCATTAAGAATATATAACAATTCTAAATTTGTATATGCCTAGTTCTATTGCTTTAATTTTTCAACATCTAAATCAATGAAATGACTAGAATTCATTTGAATGTATACTGAGTGCTTACTGAACATTAATTGTGCTTCAGATCCTGGGAATATTTTGGGATATATAAATTATAAAATACTTTCTACAATTTTGGTCATAATTTTGGTTCCAGAATTTAGCTTTACTCTAGTAAATTTAATTAGAAACACTGATAACAAATACTGTATTATATGCATTTAAATTTGTCTAATAAAATTGCTGTTTCTTTATATTGGGCAACATTATGTTAAAGCTCCCCTCTCCATAAGCCTATCTTGATAATGTATATAAATCACTTAATTCAGAGAATATATCATATACAAGATTTTAAAATACTGATTTTTTTTCAATAGGATGCAAAATGATCTTAGAAATGTCATAATATAAACTCTTTGAGTTTCCATTTTATTACCTCTAACATGATGGTAAATTATAAAACATGTCACTTAATGCAATTAATATAAGTCAGGTTAAGAGAACAACGTCTATTCAGCACTACTAGACATAAATAACACAAATTATAAGTAATTCTGGGGATCTAGGTTATAATTCACTGCTTATATGAAAGTAACTCGTTACAAGTAATATAACCTAATTTTTTTTATTTAGTACTACTATTAATTAACATGACTACTTAAAAAAAAACTTCATCACTTCAACAATTAAGTGCTCTAAGGAAAAATCTGGTTTGAGTCTCTAAAACCCAGCTTGTACTAACTTTTTGTATATTTTTCCCTAATATTTTTAATCTTTCAATAAACTTTCACTGTATTGCTATCTTTTCTCAACATTCAATATGCATATTAAAAGTGTATACATGTACATATAAAGATAGGTAGATATATCACCTACAGTTTTTCCCTTTAAAAGAAACAAATCCTTCCTCCAATTGGCATTAATTTCTCCAGAGTCTCTATCTTATATTTAAAGAAATAAATGGGTGTGCAACTTCAAATGTTTTTCCACCATGACATTCTTATTTGATTACTGGAATTTCTTAGTACATCATGAATCTCCCAGTAACATTGTTAAATGTTTTATAATATATTCATTAAAATTGAGACCAAAGAAAAATTGTTCTGAGAGCTTTTCATTAAAATGAAATGTAACATAAACTGAACTAGTATATACCATGTATTTTTACATAATTATCTTATTTAATCTATTATTCACATTTATTAGAAGGAGAAATATAAATCCAAGAAGTAGAATACCAATCAAAGGTTATACACACTTTAAGAAAAGCCAGGCTTTGATTCTAGGTTATGTCTTGTTTACAAAACCAGTATCTTTCCACTATCAGGGGCTGGAAATTTTAATGTAAAGAGCCTGGCAGTTAATATTGAAGATTTTGCTGGTCACATTACGTTCTACTGGCCATAGTCTGTGTCAATACTACTCAAATCTGTAGTAGCACAAAAGCAGTCATAGACAGTATGTACGCAAATGAGAGCAGCTGTTTTTCAGTAAAACTTTAAAACACTTAAAATTGTCAAAAACACATAAGCAGAGAGCCAAATTTAACCCAACAACTCATAGTTTGCCAATCCATTACCCTACAATGCATTCCCTTTTAGAGAGCTTTAGTTTATCACTAACACCCCTAAATTTTCTTTCTCTCAGTTTTAAAAAAATAATAACCTTAATAATTTTACTGAGTCATTTTATTTTAATGCTTTTCTTCTTAGGCTTGATTATATGAAAATAGTTTACTCGGAGAATTCTGATAAGTTCTAACCATAATACCCATTATGCCAGAAATTAATCGATAAATAGAATGACACATTTCTAAAACCAGAATGAGAATGTACTATCTTCTCAGTGTAGAAATGTCAAACACCCACTTAAAATTTAAAAATTTAAAACACCAACTTTAAAATTCCCTTTTGAACTTATTTCAGTAACTAGTACCTAATTTTAATAGCTCAAGGTATAGCTAAATAAAAATAATCACAAGGCCTTACTAATATATAGTGAAACAGCAAATATTCAGAAAATATTCTTTTAATTTCTCAAAATGGACATGTATACTAGATCAATCCAAGCACACAGAACTTAAGACTTTCTTCTCAGAACTTCCCTTATTCCCAAATTCAATTATATGTATCACCACAAAACCTTTTCTCATATAAAAGGTTTAAATAGTATAAATTGATATAAAAAGAAAAATTCCTTCTCCTTCAGAGGTTTTATTCTTTCTTCTCTCCATCCCTACCTTGCATCCTTACCTGGAAGTCTGCTCATTCTTTTATCTGTCTCTCAGTCTGTTTCTCTCTCTCTCTCAATCGCTAAATATATATATATATATATTATATATATATATATATATATCACACACACAGTATTTTTTAAAATGTAACCCAAGCCCCCCCAAAAATGGAAAGCATAATAATCAAAAAATATACAAGATCAGGTTCAAACCTCAGCCCTAAAACTAAAACCAGGTGAATAGTCACTTCTTAGCTTTGTGCCTTTTGCTAAACCTCTATTAGTCTCTGTGTCCTTGTGCAGTGTTGGAACATTAAAGGAAGAATGAAAATGAGATGTATACAGTCCAGGGTGAACACAGGGAATCAAGGTTTCTTATCACTGTTATCACTACCACCTCTACCACTGCCACTGTGGGAAGTCAATGTCTACTCCACTCCTCTACACAACAGGGAAAGCACTGCCTCAAATGGTGTAAACAGAAGGATAACTCTTTAAAACACCCTGCAAACTCACCTTATTATTATTGTTAAAAGTCAGGGTCAGAAGGAGTCCTTTTTCTCAAGAACTTAACTGTTTCTTTGAGAACCTTTATAAAATTAAACTGTTTTCTATGGTTTTTTGTTATTTTCTTTCCTGACACATTTTTTATTGGTGCATTATAGTTGCACTGAATGATGGGATTTGTTGTTACATATTAACATATTCACACAAAATAACACAATTTGGCCAGTCACTCCCCTTGCATCTTTATTTCTGAAAAAAGAATTTAATACTTTTCCTTTTGTTTTTCATTAGGTAGGTATTTTAAACCAAGACACATGTATTAAAAGATCTAGTATGTTGTTTTCTAAAGAAAGCTACACAACATTAACAAATAATCATAAAGGGATCAGATTAAGGTCTACTTCTTAAATTTTAGTATGTTCTAAAATTCGCCATGTTTTAACCCACCATGTTAATAATTGTATGCTACAGCTGCTGCAACATTAGTGGATATAAATATTTCTTACCAAATTACGCTTTTTTAGTGGAAGAAAATAATAATAGTGGCAGAAAGAAAACATCAGGGCGTAGCAAGTAAGAAGTTCAGTGTAGAAACACAACTGTAGAAAAAGCCAATGATTATCTTCACCAACACAATTGTTAATCCTGAAGGAAAAAAAATGAAAAAGAAACAATATTTTAAACTTTAATAAGACATTCATTTCAGGATCAGTAAGACTAAAATTAAACTTACATTATTTCATATATGCTTAATTTCATGGAGATGTGCTAAAGCCACTCAAACCTAAAAGCAAGCTGTAAAAAAAAAGGAGATACAAATATACCATCTTACATTTGTAAAGCACTTCTTTAACTCACAACAATCCAGTGAGGCAGAAAGAGCAGGTGTTAGGTAGTCTCCTTGTGTCATTGATACGGAAACAAACAAAATAGTTAAGCCATTAGCCAGAGGATGTACAGTTTAGAAGAGCTAAGGGCCAACAGAGAAGAAGGAAGAACCCTCTTCTGACATTATTCTTCTGGCATAGTATTCTAACTGTGGAGAGCAATTTGAATGCTTTCATTTGAATGCTTTCAAGTAAAAATAGCCTAAACTTGCCACTCTGACATACCTGCTAAGTGTTCACAATTTTTCCTACTTTTTAAAATATATTCCTGGTTGCTGAAAATATAAATGTATTAAAAATTACTTAAAAATACTAAAAGCTATACTTCCACCAACATAACAACGAAGCCCAACTAGGATCAAGGATTAATGTTATAATTCAAAATTTTTCAAACACTAATTTAAGCTGAGTATTAAATTACATACAACTTACATACTATATTCAAATTTTCGAAGTATTTTAAAATTCCTGGAGAAAACTCTGATTTAAAATCACCTTGCATGAATGTTTTCATTTCAAAAGAGCATTATACTGTCACAGAAAAAACAAAAATGATATAACAGGTTGTGCTCCTAACTTAAATTGTTATTTTTAAGGTATATCACTAAATTATTTTTCTTAAGTCAAATACAGAACTGAGAAACTTTGTGGAGGCATTTTTCAGACTTAAGAGTACATGTTTTGTTAAAAAAAAAATTCCTTGTTTTGTTACTTGCAAGCAGGATTGTAAGAGAAGTGAGCTTATGCATGCACTCAAAGATGTCCTTCAATAGCTGTTGCTTAAAAGATGACATCCTTGTCCTATGCTTCCTATACCCAAGAAGTTGACAAACAACTGCTATGATCACCTCACTCTTAATCAGAGAGCTTTAATAAGCACTAAATCTATTTAGGTCCCCTCCTATCCAATCTTATAATCTTTTCTACTTCTCTCCTACCAATACTGTGAAAAGTTTAATAAAACTATGGAAGCAATAAGCCTACAAACAGAGAAAACACCTCCATGTCAGAAATCGGGTTAAAAGGCACTTCATTTGGTCACCAACAAGCCAGTCTTTCTCTCTTAAACCAATATCACTAGCCATTAAAAATACATTTCCAAGCTGATTTTTTTGTAAATCTTTAAAACTACAGCATTCTTTTGCAAGGAAGCATTGATATCTTGCATAATAATGTACAATGAACACTAATTACCACTTTTCTGAATACATGTTTCACATACCTGTTTTAACCTATTACTGTGATTGCAAACATCATTTAGGTTTAGAAAATTATTTGGGAATTAATTTGTTTAAATTCAAGGCACATTTTAAAAACACTACTTATATGTCACACTATACTATCCTACTAATAGTTTTAGACAATGTTTAAAATTTTTACACAGTAACCAATTGCTTTTATTTCAAATGATCTTAATTTTCCCTAATCGTGGGAAATTATCTTCTATTTAAATAATCAGCCTACAGTAAAAACCAAATTTTCACTAAAAGTTTGCTAATTAGCTGTTCCATCAAAATAAATGATCAAAAAAAGGGAAACTATACTGACCAACAGTATGAGGCAAAGGTAAATCCTACTCTTCATTCAATTTTCAATAAATGCAGTTATAAAGAATACTGTGATGGATTTAACTTTGTATAAATGCATGCATGTGTGTACAAACATAAATCTAGATGTATATAGATATATTTATAAAGTGCTACACTATACCAGTTTAAATATTTATACAAGATCCAATGCTAGGAAAACAGAATTAAATACAATATCTTGTTCACAGATTTTGGTGACAGCTTTGAAATGAGATACAATACAGAATTCTAACAGCATTTGTTTTCAAAAATTCTATTTTTTAAACGAACATTTTCTTTTCTTTAAGTATTACAAGAGAGCCCCCTATTGACCAAAAATGTTGGCAGTTCAACAGAATCAGCTAATTACTACACATACAACATGCATGAAATCTTAATATGCATATCTAATATATAATACTTAAAAGGCTTATGAGGTAGAAGCAGATTATCAGGGTATCTGAAATGTGGTGCTCTTTAACTGAACAAGGGAAGAGAAATAAAAATAATGGGATATTTATTGTTTGTCATAAGAACTAACAACTACTATTTAGGTACTTCCTGCATGACAGATACTGTACCAAATGCCTCATTTAATACAAGCACTTCAGTCTTTTCGTACATTTGGCAGCATGTTAGTTTTTAGTGTTCTGCTCAATATCTCCTTCTTAGCAAAGGGGATCTCTGTGGAAAAATGCGAGTTGACGGAACCATACGACCAATTAAAATATAGATATGTTCTTATTACAAAACTTTTTTTAATTGAACAACTTAAATAAAATTTTTGCTTAAACCTGTCAAGTCTGAGGTTTTCACCAACTTTTTATTTCTTTCTTTTTCTTTTTTCTTCTTCTTTCTTTCTTTTTTTTTTTTTTTTTTTTTTTTGCTAAAAGTGAATTATTCTTTTCTTACCATGGACAGTGATGATCCATTCTCCTCACACAGTGGCCACAGCGACTGCAATGATGGGAACGCTTTGGTCTCATCAAATTACACTTGTTACACAATTCCCAGAACTCCCTTTCTAGAGAAGAAATTAAAATGCATTTAACAAAGACAAATGATTAATGCTAAAATTCAGCTACAACTGTTTAGAAGATTTTATAGGAAGTCTTCAATATCTATCTCTAAGAGATTTTTCTTTCTAACACTCCAGGGTAAATATGCCATAATGCTGCTGTTCTAGTCTATATATCTTATTTTGTACTTCTAATTTTAAACATTATGAAAATAAAAGACTACTGTTACAGTCAAAGTAAGGAACAGAAGCAATGTACTTGAGTTTTATGCATACTGCTAGAATATAAGGAAAATCCAATGACAAAACCCTGAAGTATAACCGAGTTATTATATCAAAACTATTTAAACTAACTTACAGAAATGTTATCATCTAAAAGCACTAAAGAAGAAATACCATGGAGTTGGGTTCAGCAGATTAGTAATTTGAAATCAATCCTATAAACTTACTAGGAAAACAAAGATGGTAGTTGCTCCCAAACCCTTTCCATTAATTAATCTTAGATATAGGAACAGGTTAGAGAAGGAGATCAGAATGGGTTTAGAAGTATCAGAATAGTTTTAGTAGTGAAGAAGGTTACAAGAAGATTTCTATATAATGCAAACAAAGAGGTTCTTTACAAAACTGTTCTATCACTAAGCAGGAATTTTCTCTGGCATATAGTAAAAGAGCACACAATTACATTCTATGCTAAAAACACGAGTTTTGCACAAGCAAAAAGGCATTTGTTTTCATTATAAACTGTTCTTATCAGACCCATAAAAACTATGGGATAGTCATCTTCCAAGACAATTGCTATTATATGAATGCATCTTTTAATATATATTGAAATGAAATTTTATTTTTATAAATTTCTTAATTTTTTCAGCACTTGTTTTTATACTACCCCATATTCTCAATCAAAATATAGAAATGGCAAAATTATCCTGACTTCCATATTCACAGGGAATACTAGTATACACAGAATGTGACTAGCATACAAAAGGTGGTCAACAAATGCTTGCCAAAGGATTAAAAGATTGAAATAAAAAAAAGATTCTAAATAAAAATAAAAGAAGATATCAGTAGTTTTCTAAAATGATTCCCCACTTAAATTCCAATATTTTAGTTTAGTGGCCAGGAGTAAGTCAACATTCTGGAATTTTATGCAGTAAAGCATTAGGGAAAACATTTTCTGCTACAGATGTCTCTGAAGAAACCAGTAAGTACAAATAAAACCTACATAAAATTGTTCCAATAAGAAAGTTGATAACATTATCTTTTACATTTGAAATCTTATTTTAGAAGAAAATCCTTTTATTCCTTATAGTTATTAGTTTAATGAAAGCATATCATGTGAGACAGCAACAATATTAAAGCTTAATTTAGATACAATTAAATTAATATTATTTAACTATAAGTGAAATGGAAACTATCTATTATGTAACACATTATGATGTCAGAAGCATATCATTTTTCTCCACTTAGCTCAATGCTTTCAAAAATCCCAGTGCTAAAATGTGGAATTCATACATTACAAGGAATAGAGATAGGAAAAAACTCCACAATAGAGATAATTTTCACAAAAAGGCGACAAAAAAACCTTAACGTTTGGGTTAGGGTTGTAGCACTTGCCTAGCATATGTGAGGCACTGGATTTGATTCTTAGCACCACATAAAAATAAATAAATAAAGGTATTGTGTCCATCTACAACTAAAAATATTTTTTGAAAACTTAATGTTTATAAATCAATCCTTCAAAACATACATAGTATGTTTCATTCTGGTATTTTCTGAGCATCAGCATATAACATTCTAAAGAACAAATTTTTTATTTTGAACCAAAAATGAAAATAAAGCATTTAGATATCATCAGAGAAAGCCTGTAATTCTGCAAGTTAGACCACAGACTAGCAAATTACAGTCTGCAGGCAAATCCATTCCACCATTCCATTTTTGTAACCCATGAGTTAAGAATGTGACGTAAAAATCATATATGTGACATGTAAAAATTATATGAACTTAAATTTCACGTTTACAAACAAAGTTTTGTAATATACCCATTCATTTATGTAAAATTCATGGCTGCTTTCTGTTGGTACAGTGACAAAGCTGAGTTGTGACAGACGTATGTGACCCACAAAGGTCAAAATATTTACTATCAGGTCTTTATAGTAAAGAAGAGTCTGCCAATCTGTGGTCTGCACAATAAATTTGTTTAAAGAAAGAGCTTGAACCATTCTTTGGCTAAATTGAAGATACTACAGAATACCTAAAATGAGGAAGACCTATAAGCACAATTACACACACATACACAAGCACACACGCATCCCTAAGTGTTCAGAGAACAAATAAGAAATCACTATTCAGAATCTAGAACTGTAAAATACATCTACGTTTTTGCCATGTTTCCAGGAAAAATCATCTGCCTTAATTTAACCTACATACTTATAAAGCATTTCTTAGTGTCTTCCCTTTCCTTTTTCAGGGTTTGCTTAGCTCCAAATAGGATCTTGATGAATGACAGTCTGATGTCTGATGATTTACTATTGAGATTTTTGTAGTAGCCCCATCTAACAATATAAAATAAAAGTCTATAAAAGACAATCTGATTGATAATTTATGGTACTTATAGAAAAGTTAAAAGCAAACACAGTTGAAGGGAGAGAAAAACCAAAACAAAATAAAGAGAAAAAGACAAACTCCATAAATGACTGAGGTTGTTTGAGTAAATAGCATCACATTGTTTAACTTGGATCTTTATTAATGCTATAAATGCCTCAATGAATATAAAGCAATGTTTGCTTTGATTTAGTTTCGTTTATCCCTCTTAAGGAATCAAAACTGGGAATATGGCTCAGTGGTAGAGCACTTGCCTAGCATGCACATGGCCCTGGGTTCAATCTGTAGCACCGCAAAAATATAAAGTTAAAAAATAAGGAATCATTTTCTATTCCAGCCTTGAAAGAATCACGTTTTATGGGGCCCTCTCCCTTAATTACAATATTTTAAATCACAAATACTGTTTGAGGAAGAAAAATAATACTTGAAACTACCAAAATCAATATAAGGTTTGCATCCTAATATAGGTTTCCTGACAAAAATAGTTGTCAATATAGGAAATAAATGTCAATATAGGAAATAAATAAATGTCTCTTATAGAAGACATTTTAAAAACAATGTTAGAGGAAGGAAAACAGTAAACTATGTGTGAATGTGTGACCCTGATGATTAATCACACATGCATCCTTATAGCTTGAGGTACAATTTTGAGGGATAGCACCAAAATGGGCTGTTTTAGAAAAAAGAAAGAAAGAGAAAGAAACTTGGAAGATTTTGCTCTGCAGCTCAATTCACAATAATTCAATTATGGAACCAACCTAGGTGCCCTTCAACAGATTAATGGGTGAAGAAATTATATATACTCAATGGAATATTATTGAGCTTTAAATAAAAATGAAATTACGGCATTTGCTGGTAAATGAATGGAACTGGAGAATATCACACTAAGTAAAATAAGCCAAACCCAAAGAACCAAAAGTTGAAAGTTTTCTCTGATATGTGGATACAAATTCACAATAAGCAGGGGAGGCTAGGGAAAAACAGAGGTACTTTGGATTAGACAGAGGAGAGTGAAGGGAGGGGGGGTAGAAATGGTAGTAGAATGAATCAGACATGATAACCCTATGCACATATACGACTACAGGACCCATGTAACTACAGCATGTACAACCAGAAGAATGAGAAGTTATACTCCATCTATATATGATGCATCAAAATACATTCTACTGTCATGTATAACTAATTGGAACAAATTTAAAAAAGAAAAAAGTTTTAAACTTAAAAAAAAAAAGATTTTTCTTTGTAACACTGTATCAAAAAGTGGCTTTAGGGGGCTGGGGATATAGCTCAGTTGGTAGAGTGCTTGCCTTGCAAGCACAAGGCCTTGGGTTCAATCCCCAGCACCGTCAAAAAAAAAAAAAAAAAAAAAAAAAGTGGATTTAGGGGTCTGGGGATGTAGCTTAGTGATAGAGTGCCTGCCTAGTACCATGAGGCCCTTGGTTCAATCCTCACTCAGTAACACACACACACACACACACACACACACAGTGGCTTTAGAGATGACAAAAACATTGGAGACACACACTCAAGCTAAGAACCTGATGACAAAAAATGTTCTAGAGATGACTGTGGTTGACAGTTGCAGACCTCCGTGAATATGCTAAAAGCCACTGAATTGTACACTTTAAATAGATAATGGCATGTGAATTATGCTCAACAAAGTGGTTTTTTAAAAAATTAAAATAAATAAAATCATTCATAAAATATGAAAGTGATAAAAATGATATTCTTAAATCAAGGTGTTATTTTGTATTTGTTATTTCAAACACACATGTGAAAATTTCAAATAATATAAATAGACATGTACAATTCATTTGACTATTTCATCTGCATGCCCAAAAGTTTTTAAAATTAAATCCTGGGGATTTTTCTCATGAGAAAATGGAACATTCCCTTACATTCAACTTGCCTGATATTTAGTGGGTCCCAAGTATACTAAAGTTACTAAGAAATGCATAAACACACACACACACACACACACACACACACACA
>JAJEJO010000563.1:373164-435814 GCA_020662805.1 Glaucomys volans | reverse complement strand
CTCTCTCTCTCTCTCTCTCTCTCTCTCTCTCTCTCTCTCTCTCAGGTATGCGAAATATTTCAGAGTAATTTAATTAAGATGGTTAAAATTGTAAAAAGTATTAGGGTTTTATAAAACTGCTCAACTTTCAAACACTTCCGAATAAATGTCACTATTCTTTGGCTTCAGTTCTTTAGTCATGATATATTATTTTTCACTGCTAACACTTCGTTGTTTTTTTTCCCTGCTAAAATCATATTTATGCCAGGCATGGTGGCACACGCCTATAATCCCAAAGGCTTGGGAGGCTGAGGCAGAAGAATCATACTTAGGTTTAAAACCAGCCTCAGCAATTTAGAAAGACTGTAAACAACATAGGAAAGGCCGTGTTTCAAAGTAAAAAATAAAAAGGGCTGGGAAAGTGGCTCAGTGGTTAAGCACCTTGGGTTTGATCTCTGGTTAAAAAAAAAAAAAATTCATATTTACAAAAGAATCAGGTAACCAGCAACAAAAAGTACATGACTTTAATTTTCCCCAGAATCATAACAAAGGTGAATCAAGAACTAAAATTTTTTATCTGTACATACATCTAAAAGTAAAAAGAAATGGGGCTCTTGTTTCACACCAGCTCTGTAACATAAAGCTGTGTACTCTAGCATAGACAATCCATGCTCCTGACCACCCAGCCTACCTACCTCAATTACCATGAGGATTGTATAATAGGAAACAACCACAGACTTTGAAAATATTAAAATATAATAAATAAATGAATTTTTTATTGGATAAAAGGGAAGTTCTTGGACTCAAAACAAAAACAGGCCAACTATCAATTAAAACAAGATATAAGGCAGATATCCAGAGTTAGAACAAGATGCTATGGTGTCTTCCATCAACACAGTCCACAAAGATAACACTGTGGTTTTATGTGGACTCAATGAGGCCTACAGATATTTGTTTAGTATTCAAAGTATTTTTAAAATTTTGACTTAGTTTTTGACTTTTTGGCTGTTGTTTAGAGGTGGTAGTGTTGCTGCAGTGTTAGGGATTGAATCCAGATTTTTTTTTAAAGATGAACTTTCTCATAAAAATTGGGATTCCATGTTACTATAGTTTGGATGTGGTTTGTCCCCCAAGGGTTCATATGTCAGAAGATTGGTCTCAGTGTGATAATGTGGCAGCTGAAGCAATCTTTGAAGAGGTGGGGCCTAGAGGGAAGTCCTCAGGTAACTGGGGGTACTGTTCTTGGAAGGGAATACCAGTCTCCTAGAGTGAGTCCTCATGAGAGCAAGTTGTTATGAAAGCGTGAGCCTGGCCCCACTCAGTGTCTCTTTGGCTTCTTGTTTGGCAGTGTGATTGCTCACTCCCACGTGCATTCCTTCCATCACCCTCCACCATGATATGATGTAGACAAAAGGGCCCTCAACAGAGCTGAGCAGATGCAGGCAGCATTCTCTTGAACCTCTAGAACTGTGAGCTGAATATTTCTTTTTTTGTTCATAAGTAGCCTGCCTCAGCTATTTCATTATAGTAATGCAAAACAAACCCCATTTCAGGAATGGGGTCTTTATAATAACTATACCTGAAAATGTGAAGTCAGCTTTTGGAATAGTCATAGGTTGGAAGAGTTTTGAGGAACAGGCTAGAATAATCTAGAATGCTGTACAATGGGCCTTAAGGGCAATTCTGATGAGTGCTCAGAAGGTAAGACTAGGGAATTAGTCTTAGATGGAAAAGAAGATTCTATTGGAAATTGGAGTAAAGCCTTTCCAGAGCCTATACCATATCATTTGGACTTTTCAGCATCCAAAATTGCAAGCTAAATAAGCTTTTTCTTTATAAAGTTAGCCCACTTCAGGTATTGCATCATACTGACAAAAAGCTGAATGATACATCTGTTTTCACTTATTAAACTTTAAGACCCAGAAAGCTAACTGCATGACAACTTCACAGGAACTGACTTGTGGCTGCCACTATTAGACTGAACAAGAAAATCACAAACGTAGCTCCTTTCCCTAATTGGTGGTGCCTGGAGCCTTGTAGGCATTTGAATATTTGATCACTACAAACAAAAAGAATTCATCAGGACATTAATCTTGAATCTTTTGGCATTTCTTCCATTGAATCAGAATTGCTTTCTCATAGTTTATATTAGAAAGATGTCCAAAATACTAAAGCAAACCAGATCTTGTCACTTTTGTTACTGAAACATCCCAAGCACAAAAGCCAGTGTGAAGGTGTTAACAAATACGAAGGGCAGGATCTGGTGGGATATGTCCACAATTGGCTGGAGAACCACTCCTTTCGGTTCTAGGCTTGGACCATGACACCAGCTACCAGTTTTAGACTAGGGCTAAAATTGGCTTCTTTCTCTAAAAATAGGTACTAGTGGTAATTGCTTTGTGGTTTAGTAAACTAATCTATAAATGATTTTCAATGCAATATGTATAATCAGAAAAATGAAAATTATACTCTATGTATGATCTATCAAAATGTATAAATGCATTCTACTGTCATGTACAACTAATTAGAACAAACAAAATTTTAAAAATTAAAAAAAAAAAAGAATTCATCAGAAATCCATCCAGAGTTAGAAAAAACCTCCTTTTTCATTCTGCATTTTAGTGTTAAAATAAATAACACACACAGGGTTAGGGATATAACTCAGTTGGTATAGTGCTTGCTTTGCATGTACAAGGCCCTGGGTTCAATCCCCAGCACCACCACCACCACCAAAAAAAAGATAACACACATATACTGTATATTAGAGAGTTTTTGGCTATGCCAGTTGAGAAGAGAGATTCTAAGACTTAAGGATGCCACCCTCTCTGCCCCCACTGCAAAACATAGAAACAAATTGCTAGGTGACAATTCTATAATAAAAACTAAATATTCAATATAGTATTTGGAAATTTCTATAGCTACAGCCAGGCACAGTGATGCATGTCAGTAATCCCAGCTACAGCAGAGGCTGAGGCAGAAGGATTACAAATTCAAGGCCAGCCTGGGCAATATAGCAAGACCTTGTTCAAAATTTAAAACTTTGGGCTTTAGATGTAGCTTAGTGGTAAAGTTTCACTTCCTATTCCCCACAAAAATAAAAGAAATTTCTATAGCTACATAAATATATATAATATTTACAGTTACTCTCTATAATTCCGAGGCCAAGTAAGCCCCTAAATGATGGATCTCAGAAAACAACAATCAGGACTTACAGGAGGCTCTATAAGTGACTTGTCACTTAACCTCACTTCAAAAGAAATTACTGCATTGGTTGTCAAACTCCGCTATACAATGAAATCACCTGTGATCTTCTGAAAATACTAACACATGTACCTACATCCAGATATTCTGATTTAATTAATATGAGGCATGACTGGACCATTGAGATTTTTAAAAGCTCTCTAGGTAACTCTAATATGCAGCAAGCTTGGAAGTTACTAAATTACTATAAAAAGGATTCTAGTTCTACAATGTACTAGAAAGATACACATTTCCTACTAGAACAAAATGAAATGTTTTCAAAAGATTATATAGCAAATAAGCAAAAAGCAAGACTCAGGAGGATGAGTTTATACTATGTCTGGTATATAAAAAAACAAGTAAAATATTTTTATTTATTTTTGTGGTTTAAATGGTTATTATGCAATAGGATGATCAAACATTACCTTTAAATGACACTACAATAAAAGGTTTTCAAATGTTTCACTGACTATGTTAAAACTTGGAGATATATAGGTAACGGTGTCCATAATACTACAAATATTTACTCTAGGCAATCTTATATTTATAATATCATGAGGTATATGGCACCAGCAGAAAATTCCATTCTCAGGTAATTATATTTCATTCAACAAATATTTGTTGCACATTTAACTTACAGAGATTCTTCTGGACACTAGGGATATAGCAATAAATGAAGGAAGAAAACACAAGAAAAAAATCTACACTCACAGAGGTTATATAGATCTGGAATAGGTAGAAGGAGATAAACTGAAAAAGAGCCAGGGAATGAGAGGGAAGTGGGAGGGAGGGTTTGCAATTTTAAATAGAGAAGTCTGGAAAGAAAAATGTGAGCAAAGACTTAAAAGTGGTGTTAAATGACAGACACATATATAGTGTTTAAATGAATACAATAAATACATTAATAAAGATATTAATTCTTGTATCAGTAAAACTGATAAATTCAAAGAGTAGCATACCTCCATGTGGGATTTTAGGGTTCTCTGGGAGTCTTCCTGGGTCAGTGATTGAGGCCCTCACTAAGGCGACCAGACAAAATATGGCAATGCCATAAAATACTATTTAAAATAAATAAATTAATAAATTAGTCATTTACCCTTTAAAATATATTATAAACAAGCATTTTTGAAGTTTAAAAAGCATATTTTAATTAACACCATCAGGATAAATAATTTTCAAAGAGATGAGATGGAAAAATTAAATGACTGGTACTGTCAAGACCATATGTTCAATTTTAAATATTAATTTGCATGATAATAACTAATAAACTTGCTATAAATCAGTTTCTTTACTGAGTGATTTTTCATCAAACACTATAAAACAAATGGGCTCTATTTGTACTATATCTGAAAGGATCAAAATAATATTTTAAAAAATATTCTACTCTTGAATTTTTCCATTAATTCTATCTTCAAAAATTACTTTGAATTAGAAATGTTCAATTGTGTCTTTTGATGAATCTTAACATACTTGAGGATAAAGAATTAGGAACTTTTTATTTAATTTTAAAATTAAAAACCAGGAAAAAATAGCAAGGAAAAACAAATTCAGTCTCCATAATTTCACAATTTAAATTAGTAAGACACAGGCATTTTGTTGGGGGAATAAAAACAAAACACGTTGCACATGTTAAAGGAAACAACTGGAGCGCTCACTCCCAGACTGACTGCATGGTTGCTAGTCAGTTTTATCATCTGTGTATATATATCTGTATATATCATCTGTATATATCCCATAGCTCTTGTGAAATAAAAATGAGATAAAGTACATAAAAACTATAAATGCCATGTACATATAAATATATCATTCAGATCTGACTTTTTTAATCATAAGCAAGCCATTAACATGTGTATTATAGCAAAAAATAATTATTCAGAAGTTCAAGGTGAGGTCATAATCAACTTCATAATCAAAATCGATGATTTTAGTGGCATGAAATTCTCATTTCCCAATAATATACACTACTATCCCCATTCTTAGAACTTCCACATTTGCAATTAAATACAAAATAGAAACATTAAAAATGCAAACATCACTACTGTATTTTTTTAACAAAATGGTCTTTATATATATTTTTCAGACTTAGATAAATATGGAGATAGCTCTCCAACCTGCAAATATATAAAGATTATTATTTTTAAAACTTCCTTAATTTAGTAAATAATATTAATAGCACTACTAAAATAATAAACATATTAAAAGGAAGGTTATCATAGTGGCACTACACTTCAAAAACACACACAATGAGAAAAACTTTAAATATACAAGGAAACAAATAAAGATCTAAAAACTTACTTATTATTAATATGCCTGGAATATGTCCTTCTTCATAGTGAGGAAAGAGGACAATTTTGGGAATTAAAACAATATTGTATAACCAGACAAAGACAATCAAACCCATGCAGCACCAACCATGTGGGTCAACAACAAAGTGAATCCGGAGACCCATTTTGCAGTCCTATAACTGCCTGCCAACCCACAAGGAAAGGCAATCCTAAGAAGAAGGGGGAAAAAAAAAGTTACAAACATAGAAAAAAATTACTTGACGAAAAACTGTGTTTCTGGCACCTATGAAATACATATATTGATTTTTTTGCATATTTGATTTTTTTAAACAATAAACACTTAGGAAAACAGAAACTTCTGGGTATTCAATTTCATCCAAAGACTCAAATAATTTAATTAAAACTCTTCATTATGAATTTCTATTATGAGTGCAAACTGGCATTATCTGCTGAAATTAAAACATTTGTCCTAACCTTCCAATTTCATGTATAAACCCAAGAGAAATGAGTGTACATATCCAGTAAAAGATATATACAAAAATTTTTAGTAGTCTTAACCATAAGAGTACTAATGGTCACACAAGTCAAAATAGTGTTTATCCTCTGAAGGGTTAAAAATGTTCTGTATCTTGATGTGGGTGGTACTCTGTGGGTATATGCTTATGGAAACTTTCACTGAACTGTATACTAAAGACTTGTGCACTTCAGTTTAATTTTAATACACAATAAAGTATTTTGAAAATCATTTTGAGAAGTGAAATGTACAAATTGCTAGAAGCATTAAAATTCATAGAGTGAAGTCCAACTAATTTTATTACTATCTACTCAAAAGACTCTTTTTTAAATGGGGCTTTGTTTTCAGTTGTGTGTTAATGATCCACCAACAGATCTCCAAATGAGACACTTACAGAGTTAGAATACACTTCAAATACAGATATCAATAAAACGACTTAAAATATATCCATGTCTTAGTGGGTACCTCATAATATAAGATCCTAGTAGGTACTTTTTATATAAAATAAGTAGATATAACAGTAAACTGGGACAATGGTTCTTGAATTTAGAAGAAACCAGAAATCAACTTGGAAGCTTTAAAAAAATATATATTCCCATTTCAATCTAATAAAGCATAATTTTTCATAGAGTTCAAAAACTAATAAAACACTTTAAAATGCTTTCCAGGTGCTGCTAGCACTATTATCTAGGAACCACTAACCCTGAATCTTCAGAAAGATGTCAGTGCTACAGCTATGAGGTGAACGTACTCAGATCAACAAATATTGGTTCAGTCTCTGCTATATACCAGTCACTTGTTAGATATTTTAGATGCAACTATGACTAAGACATAGTCTTTGCTTAAAGAAACTGTCTAAGGGCAAAGAGGCACAAAAAGATTTAGCGTAATATAGTAAGTTCCAGATATGTGGAACTATATGAAGTTGTTAGTAGGGGCACAAAAGGAAGAAATAGTTAAAAACAGATTTAAGCAAGACTTTCAATGACAGATGAAAACTGACTTCAGTCTTAAAAGATAAGAAAAAGTTATCCAAGAAAGAAAATTGACAATAATACCATAAACAAAAGAAGAGCTGGAGGTATATGAGAGTAAAAACTGCAGGAGGTATTACTAACAGCAATCACAAATCATAAAGCTTTCTGTGACCGGACACAGTGGTCCATGCTTATAATCCCAGAGTTTAGGAAGGCTGAAGCAGGAGGACTGCAAGTTCAAAACAAGTCTCAGTAACTTAACAAGGCCCTAAGCAACTCAGTGAGATCCTGTCTCAAAATTTAAAAAAAAGGGGATGGGAACATAACACAGTGGTAAAGCACCCATGAGTATAACCTGGAGGACATACACAACTTAAATAGATCAATTTGAAGCAATGAAATAGAGGAAGTCATCAAAAGCCTACCAACAAAGAAAAGTCCGGGACCAGATGGATTCACAGCCGAGTTCTACAAGACCTTCAAAGAAGAGCTTATTCCAATACTCCTCAAAGTATTTCATGAAATAGAGGAGGAGGGAACCCTTCCAAACTCATTCTATGAAGCTAATATCACCCTGATACCAAAACCAGAGAAGGACACATCAAGGAAAGAAAATTTCAGACCCATATCTCTAATGAACATTGATGCAAAAATTCTTAACAAAATTTTAGCGAATCGCATACAAAAGCATATTAAAAAGATAGTGCACCATGATCAAGTGGGTTTCATCCCAGGGATGCAAGGTTGGTTCAACATCCGGAAATCAATCAATGTAATTCACCACATCAACAGACTTAAGGTCAAGAACCACATGATTATTTCAATAGACGCAGAGAAAGCATTTGATAAAATACAGCATCCCTTCATGCTCAAAACACTAGAAAAAATAGGGATAGTGGGGACATTCCTTAACATTGTAAAGGCTATTTATGCCAAGCCCACAGCTAACATCATTCTAAATGGAGAAAAATTGAAAGCATTCCCCTTGAGAACTGGAACAAGGCAGGGATGCCCTCTTTCACCACTACTATAACCCCCAGTACAATTTAAAAAAGGTTTCCATGGATAGTAACTGGTAAGAAATGAGAACTGAAGGGCTACAGCATGAAGGACATTTAAAATGCTAAGACTTCATTCTTAGGCAAAGGAAACCTATCAAAGCAAGAGATTAACAAGATGAAATTTGTTTTAAATAAGTTAGTGAAGTTCTGGTGTGGAGGATAAAATTAAAGACAAAGATCAGTTAGGCTAAGAGAATACATAAGGCAAAATTAGTTTCAGAGAGGGGACCAACAGAAGAAATAGAATCAAACCAGTGAGTCTTACTAATTGATTCAATATTAGGAGTTACAGAGAAAAGAGCCAAGGATGACTCCCAGATTTCCAACTTATATCCCAACTATTTCATTCTAAGAATAATTTATCTTCAATTGAAAAGCTTCAGAGTACCATTAGAGGCCTAGGATCTAGAGACTATCATGCTAAGTGAAATAAACCAATACCAAAAAAAACAAAGGTCAAAGGTTTTGTCTGATATGTGGGTGTTAACACACAATGAGGAGTGGGGGGGATAATAGTTCAGTGGATTAGACAAAGGGGAATAGGAAAGACAGTGGAATGAATCTGACATAATTTTCCTATGTACATATATGAATATAGCATAGTGAATCTCAACATACTGTACATGCACAAGACTGGGATCCTAATTAGAATAAGGTAAGATTCCATGCTTGTATAAATATATCAAAATAGAGTGAACTGTCATTTATAACTAAAAAGAACACACACACACACACACACATACACACACACAAAAAAAAACCCATAAAGCTACTAAAATAAAGAAAAAGATTAAGGAAGCACTTCATTCTTAAAGGAATATCCCGTCTTTTATTTCTAGATCCTGCAAATACTGGGAAATGAGGGGAGGTGGGGAGACAAGAACTCAAATGCCATACCATTCAACAGTTTCAGTCAGATATGGCCCAAATTAGTATTTGCATAAAAATTCCAAAATAGGAATAGTATCCAGGCTTTTAAAAGTAAAAGCTGAACTTTGTTACCTTCTAATTAGAAAATTAAAATATCAGTGCCATTAAAGTGAAGAGAGGATAAGCTTGCTATGTGTGTAATTTGGTAGGTATCACTATTTTAAAAACTAAAGAAGTTCATATACAAATGGTAAGCAATCTACATAGCTAAAAAGAGAAACATTCCAAAGAATGCTAATTTTTTACAGCCTTGCCAACTACCAAGTGCTAAAAGAAATGACAGAAGGTTCTGTTTCTCAACATGTTCAATATTATTAACTTCATGTACCTTTTTGTCCTTTAATGTTTCAGTTAAGGACTGAAAAACAGAACGTGAATTCCAATAATTACTTAGAATACCATTATTCGTTTCTAATTTTATTAACAGTAGAAACAGAAAAGCATACAAGTCAGCAAAACAAGTGGGAAAATTATCAAATACTCATTCATTTTTTAAAACTGTTTTCATTCCCCTCTACCAGAAAATAACAAATTTTTCTCATCCATAAGCACCTCACAACAGAAAATATTATAGTAAAAAGTACCATTTAAAAATGTGTCCATTTTTTCCCGAATGCAAACATATATAGATGACAAGCTCTAAAAGAACAAGCATCCCCAGTGAACAGTGAGCACAGGACAGAAAAATAAAACAATGAACAAGATGTTGAATATTTAAAATGAATACCTGGTGAGAGAAAATTAGTGCCACATAATCCTTACAACAGGGTTGTAGAGGAGAAAACAGTTGTCCCAAGAGTTCCAAATCTGATTACAACTACAAACACATAACTGGTAGAGTTGCAGGATCACTCCACTCAGTTAATATCTACCAGGCGTGGCTTATGGCTGAACAGAAACTATTACACATCCTGAGCAACCACCACGCTGAATACAATGCTGCTGCTCGGTCTGAAGGGTGGCATTTGTAAAGTACTTTCATTAGCAAGAGATTCCAACATACTAATTTGTATATTAAGTGGTGAACTCATAACTCAAACTTTGATGTGACTAGTGGATATACTGGTACTTCAAGATTTTTTAAGATTACTATCTGGCAACTAAATTTCAGAGCAGTGACTAATTTCATAATGATGTAAATTGCTACAGCACAAACTATTTTTAAAGAAATTATAATTCACCTCTAATAACTACACTGAGTAAATACTTACAATGTTCAGATTATTCAGATGGGATACCACCTTTCCTTTTCTGCCTTTTCAGGCAATCATATTTCACCACATATTTTCCTCAGGAAGACTACTCAAGTAATTAGGAAAAGAAAATAACAGAAAACTACTATATGACAAAAAACATTAACATCAGAATGCAGAATTTAAAAATCATAAAGATTAGCCAAAATAATAAGAAATTGAGTCACATGTATATCTCCAAACACAGTTTTGTATGACTCACTATCTTGGCCAAAGTGGTTTTACGGCTACTCCATGAATATGAAAAACACATTCCATCATTCATTCCTCCTGTCTGAAATGTCCCTACTACTCTCCTTAACTCTATTTAAATTTAACTCATAATTCAGGACAATTTAAATTTCATTCTCCATATGAAATTTTTCCTGGCACCTCAATTCACAGTGATTTTTTGGTTCCTAATTTCAATAAAAAGCAAAATTATTAGAAGAAAATAGCCAGTGGTCTTAAAAACTTGGAATGAGAATGGCCTTCACAAGACCCATAAAACCAAGATCAACCACATAAAAAATTCCTAAGCCCAAAACACACCAAAAACCAAGTCAAAAGACATAGCATCCATGGAAAAAATGACACATGATTGATAAGAGGCATACAAAGGAAATATGTAAAAAAGGCAATCAAAAATAGAAAATAAAATCCAATGGCTAATCACTACTGATTAGGAAAATGTGAAATAAATAGGTATATTTTTCTTCACTTCATAGAAAAACTTAGACAGATGATATTCAATGTTGAGAGGACACAGGGAAAAGGCCACTCTCATAAATTACCAGTGTGCACGTAAAAACTGATACAATCATCTGGGAAGGGTAATTTGGCAGTATATAATAATACATAAAACCCTTATTACCCAGCAGTTTTATTTTTAGTAATATCTGCAAAGGTACTCATGAGAGTGTACAAGTATATATACATAAAAGGAGGTACAAAGGACACGGCACTTCTTAAAAATTACAAAAACAGCACAGCAAGAATGGAGGAAGGATAGATAGCATAGAGGGAAGGGAGGGGTGGGGTCGGGGTGGGGGGATAAGAATAATAACAGAATGACAGACATCATTGCCCTGTGTACATGTATGAATGCACAGATGGTGTGACTCTACTTTGTATATAACCAGAGAAACAAAAAAAAAAAATGAAGTTTGGGGAAAAAAAATTTATAGTGATCAATGATTGTTGTTTTTCACTTCAAAGTTTTGGAAACATTTGTTATGCAGCAATAGTTAGTTGATATATGTTCTAACACTGAATGTACTTAAGAATTATAAAAACTTAAATATTTTTTAGTCTTTAAAAAAAAAAAAGCAGCACAGCTTACATGTCCATGTAGAAGAGGGGAATGATCAAATAAGTTATAATTCATCCACAGTGTAGACTACTCCCAAGTCACTGCAATTTTGAGGGGGAAAAAAAAGAGGAAGGCAGACCTAGATGTGCATGTAATACAAACACACTACTGAATGAATAAATCAAGTTACTATGGTGAGATGGGGGTAAATCTTAATAGTGGTTTTTCTGGAGGAGAAAGGATAGAGGCAGACGAGGAAGAGGCATGAGAGAACTTTCTGTGGTAATAATAAAGATCTATACCGTGATATGGAGTCTTGAGTTACACAAATATGTGAATTTGTCAAAACTCAGCAAATGTACACTTTCGATTACTGCATTTCATGGTATGTAAATTAACCTAAAAAACCCCTATAATCCAATACTGAACTCTAGTTAATGACATGTATTAAAGTATGTGGGGAAGGAAGTGTACTGATGCCTGCAATTTAAAAAATAATATTAATAAAACTGATTGATGGATGGAGAGAGAGATGAATATGTGATGAAGTTCTATAATAATAGTTATAAAATCTAAGTGATGGGTATTTGGATTTAGCACTATAAAATTGATTTCCACACTTTGGTCTGAAGTTTTTCAAAATTAAATGTCGGGGGGGGGAGTTGAAGAATAGTTCATATAACATTTTTTTTTGGTCAAAAATTACACATAAGTAATTTCTGCATATGTATAGGGGGAAGAAATGTCTGAAGAAAACACATAAACCAAATTGTTAATCACTGGATTATCACTGAACTGAAGAAAAAGAAGAGTGAGGAGGAAGGTATTCCTATTTAGGTATATATTTATATGTTCTTCTAAGTTTATTACTACCATATACAATTCTAAATTATTTTCAACCACCTAAAAATAGAGAGAGACTCAGTGACAGCATTAATCTTATAAATGCATAATTTGCACCTCTATCACTATAGTTTTTTAAATTAGAATTTTTAAAAAATGCTATGCAGAAGGATCAGCAGAAAGATGTTACTGAGACTTATTATTTACAGATTATTTTATCTATGGAAAAAGTCTAATTTAAGAAAATATGTTTAGTTAAAAGGTAATATAAAATTTTTAAACAAACATAAACTACATTTGCTAATGTATAATTAAGTGCATATAAACATTAGACTCCAAGAATACTATGTTACATAAATGACAAACATATTCCCACTGTAAAATGCAAACTTACCACTTGCAAATTCACTGGGATATGTTGTAATTTTTCTGGTACTTGCATCTAGAAGTTTTATCCTGATTCATTCTTTTTGCATTATATCCCACCAAATGGATCTTCTCCTTCAATAACTGATCTCCATGAGAACCTATCAATGGTTTAACAAATAATAATCTCTCACAAAGATAAAAATTGTAAGCAGCTAAACTTTCTATGACAATGACAATTATGAAATTTTTAAACCCAAAAATGATTCAACTCTACCCGATTCTGTGCTTTCATATGCCACTCATCCCCTCAGAATTTGCATTTGATCACCATTATAGATGAAAGTTCTCTTTTTGAAATCACCTAATTCCCATAAAATCAAAAAAGCATTATGTGTCCAGTATTTGGGCATCATCAAACCTCCTTGACCACAAATCTCAAAATAAAAAATAGATTCTGAGATCACTTATATGACAAAATGCAAGTAATGTTTTCCAAGATGTGAGATTAGAAGCATCTACTCACAATTAATAAACAGAGAGCAAAAGAGTTTAAAATAGAAATTTTGGTTTAAAATATTCTAAGGAAAAAAGTTGTCCTCCTGCAATGAAACCACCAGGAAAGTCAACCATAAAAGTTAGTTTCTACACCTCAAACTTAAAGTAGTAGTAGTAGTAGTAGTAGTAATAATAGTAATAATAATAATAATAATAATAATAATAATAATAATAGTTCTACATAATAATAAAGAGTTCTACATAACATACGCCAATTCACTATTAATTCAATCAACATTTATTACCTACATATTATGCTTTGACACAGGGTATAGAGGAAAAAGAGGTGCTGAGGATGACTCCTAGATTTCTGTACTGCGGTGATTAATTTCTTTCCCTGTTTATTTTCTGTCTCCCCTACCAGTAGGTAAGCTTGAAGAGAATGACGATCTTAACCCATTCTCCAAGATATGTTATATGGAAAGAGCAGGTTTTGGAAGGACAATGCTATGTTTGTTTTTAGAGATACTACAGTGGAGACTGTTGAGTAAAAAGACAAGATCAATAAGATGTAAAAGAAGTTAAGGAAGAGGGAAAAATGCATCTCAGTAAGGGTATTAGTTCATGAAACATTTTCCAGTTTTCTGAAGATGCATGTGTGTGCTGGGATGCATCACAACCAACTTCTTTCTTATGGTAAGCTGTCTTCAGAGAAAGATTTTCAGAGACAATGAAAACTGTTGAGTGAGCTAAACGAAAAACAGAGGCTTTTCTAACCAAAAGAGTAGAACAAGAAAAGATGTAAAGGCAGGCAGAGAAAATCTAAGTAAATGGAAACAACTAGAATCTCTGCATCTGGAACATGGGTTAAGTTGTGCCAACCTCTTGACCATAATCAATTCGAAGAAATAAATTCTGCAACACTATCAGTACATACAGAAATATATGAATATATGAAGAAGTTTTATCCTTATTACATAAGATGCACTCTGATACTGATATTTTATTTTACTTCAACAAAAATATTGGATGTTCATCACAGTCTACTAAACAGAACTGATGACAACAAATAAAGAGTGCTCCTCAAATTAAAAAGCACTATGAAATGAAAACATTTAGATGAGTCTGGACTTCACCCTGAATGCAATGGAAAACAATTAAAGGATTTTAGGGAGCAAATTACAGGATCAAATTTGCATTTGGAGAAGATAGATGGATTTGGGTAGATGGATAAACTACTGAAACTGACTTAACAAGCAACAAACTAGGCTGACTGTCACCTGAGAAATGATGAGGGATACCAGATGTGGTGGCTTAAGCCTGTAATCCCAGCAGCTTGGGAGGTTGAGGCAGAAAGATTGTGTGTTCAAAGTCAGCCTCCACAATTTGGCGAGACCCTGACAACTAAATAAAATATTAAAAAAGGCTGGGGATGTGGCTCAGTAGTTAAGCACCCCTGGGTTCAATTCCCAGTACAAAAAAAGAGAAATGATGAGAAACATGGTAAGCATCCCAGAAGTGCTTATTTATAAGGGCTGTGAGGTATGTTTATTTTAGGAAGTGACACAACAGAAAACATACTGGAAAAACAGCAGATATAGGAGAACTTTAATGAATAAAACTGATAGAATTCATGGTCAATTGAAGCAAAGGGCAGATTCTACAATGAGTCCTAAATTTCTGACTTAGGGACTAAGTAAAGTTGGTACCATTCTGCAAGACAGGAAATAAAGGACAAGTTATGAATTTAAGTGCACTGCTACCAATGCAACAACAAAACTATAACATAGTAAGAACATAAAAAGTCATCAAAATCATTATGACTACATTTCCATTTCCCTTCTAAACTTAGGAAGAATAAAACAAAGAAAGCTAATACCTGTATTTTCTCCCAGGGTCAATTTTTCTATAGTGCAAGATTATTAAACTGTCAAATGTCATTTCTTTCTACCCTAACTTTTTAACCAAATTTGAAGTGGTCTCCTTGGCTGCACCTTGCTTCTTGGAAACAAAATACCATATGACAAAGTTAAGGAGCTGCTACCCTAATGGTAAATGAATGAATTTTAAAAAAAAAAAAAATCCAAACAATTAGATGCGGAACAACAAAATGTTCTGAAAATGGTCAAAGTCATGCCACTTAGGCCATAACATTAGGGTGGCTTCGTAGTGTTTCAACAAAACAGTAGTTCCTGTGAGTAACATTATTAAGTAATACCACAGGCCAATCATCCATGAGTCAAACCCAAGTCATGAGTCAAGAAAATTCTCAATTTACATCTACAGTTATTAGAGCGATATTGCAGACATAGCATGCAAAATGCGATTAACATTTCAGTTCTAGATCAATACCACTGTCGCCACAGTGAAATCAAATCTCATCTATGTGGTATGAAAATAATAAGCCCCAAAATCCTAAAAATTTTGGGATAACAATATTACAAAGTTTCAGAACTATGTCACTGAACATTTTTAAAATGTCGGAAAAAATACAGTCAATTCATAAAGTAAGCTATCAAAAACACCCCCAAAAATTTTTTTCCAGGGGCCAAGAGAAAATTAATACTATTCTAAATGAATATATGAAATTTAAAACATTTTTAGAGACAAAAATTAGAAAATAAAGTTACAGTTGTGTATCTTTAAAAATACCTATAAAGCTATTTGACTTGATTTACTCTGCTCTGCAAACTGGTTAATCATGGCTTTTAGCTCTACTTAAACATTGGGCTCTAGTTGCCTCTATTACTTTTAAGATATCATTTATTATATCATTTATATATCATTTATTATATCATTTATATCATTTATTATATCATTTATATAAACAGATATTCAGTTTATTATCAACAGAGTAGTAAACATGCCTTGTACAGGTGTTAAAACGGTAGTACAGATTATTTGCTTTCCAAGCTTCTGTTTGACCGTCTTTAAAATGGGGCTAAAAATATCAACTTTACAGGGTTGTAATCATGTTTAAATGAGAAGTTGCCGGCAAAGAAATATCTCTAAAATAGTAACTTTAAAGGGAAGTGTGAAGTGGGGGAGAAAAGGAAACTTAAAGATGAGTTTTAGTTCTAGTTTTAAGAACTCCAGAATGAAACAGTGTTTCAGGGTCCCATTCTTAATAGTGATACAATTTAACCATACCTCAGCTAATTTACTTCCTCCCACACCAAAGTCTGTCAACTACTTGGTAGGGGAAAAAAAAATTCAAGTATAGCCTTTCAGCTAGTGTTATACTATAAGCATGTAGTAAAATTATATTTGTACATGTTTCCCTGGGCTTTCTTCAAGCAGAAAACCAAAAATAGAAATTTGATCTAAAATAGAATAACTGAACTAAAAGCCCCTAATCTAATCTCTTTCAAGTGCAAACAGGTTGGTAAGATGAGAAATGAAGCATGGAAGAAAATCAGCCTTGATTTCAGAAGCTAATGAGCCTGTATAATTAAAGCAGGGAATTCAGAATCAATTGCTAAATTCTCCAAGAAGATTTTGTAAAAATGTGGGTGGGACAAAGTGTCAAAGCATAACATTCTTGCACCATCAATGGTTTCAAGAATCAACTCTGCAGAACAAATATCTAAGTCACTACATTCTGGGCAAAACTAAATAATAAGCTGTTGCTCTTCACATAAACCTGCTCTTCTGGACACCTGCCTCATGAGTGAAAAACAAATAAAAAAATGTACCTCTATTAATAATACTGCACTACAGTGACACATTTCATCAAAATCTAACAAAAAGTAGAAATGTCTTGGAAGATAGGGGATGACAACAATTAAAACTACCAAATGTTGCTTCAGTCAGTACAAAACATCTCTGTGGGAACATTCATTTAGGAAGGTAGAAGTGTGGGAGAAAGGATAGAAAAAGTAAGATTCAAGGTAGAATAGAGACAGGAAGCAATGATAATCTTTGCTCCAAAAATGGCACAAGGAATCTGGGCACAGTGGTGCATGCCTATAATTCCAGCTACTCCAGAGGTTGAGGCAGAAGGATTCCAAGTTCAAGATCAACCTAGGCCACTCAGTCAGACTCTTTTAAAAAAATAAAAATAACAAATATTAAATTAAATAAGAAAAGTACATGGAAAACCCTTCAGGTATGGTAAAAGCTATACATGAAGGGGCTAAGGTTTTTCCTGGGTATAAATAAGGCATGTTTTTCCAAACAGGAAATAGGCCAGCTTCTGACCATCTAATACCTATGTACCAAGATATACTGGAAGAATAAAAAATTAAAAAAATTAAAAAATAAAATTAGACTTTCTTTGCACCAGAATTTACCAAAGTAGGCCTAGTCTAAAAACACTAACACTAGATGGAAAATCTCTCCTCACCTATTTGATGAAGCTGAAAATCCGGCAGTAAGTGAAAAAGTTATTCATTCTATAATTTTAATTTAAAAGGCTTTCAGAAGTCCAGCTGAGAAAACATTTGAGCATTTTAAGTTAGAATTAAAAGAAAAGTAATCAGTGAATGGTATGACACTAATTTATCTAACCTGACCTTTTGTGAAAGGAGCAACAGACAGGTTAGGAGAGTAGACATTGGTTTAGCCTCCAAAATGGGGAAGAAAGTTAATTTACCCAGAGAGGAAGAATACAGAGGAAAAGGAGATCTAAAGGGCAGACGACAAACTTGGAAAACATCACATTTTTGCCTAGGGTAGATCTAAAAAGGGAAACAAAACAAGTCAATTACCATCATACTAAGATACCTATCAATGCAGCTTCACAGGTCCATGAAAATGTGCTTTTTAAACTAGTTGATTCAATTTATCAGGAATTCTTTACTAACGAATTGCTATTCTAGCAAAAAGAAAGCCTGGTATTTTTCGATTTATTGTTATCTTTCTCCCATGTTTTTTAATTGATTCAAAATACATCAAACATTTTCAAAGTTAATGAGGGTTTTTATGAACTGATTATGCCAATAGATGCTAAATTTTCTTTTATTTCTACCACATTTGAAAAGTTGAATCTTAGACTTAGTATTTTGCTAAAGTTATATTCTCTATTCAAAAAGTAAAGCTGAATTTAGGAGTAACCTTCAGGCAATAAAAACAGCTTTTCCTCTGCCTCCCTGTTAAGCATGGTAGTACTGATACTATCACTGTGTAGCCTCCTATGCTGAAAAAGTCTTCACTGACTCACTCTTAATTAAAATTCCAGGAAAAAAGCTCCATGGAGACATTGCTAGATTTCTCAATCAGTTTCTTCCCTAATCCATGGCATTATTTTATTCAAGAGCTTTTCCACAGGTTCTGAATCACACACTATAAATTAAAATCATAGATTTAAATCAGGCAGTGGGCAAATAAGTAAAAAATTTTATGATTCACTGATTACTTTTTGTCTTCAAATCTAACTTATTAAGCTGATGATTATATGTATTTTTAAATGTTTACGTATCTTTTATTAAACAAAGTATGCCATAGGCAACGTGACACAATTCTTATCCATCTTCAAAATATGCTCTATTTCATTTATTCTAACCACAGTTTCTAACATATGTTGTCTAACAGAAATTTCAACAGTTTAAAGAGACCTAGCATAGTTTTACTGTTTTACATCCAAAATGATGAATTATGAAGTTCATCTCTTCTGGCACTATCTCAAATTTTTACTAATATTTTTCAACAGGTAAATGTTATAAATATACCTTCCACATATTAGAGTCTTATTTATTACAAACATGGCACTTTCAAAAAAAAAAAAAAAAGGAAAAGCTTTAAAATAAAGAATAAGCCTTAAGGAATTTAGTCTGACTCCTTAGCTATATGGATAAGAAAACAATCTGGGTCACTGACCTACCAATGACCCCACAGCTGGATAGTGACAGAAATGGGAATAGAATCTGGTTTTACTTTCCTCAACACCAAATCTCATTTGATTCTTCCAGTTGATTTCTCACCTCATCTCTTCTTCAAAAACCTTTTTGCTATTAAGTGATAGCACAACTAAGCCAGAAAAAGAGCACTTCTCTGAATTTTATCTTTAAAATAAATGTAAAGAATTGGAAGAAGTTAATGGAATACTACACAAAAAACCTTTTAATCCAGGAATAGTACACTCTAAGCAGTCATCAAATGGTAACTACTATTATTATTTTTACAAGTTAGGTAGTGAATGTTTTTAGGTGCACATATTAACATAGTAGGCAGAGGACACATTGGACACATCTTTTTAACTTGCACTTAATTATCCTTATTTGTCTTCAGACAGTAACTTTACCTAAGATTTATAACCCGCCCGCCCATAATGACCTTGATTTTTTTTTCCTCTTGTACTTTTATGGACTGCTGTACTGCAATATTTTCAAGAAATAATTGGTCAGGTCCTCTTAGCCCTGGAGATACAGACATCCTCCACTGACTCACAGGAGATCTAAAAATGTGACCAAAATATAGCTTGAGAAAGACCATAATTTAAATGGTCTCTCCAGTTAATATCCAGCAACCTATAATGAGGAAAGGTAACAAGTGCAAACTGCTGCCATCCGCCCATAAGAAATTTTCTCTAAACCACCTTTGATTGAGGGTGGGGGAAGAAGGTCAATAAAAGAGCAAACTATTTCTCCTCCTGCTCGTCCTTTGCAGCTCCCCATCAACGGTCTGGGAATGAATGAAAGGTTCTGTCACAGCACAGAGAAATCCGGAATCCTGGTTCAGGTCTTCAGGAAGGAGTGCAGAGAGGGAAACCGGTTTACAGGGAGGAAACTCCAAGCATTGACTTTGTTTTTTAACTAATCCAAGATCACGTCCACTAGAGCAGAAACCCACCCACCACCAATTATGGGAGGGGCACCGGCGGGTAGCTGCAGTGCTGGCAGAAGGTGCTCTGAGAACCACCAGGCCTGGGGGGACGAGGGCGCGGAGAAGACCCGGGATTCCAAGCACGGGTTCCGAGCAGGCGCGAGGACAGGTGCAGCAGGGGGCTAGGGAAGCACCGCGTGGGCACTGGGACCCGGGTCGGTGGCCCCAGGCGTAGGGCGGAGCGCGGCGGGCGGGGCCGGGGGGGGCGGCCGCCTCTCCC
Organism: Glaucomys volans; assembly: GCA_020662805.1. Taxonomy (NCBI): domain Eukaryota; kingdom Metazoa; phylum Chordata; class Mammalia; order Rodentia; family Sciuridae; genus Glaucomys; species Glaucomys volans. The sequence goes on along the minus strand of JAJEJO010000563.1, from coordinate 415,535 downwards.
CCGCGCCTGCACACACTTACCGGCTGGCTAGTCTCTCGCCGCCGCTGCTCACGCGACCGCCTGCGACTCTACCCACGCCTCTTTCTCCCGCGCCTCCGCCCAGGCCGGGCCGCGCTCCTCTTCCGCTTCCGGGAGCCTGAGCGCCGGGACCCGCCGACTAGGTGTCCGCACGCCCGCACGCCCGCGCACCCGCGCAGGGAGGGATCTCTCCCGCCGCCGTAGCAGTCTCCGCTTCGCGTCCAGGAGCCGCGATGGGAGCCGCTGAGGGCCGAAAGACCAGAAATCGCGCCGCGGGCCCCCAAGCTGCGGGCCCCGGCGGACCGCCATCACCGGAACACTCTACCTGAAGCAACTCCGTGTCTCCGCCCTCCCCTGATGTCCCTTTCCCTGCTCTGCCCAAGCCGTCCTTCTCGTACCCACACCCTCACTGCACCGGATTTGGGGCTAATCCTTAAGGATTGTCAGTATCCTTTCTTCAGAGGATACGGCCAACAGGCCTCTCTCCCCCTTGACGTGTTGTTGACGTCCCATGGTACCTTGCTTCAGATATGGTCTGCAGCATCAGCATCCTCTGGAACTTGTAGAAAGTGCAAAATATCATCAGTACCTGCATTTTAACAGGATCTTCAGGTGATTTTTAGGAGTGCATCTTAAACATTGAAAAGAACTGTACTGTATTGCATGGTTTACCCATTTCAGACCCTCTATTGGGATACTCCAGCCATCCAAGGTTTTTCCTATTCCTGGCTGTAACCTTGATCCATAGCCAAACAATCCTTACTTATGTTTCAGAATTCCAAAAGTTGTCAGCTCTCCTATCCTTGTAGCATAGTAAAAATAATTTCACTGAACAATGCTAACAACACACCCTGGTAGAATTTGGTGTCTTCACCAAACCTTCGAGATGCACGAAAAAACTTTTCCCACCTCATCCCAGCTAAACAGTTATTTGGAAAGCTCAAACTGTTTGCAATGGTGGGCAGCTAGATTATTGTGCCTTTATGCCACAGTGTGTGGATGGAAGAAATAGTTCCTCCTGTATGAAGTCTGTACTCATAAGATGGAATTGAAAGTCTTCCACCAATGGATTAATTCCTACCTCTCAAGTCTTAGCTCCAACCAGTTTAGTTCATTTCCTGATCTTATGAATGTCCTCCATCTTCTTTCTGATGATCTTAATTCTGATCCAGCTTGGAAGTCAGCTGAAATCCTGCCAGCCCAGAGTTCTCTCTCTCCACTGTTCTTGGACCACACTCATTGTAGCTTTTGGGGGGCCCTTATGCTACGTTGTATTGATAGGAATTTTAAAACATTTTCTCCAGATTGAAATTATTACAAACCCCTTGTGATCTTAAAGACATAGATTAGTTATTTTCAAAGGCTATCCTAGACCAGCAGCAGCAGCATCACCTGGGAATTTGTGGAAAATCATGTTCTCCAGCCCCATCCCAAATCTATAGTATTAGAAATTTTGGAGATGGAGCCTAGCAATCTGTGTTCTAACAAGTCTTTCAAGTGATTCTAATGCACATTAACATTTCAGAATTGTGACCTAGAGTATTATATTCCAGAAGGACCCAAATGGTAGGGATTGGTTTGACCCCATTCATACATAGCTAGGTTTAAAGACTAGTCACAATTCCTTTGGGAGAATTATCTTGAATTTTCATAATACATTTGATATATTAGCATTTTTGTAACTTGATTTGTTTGGAGACAGATAAGAAGTCACTTTGAAGGTAAACACGTAGAAATCCCTCCCCTAAATTCTACTACCTGAATTGCATATTGTTTTGCTCTTTCTTCATTTACCCTCTGAGAGGGAATAATTAAAGTCAAATGTTCTCAACATGCCAAAATCAGAATTAGTTGACAGACACATAAACGTGAATCGAAAGTGTTCATATTTCCAATGCCTTTCTTTTTATGAGTTAACTATTCTTGCATCAGTCAACTCAATTTCACAGAGAATTTTCTAGGAAATGCCTGGAGTGAAAGATGTATTAGGAAAAATATTCTCAAATCATGAAGGCTTTTAGCTTTGGCAGTTAAGACATAAAACCAAAGCCCTGTCTACCCTCTATACTGAAGGTCAAGTCATTTCATCCTAAGCATCAGACACCTATGTCATGATGAGGAAGTAGAGGAAATATGGCATCTGATAATCTTTTCATATTTACGGTAAACATGGAAAGAATATATATGTGTGTGTGTGTATAAAATATATATATATATTACAGTGATGTGCAGCTAGAGTATTGTGCCTTCATGTCATAGAAGATAGTATGTGGAGATATATATATGTGTACATGTATATCTCAGTATTTTTTCTTCCAGAATTCTAGTCTGTTTCATGGACCTGTGATGGACTGAAATGTGATTATTAGCTAAATTAATATCTTAAAAAGTAGACAAGGACAGTGGCATTGCTTCCACTGCTAACTTAGCTCCTAACAAAGGTACAGTCAGGGCATTTATGTAGATAAATTCAGTCAACTATTGTGCTTCCATGGCATGGCTAGGGAGCACTGGATATTACTGTAATTTTCCAAGAGTCAGTGCAATCCAGAGTTTAATCAGTACAGGCTAATAGCCCTTGGCAGCTTTGGGTGGATGGCATTCTCCACCTGCCCAGATGGGTACCATGCCCTTTGCACCCACATTTGATGCACATTCGTGATTTCTTGGTTGCTTATAGTCATCTCCTCCATCTGTTTGAGTGGCAGTGTGCCCATGTCACAGTAATCTAATAATCTAAAAGTTGTTCTTAATTTTGGGGGGAATGGATAACATATCTCTGAGCATGTGATGAAGATGATAATTCTCTTCACAGTTAAGTACACACACACACACACACACAATGTATGTAAACATGTACATATATTTATGTACAAAGTTTCACACGCTGCCCCCACTGTCTTACACTTTTGAGAGGATCACAATGAAGTCATGAATTTCAGGCGAAGAACTTTCCCTAGGAGAAAAGAGAGAAAGTAAAATAAACTTTTTTCAAATATCAAGGAAAACTATAAAACCACTGCATGCTTAGAAGATAAGAGCAACACTGAAGAATTACAAGCAGAGTGCTAAAGAAGCAACTAGTAACTTCAATAGGATGGGTCAGGGTGGCTCCATGGAGAAAAGTTCTTGCATCAGGCAAGTGGGAATAGGATTTTGGTTTGAGGGAGCTGGGTGATGTTTTTGCAAGGAATAGGGAAAGTGCTGGGGATTGAACCCATGACCTAATGAATGCTAAGCACACATTGTACCACTGAACTATACCCCTAACCCCAAGAATAAGATTTTGGGACAGAGAAGGGAGAGAAATTTCAGACTGGGGGAAGCAATTGAGCAAAGACATGGAAACAAAAATGCAAGGGTCAGTGTGGTATGGCTCAAATGTAGAGTACATGGAAAGAGAGAGAAGCAAATAAAAGAAACAGTCAAGCCATGGTGAGTCTCAAAAAATAACACTCTATCTAATGAAGAACCATTAAGCTTCAGACAAGGGCAGTGACCTACATTGAGCTGGAAGAGACTGTTAGCAATTGTAGTAGCATCATCAAAAAGCAGAGTGGTAGAGCATTTGAAAAGATCTAAATGTCCTAAATTGGAACCTGGTAGTTGCTTGCCATTTGTTTAAGAAGTTTCTATTAAGTCAAACCAAGATGAACTGGAGATTCTTGCACTTGGTTAAGTGCCAGTGGGGAGACGTATCTCGATGAATGTTCGTGTGCATTTAATATCCAACACTGAGTTAAAATCTATTTGAGATAGAAAGACTGAAAATCAACTTGAACTAAAAAGAAGTCCAGCCACTAATCAGGCTGGGAAGACAAATACAGATAAATCCAGGTGGAAAATTAACAGGATCATCTGCCAAGGTCATGCAGCAGTTATAAAATAACATAATGACCCCCTCTTTAAATGATCACTGGCTTCTTACAGATGACAACTCAGACAAATTGCTATTTTCATTTGTTACTGGGGATAGTCAGTTGCTCAGTCATCTTCACCTCTTCAGAGCACCCAATTCCTAGTTAATTCCATCTTTTCTTAATCCCAACTTAAAACAAAAACTAACCTAAAACTACTCTCTTAGACTCACCTCAAAGTCCCTCAATGGGAGCCTACCTCAGAGAAGATGCCTTTCCCCTCTTGTTTAGGAGAGCCCTCCCTCCCTGAAAGGCAGTAAATGTGATTTTGTCTGATGACAGTTTTGTTCCCAGCAGTATTGGACTGATTGGGTTGTAACAACCCATTTAATGATGAAAGTTTCCTGTCATCAGGACTCAAAAATCAAGGTTCTTTGGGACCATTTCTGAGTCAATTGCACAATGAAGTAGCTGCATTTCCAATAATGAGTCTTCACAGTTCACAAAGGGACTCTTCCAAGGTGGGAGGAAGGGATGCTTTAAGCAAGTCATCCTAATTCCTTACCCTCTGGAGAAATGTAAATCAAAGTAGAAGGCAAGGGGGGAAAATGCAGCTTTAAAGAAAAAGAAATTCTGGCATTTGCTGGTAAATGAATGGAGTTAGAGAATATCATGCTAAGTGAAATAAGCCACACCTAATAAACCAAAGGCCAAATGTTTTCTCTGATATGCGGAAGTTAATTCACAATAAGGGGCTTCAGGGGCAGGGAAGAATAGAGTCACTTTGTGTTAGGTAGAGGGGGGTGAAAGGAGAGGAAGGGGTACGGGGAAGGAATGATAGTAGAGTGAAACAGACATTATTACCTCACATACATGTATGACTGCATGACTGATGTGATCCTGCAATATGTATAATCAGAAAAATGAGAGATTACACTCTATGTATGATCTATCAAAATGTATAAATCCATTCTACTGTCATGTATAACTAATTAGAACAAATAAAGTTTAAAAATTAAAAAACTATGGGTGGTAGCATGTTCTAGCTTCAGAAGATTAAAATGGTACAAAAAAAGAAAAATTACTGATTTACTGACCTGGCAACCATCTGCTTAGAGACTAGCCCATAAAAACACAATGTAGCTGGAAAAAGAAAAAACTTTTTATGAGTAGAGACTACTTAGACACAGTTTAATTTAAGTAAGTGAGATGAAGAGAGTGCCAAGAGGGTGGGAAATTAAAATGGGTCTAGAAAGATGATGGAAAGTCCTGCCTTGGTAAAATGTCAGGAACAAATTTTAAATAGGGCAGGACTAAGGGTGTGGCTCAGGGGTAGAGCCTTTACCTAGGAGGCATAAGGCCCTACCCCTGCAAAATAAATAATAAAAATAAAAAGATAGATTTTGATGATGTTGACCTTTCTACATGAAAGAGATTGAGATTTTCCCTGAGGGGTTTCATTATGAAAGAGAGAAATGTCATATCAATAGATAAAATAAGACTCTGGAGCAGAGTTTGGTCAGCAAATTCAAGGGTATTTATATGGCTTCTGGAGACCTCTACCAGCAGGGACAATTGAGAGAGTAAGAGTGGATTAGGTCACCAAGAAAAGGGTTATAGTAAGAGCAGAAATAAGAAGGTGAGGTCTTAAAAAGTGACGAGGGTATATTTAAGGATTTGATAGAGAAAAACAATTAAGAATCTCTTATGTTCTAATTATTTCCAAATCAATATATCTGTTTTCTACTGAGTTTCAGACCCATAAAATTCAAATAGAGCCCCCACCCCCAGGTGTTTGTTATGAGGGTTCATATAGGTCCAAAGTCTTTGAGACCAGCCATGAAAGATAAGGGAAGGTACAGTTATTCTTAAGGCAAACAAAGTTTCTCTGTCTCATTTCCTGTAAGAGAATAGGAACGATCAAAAACAAGCCACCAATTTCTTTTTTTTCTTTTTTAAGTTTCTTTGGGCTGATTGAATCCAGGGATATTTTACACTGAGCCACATCCTTAACATCCTCAGCCCTTTTTGTTTTCTGTTTTTTATTTTTGCTGGGATTACAGGTGTGCATCACTGCATCTGCATACTGACTTAATGTTTGATCTGTTGGTTCTTTTAACTATCTCCATTAGTATTTTAGGGAAAGACATTGCCACTTTTTAATCCTGACAAGTTAGGCAAATGAGGTGATGAGTGGTTTTATCATCAGAAAAAAAGAGAAAGGATCAGTTTCTAAAGTCTTATTTGCAGAGGTTTAACTGTTAAGGCCAAAGGCCATACAATTGTCCTTGTCCACCCACACACACACAAAGAAAGATATCAGCTTAGGTGATCCTTTGGGTCAAGGTCAATGAACATTCTGTAAAGGATCAGATAGGAATATTTTTTATTTTGTGAGCCAAACAATCTTTGCAGTAATTATTTAACTCAGGCACCGTATTGCAAAGCAGCCATAGACAATATGTAAATGAGCAGGCATGGCTGTACAACAGTAAAATTTTATTTTCAACAACAGGCAGCAGGCCCCCATATGTCAGAGTTTGTGGATCCTTGCTTTGTGGATGATTAGAAACTCAATCTCAGAAAGAGTAGTGTGAAAGAATGCCTGACTTTGTCCCCTCTCTAACTTACTTAACTACTCAATGCCTCAGTTTCCTCATATGTAAAAGGAAAGTCACATAATAGTCATCACGATAGACTACATGAGGATGAAATGAGTCAATGTGAGCCAAGCACTTAGACCTGGATCTTGTATAAGTGACCCAACTGGCATTACTCTCATCTTCAGGTAGAAGGCTAAAGACAGTATGAGTAACATCTATATATGATTTGAACATTGCTAAAATGTTCTACCTCATTAGAATTTTCAAAATCAAAAGAGCCTTATTTCAGAACAAAAACAAAACCCTAGTGATAGGCTCTGACAAATTGTTCCCCACATTCCTCAAAACTTCAAATTCAACATGTTCAAAAACTAATCATTAAAAAAAAATTTTAAAAGAAAGTGAAAAAAAATCTTTCATCACAAACACCTTAACTCTATCCCTGACCCCATATCCCAAATTCCAGAAACAGCTACTGTCCAAGCTAGAAAACTAAGAATGTCTCCTCTCTCTTTCTCTCAATCCATACATACCCAGTCATCAAACCACCCCATCAATTCCACTTCTAGAGTATGTCTTGAAACAACTCATTCCTTTCATCCCTACAGTACTATCTTAGTTCATGTTACCTTTATTTTCTACCCCATACTGCAGTGGTACCTTTCTACCTCTAATCTTACTCTCACCCCATCTATTCTCTACCCTGTCATTTATGGACTCATCCATAAAAGCAAATCTAACCATGCTTACTCCCTTTTTCAAGTCTTCAGTGTACAACAAGACATGTTTAGCATGGCATAAATACCCATCACAATCTGCCCTTTTCAGTCTTTTCCCTGTCCCATCTCTCATCTCCTTCCTCTGCCTTGCCTTTTAATGTATGTCCCAAGTACAGTAGTAGCTTGCTGCACCATCATTTCCATGCCCCCACAACTGCTAAATCCACTCACCCTGCAGATGTCTGCTAATGTCATCCTTTGAAACAACCAGTTTAAGGCACCTTCCTCTGGGCTCCCATGACAATCTCCTAACTCATCCATCAGGTTGGGATTATCTATATGCTTATACATCTTCCCCACAAGACAGTGAGCTGCATGGCACACTGATCCAGTCTTATTTGTGTATATCTTTTCATTGCTTCTCACAATGTCAGATACATCATACGTGTTTCAGTGGGTTGGTTGAATTAATGAATGATAAAACAAAACTATGAAGAACAGTCAGAGTGGTTGGCAAACCCTTGAGGAGGGCTCTGAGTCTGATCTTTGTCTATCACAGATACTGAAGGGTTTGCAGAAGTCAAGGGAGGGGAGAAAAGGGATGGGCAACAGGCAGAGAATGATCAAGAATATGAAAGTCTGAGGAAAAGTCACGCTAAAGATCATGGGTCTTGAGGAAAGATCATTGTATTTGGTGACTAGAATTTTTCTGGGTAATTCAATAAATGTTTATTATCGAGGTAATTTGAACTAGTGAAAAAGTAGATTATTTGGAAATAGAGGCAGGAGTCATTATTGCTGTAAGAAATTGGTAATAAAAGAAATTAATGTTTTGTTTCCTGCTTATGTTTAAGATGAGGAAGCCTTAGTTTATCTCTAAGACAAGATCATAAAAAGAGAAGAGACCAGTTAGAATTGGGGTTAGGAGCACCAGTAGAATCAAGAGTACAAGCAGGAAGATTAGCTTTGCTAGAAGAAACAGCTACTTAATTTGCAAAGCCAATTTCCTTGTTCATTACTTTTTCTCCTATCTCACTTTTTGCTGCTTTGGGAAGAATCTGGAGAAATGCATCTATGGAACAATGTAGGCAAATACTGAAAAGGAGTTAACCTCAGGTTTAGAAAGTCCTGGACCCAGGAATCTTCCCCAGGCCAGCATTCTGACTTTCCCAAAGCAATTTGATTACAGTTTTGCTATCATTTATTAATTATCTTGGGAACCACCAGCTGTCATTATAAAGTCCTTTATAGTCACGCTGTAAATATTAAAAGAACATATTAAAATTATAGTGTGTGCAGCAGCAGCAGCTGATGTTGTTTTATGGCGACAGTATCAGAGACCATGCAGAAGTATCACACTACAACTCCCATGATTCCTATTTCTTATGACTCCCTTGAAATCTGATGCTGACCCATGATTTTAACCCTTCAATCATAGCAGGGAGTTATTTGACTGATCATATATTCTGAAGCAAACCTTATCCTATAAGCCAGGGTGTGTATTTAATGGTATAGATGCTGCAATGTATACTCATCCATCAACTTTCTATCATAAAAATGAGGGCAGGAGGATTTTCTTTGAAGTTTCCCAGAAGAGGAAAGAACTTTTCACCTTTCTTATAGTTAAGACCAGTGTGTAGGAGTGCATCCACAGAGCTGTACGACCTGTCCAACTTGGCTTGGGCTTGTATCAAGTGGAATGGTCAGTATGGCAAGAGAAGACATTTGTCTGACCTGCTTTGTGAAATCTATCCAGAACCAACTCAAAACCTGTTCTGTTTGCCGTGTAAGTCCTGCTTAATCCCCAAAATTCTCCTCCAATGGTCCACCATGATGTCTAAAATTTCCATAGGTATAGATTCTATACTTGAGAGAGAACTCGATCTAAAAGGTGTCCATTAAGACACAAATAACTAGATGATATCTTGGAAATATTGTTAATTTTCTTTGAAGTAATGATAACATTATTCTTATTATGTAGGAGAATATCCTTATTCTGAGGAGATGCATTTGGAATATTATGGGTTAAGTGTCAGGATATCCAAAATTTACTTTCACTTAGTTCTACAAAATAAATATGCATGGGAAATATGCATGCATGCATTCATTAAATTGAGAGATAAAGCAAATATAGCAAAATGAAAACAATTTTTAATTTAAAGTAGAGGACTTGAAGATGTTCTTGGTGCTATTTTTTCTATTTATTTTTTAAACTTTCATTTGTTTCAAAATCTTCATTATGAAGAAGTAGAAAATTTCAAATTCCTGAGCATCTCCAAAACCCACTGAATCAGACTCTCTGGGTGTGGAACCTAGAAAGAGACATTGCTATTAAGTACCTGAAGCAAGTTTTAGGCAATAATAGTTGAAAATCTTTGAGTTATAAAATTAAATGTTAATGGAGGAATAAGTACAATAAATATGATAAAAACAACATTGTATTTTGGAGAGAATAATCAAGCCAAAGACCCCTATTTCCTTTTCATAAAAAAGTGCAATTGAGTAGAGTGCATGCTTAGCATGTCTGAGGTCCTGGGTCCAATTTCTAGCACCATTACCAACCACAACAAAAAAAGCAATTGAGTTAATGGGGTAGGAATAATGGAACTCCTTAATTGCATAGAACTGAAACCTAAAAAACTTGGCAGAGTTTCAATAGAAAACAACAAAAGTAACAAGAAGAATTAGGAGAAATCGGGTGACTGTAATCCCAGCCACTCAGGATACAGAAGCAGGAAGATTTGCAAGTTCGAGGCCATCCTGGGAAACCTACCAAGACCCTGTTACACACTGAAAAATAAAAAAGGCCGGGGAATGTAGCTTAGTGATAGAGCACGTCTGGGTTCAATCCCAGTACTGCAAAAACAAACAACAAAATGGGTTAGGAGAACAAGCACAATGTTCTCTAAGAGAAATCTGAGCAACTGTTCCTAATTCCTGTGATCAAAAGTTTTTAGTGACTCCCTGCTTCCCTGTTACTGGGCCTAGCAGCAAAAATGCCTGTGGAGCTTTAAAAACACACAGAAAAATGTCTGCTAACCACCAAGTCTGCTGACCCATTAGAACCATATTTTGTATGTTAGATGATCACAGATAATTCTAATACACAAACAGGGTTAAAAAAGCAGTTGCCTCTGGGATGAAGCCCAAACTTTTCAGCCAGGCAAATTTTGTCTTCTCAAGGGCAGGACCCTGTCATGGCCATCTTGGTACCCCAATAAGCCAATGCCTGACACCGACTAGATTCTAAATAAATATTAATTGAACTAATCAATCAGCAGAGTAATAGACCTTAGTTAGAAGTTCTGAGGAATTGGAGGTAATTTGAAAATTCAGAAATGAGGTGAACAAGGGGAATAGAGTCTAAGACTGAGTTCAGTGGCAGAAAGCAGGAAAAGTGGATGCCAAAAACTTCACCTGCTTTGCAATTTTCCTTAGACCTATGCCAGAGCATATAATCACTTTGAAGGAGAAGCAGGAAAATGGGGCATAGCGTCTCTTCTTGCTATTATCTGCACATCTGGGAACCTCTTCAATTATAGGTTTATACTATTTTCATGGCCCTGAGCTCTCCAGGACATCACTTCTTCATTCCAAAGATACTATTAAGTCCTATGGTCCCCAGGTTTTTTGATAAGGGCATTCTTTCAAGGTCTAGTATGAGGTAGAATCTGTTTATCCATTAAGTGTTCACCTACTTCTTGCCTGAAGTTTGGGCAGGACTCGGTTTCCTTTCAGTGATGTGCTTGTGACCTACAAAGCACACTTACTGGAAATTCCTGTTCTTTGGCTTTTGGACATGAAGGAGGTGTATTTCCCTTAGCAAGTAGACAAGAGGTGGTTGTGACAATTTCCTTGAAAAACATTAACCCAAGTGCTCATCAATAGGAGGGCCACTGGTGTTTCTTTTGGAGGAAGGAGAAGAACAAAACAATGGGAGGAAAGGAAAGCAATGAAATGAAAATCTGAGCCACTCCAGGAAATATGGGTGGGGAAGTGAGGCTTGGCTGCAGAAAACTAGTATTACAGGAAAGTCCATCCTTTGGTTGGGGTATTATTACTCACTCTTTTCATCACTGCAAGCTCCTGAATGTGAACCTGAGATTAAACAAGGTGAAGAGCACCCACTGGCAAATCTTCAAAATTTGTCCTCTGTTTGCAACATGGAAACCTGATTTTCCTGAGTTCCAGTTGGAAGAGTTTTGTGCACATGATTTCCAAGATTTCTTCCAACTCTTCTGGCCTCTGTGCTTTCTTTCCATTCCAATTTATTATACCCACTGCTAAAATTTTTGGCTCATGGAAACCTTTAAGAAGCTCATGAAAATTCAGGACCTTCTGAACACCCACAATATTTGCACACATTTCAGGGGGTTCACGGACTCCTCTGAAACTACTCCTGTAAACCCATACCATCCTAATCTGCTTAAAACTCCACATTGCCTACCACTTACATTTTTAAAACCCGATGGCTGCTATTCAAAACTCCCCACACGCATGCTGCCTATCCTTCCAAAAGCAATTCCTAAAATTCATTCATTTAACTTACATGAATTGAATTATTTACTCCTTATAAAACATTAAAATTATACATTTTATGCATTCATATATGTTTGTATATATATGTAAATATAAAACAGAAAATAATCCATTACAAGCAGAAAGGTATCAAAGATGCATAACATGCAGGACTTGCTGTTAAGGAGTTTATAATCTAGAGAGAAACAGAAGTAAATAAATCTTGATAACGAAATTAAAAGTGGCAACAGCTGTGGCACGGTGTGCTTGATTACCCAATAACTATCTTCTCCTTATTTCTTGCTATAAGAACAAAGATTTTGTTCCATTGTTCAGTTATCCTAGGCATAACTGATTTTAGTCAGTTCTTTAAAAGGGAAACAAGTGGGAGAGAATCCTTTTGTGTGTTTGTAGAGAAGGTACTGCGGATTGAACCAAGTTACATCTCCAGTCTTTTTAATTTTATTTCAAAACAGTCTTGTTAGGTTGCTGAGGCTGGCCTTGAACTTGTAGTCCTCCTACCAAAGCCTCCCAGTAGCTGGGATTAAAGGCATGTGACACTACACCCAATAGAGAATCCCTTTTCTCTACTGTGGACAGTAGTATGTGAAGAGTGAAACATAATGTCTGGAGCTACAACAACCACAATGTGACTGAGAGGAGTTTTAGCTTGCAGAGGATATCCTGAAACTGATAGAGAAGAAAGAGGAAGGAACCTATATCCCTGATGAAATGGTAGAGCTGCTGACTTGACCAGCTAAAGAATTAGCTGCCCTTCAGACTTCTAGGGAACTAATAAATCCCTTTATAATTTAATGCACTCTGCATTGTGTTTTCTGGCACTTGAATTGAAAACATTCTCAGTACTACCTGAAAACAGGCATAGATAATGTGTTTTAGGATAGATGACTAGTTGACATACTCTCTATATACATATGTATAAAAGTCTATATATCTACTTATATACATATGTAAATATACATCCTTTTCTATCTTGAATCAATGTGACATAGTAGGAAAGAAATTGAGTTTAGAGTAATTTATCTTCTGCAACTCCCTAGTAGTGACACTTTGAAAAGTTTATTTGAGCCTTAGTGTCCTCATCAATAATATGGTACTTCATACATTCCATGAGGATTAAATTAAATAGTATAAAGTTCTTGGAACAGTGCCTTATAGACAAATGGTATATGTTAAGTGTATAATATCTATTGATTTTGTTTCTTACATGCAAACAAAAAAATATTGAGTACTTTTCCTAGGCATTGATGACAATGATGAAAAACCCCAATATGATTCCTGTCCTCAAGAAGCTTACAATTTGATTAATGTTGATGCAAATAAAAGTATAATTATAAATTTAGATGAGAGGTATGAAGTAAAGATAAACAGTGCCATGAAATCACATAAGAGATGCACCTGACCTTGTCTGGAGCTAAGAAAGTTTTCATTGGGAAGGTGGAGTTTGAGTTTGAGAACAGGGGTGTGGTGGAGAGGTCATCATTCTAGGCTAAACAGAAAAACAAATGGAAAGCAAAAACATGCAGTTACTTGTTCCTGGATGGTAGGCTTCTAAGGTCAGATCATCATGCAACCATTTATTCTAATTCTCTGTACCTAGCACAGTAACTGGCTCATCATAAACACTCACATATTTTGGACTGAATGAATGAACTCCTCTCTCAATGTCCATGGAGAGAGAGAGTATAAAATGTCTCCTCCTGGGAGATAAGGGATCAGAAGCATCCAAAGACACAGTAAGGCCTCAATAATTGGTATCTCTTATTACTGCTATTATTATTACCTTGTAATTTGCATATGTTATCTCTACTACTACATTATAAGCCTTGGGGTGACATTTATTTTGAATATCCTAAGGTTCTTAGCATGATGTCTTACATAGAATAAATTCTCTGTTAAAAAAATCGGAGAATAATTGACATCTTAATTATAAATTCAGTTGACAGGTTAAGCAAATTGTATTGCCCACCTTGGTAGAAGATTATACTTCCAAGACCCATTGAAATCAGGCTTGCCATATGATTTGCTTTTGCCAAGTAAATGTGATGGAAGTCCTTTGTGGTACATCTAGGAAAATCTTTAATAAACCATTCACCATATTCCCACTCTTTGTTTCAGACAGGAAGACCATTATTGTTGCAGAGTATAGAATGGATCATTGTGTTCCAGGCCAGAGTGTGGGTCCTGGAGTAATGTGATGCAGAGATACAGTCAACCTGTGATGAGTTCATCCTGTGTGCAAGAAACAAACCTGTGTCTTTGTGTGACCAAAAAAAAAAAAGAAAAAAAATACATATGCATGCTGAGAAAATAATGTATCAAAGCCACTGAAGGGAACGCTTAATGCCAAGTTTTTAGAACACAGATAAAATAGATAGGAGAAAACCTCTAAAAACTGTTCTAAGAACAAACCAACATCATGTGTGGAGGAAAGAAACAAAAATCCCGCTGCAGAATATTCATGCAGATAATTAAAATTGCACAGCTTTTAATGTCACCACTCAATCTACGATAATCAATCTCTAGCATACTTTCCTCTTTCACTCCTTTGCATACCACTTATAGCCATGTAATATTTTTCCTTTTCAGTTGATTGATGAATTGATTGATTTTTGAACTATGTCTCACCTGGCTGGGATGGAAACTCCATAGGAGTGGTACTTTTGGTGTATTCACAGCCCCTAGAGTAATATGTTGCACACAAATAAATACATCCTGATACACACAAAAATAATACAATGCACTGCTTATGGATGTCTATGGAAATGCAAAAATATAACTAGGAATTGAAAATATAAACAAAAATCTTCAGGGGGTGGAATTTGGGTGGGTGGGTGTTTGAGGGATGGCACCCAGCACAGTGGTTGGAGGGACATTTCTTTATATCCTAAATGGTTTCATTCTTTTTAAAAAAATGACTAAACACAGAAGATGGCAAAGTGATAATCATTTATTCTAGCCATGAGAATTTTTGTGTTTGTTATAGAATTTTTTTGTCCTTTTTTATGTCTTAAGTTTCTCAAAACAAATTAAAAGAAAAAACACACAAAGAAGAAAGTCTGAAGGGAGAAGAGTGAATTAATACCTCATGGTTTTACAGGATCTAAAGCTCTCTGAAGTGTTGTTACCTGGAGTTGATCATCCTAATAATATTGAGGTAATTATTATCAATCTTTTTTTTATGAGAGGAAAATGAGGCCAGGATTTATGAAGGGGCTTGCCATGAGGCCCAAGCAAGTCAGGGCAATGTTTGGCTGAGAATCTAGGGATGATTTCTATCAAAGAGATGATACCAATATGCTTCAGATGTGAGGGGTAGGTAAGAGGTAAGAAGTTGTTCTCTCTGAGACCTGTGGGTACGAGATCTAAATTTAAATTGATGGAGAACCAATGAGCAAATATTTTAATACAAATAGAAAGCATGTTCCATGTGATCTTAGGCAAGTTTTTAAACTTTTTAAAGGCTTCCTTTTCTCACCTATAAAATGGGGTGATTACCTACATCATATGGTTTTTGCAAGAGTTAGATTGTGTACTTCCTATAAAAGACATAGCATATTATCTGGACATTAATAGTCTGATATTTGTGTGTTTCCTCCCAGTTTCTTACACTTCCACATCTTACATTGAACATTGAAAACTGCCCTTTTTACATGTCAAACTGGTTGTAAATGGGCCATTTCATGAGGTTCACACTTTAGCTCCCTGAATGATGGCTTTGAGGAAGCTATCAGCTATCCCATCTGGAATTTACATGTGAGCAAAGGGCAGACCAGAGTTTGAATAAAAGAGAGAACTGCTTGGAGCCTGGGTTTGAGAGTCTATTTGCAAGTACAGATAAAAGGGATTTGCAAGGATATGAGGAGAAGGAGATTCCAATTGGCGGAGATAGGTTTATATAATCAGGGTTAGGCAGTTGCAAACTAGACAGCTGCTCAATAGCTTTTGGCATCAAAATATATTGACCAGCTGGGATATCACTAATGCTGAACAATTTTATCCTTATGACCACATCTTGGCCAATTAGATTGTCTTTGACCACCAAAGGGTATAATATATTCTGTTGTAAAAGCCACATGTGTATCTATGTAGCTCATATTCTATTACATTGATGTGTTTCATAATACACACTAAATATAAAAGCATTTGTTTCTTCAGAACATCATGTTAGATGGTGTGATTAAAGAGGAATAGAATTAAAATGTAAATTAATTTCTTTTAAAACAATAGTCATTACTCCAGGAAACATTTGTGTGTGTGTGTGTGTGTGTGTGTGTGTCTGTGCACGCACTTACATGTGTGTATACTGAAGTAAAGGAATCCAAACCAAGTAATTTTTTAAAATGAATTTTTGAAGAATTATAAAAAAAATAATCTGGCTGGGGGAAGTCAATTCTGAACAATGTATGCATACAAATATACACAGGCAGGTCAATTGCTAAATGACAATGAAAGACTTAAACTACAGACTGCCTTACAAAATCAGAAGAAGCCCATGGATCAGTGTCATAAGCCCATGAAGACCCTTCAGAAATACTTGTAGCTGGGTCATCTCCCAATGGTACCTTTAAATTATGAGATAAGCAAAATAAATAAGGACCAAACACGAGATATTTACATGCCACAACATTTCCCAGACTACTTCATACACTAAAATTTAATACATCACAAATTCAGAATATTTTCAGAACTTTTCATTGTGGTCTTACATATGACCTTACATATGACCAAATCCAAAAGGCATGTGGATATTTCACCCATAAATTATTTCAATTTCAAATCATTTGCAATTTATTTAATTTGACCTCTGCCGAATTTCTTGTTTACTTTCATTAGCATTTCTGGAGTAATCTTTAATGATGGTTCTATTCATATAGTTTTCCTTTCTCATAATATAGGTAGCTATTTGGCTACCAACAATTGTTCCTCTTCCCTATGTAAACTGCTAAAAGCAGCATCAATGTTGCTTCTTCAAAGACACCAGACATTCAGAACTTTATATGGGAGGCCAAGTGTACACTTGTAATACTAACCATCTGGGAGACTGAGGCAGGAGGATCACAATTTTGAGGACTTCAAGAACTTAGCAAAACTCTGTCTCAAAATAAAACATTTAAAAAAGGACTGGGGTTGTAGCTCAGTGACAGAGCACCCCTGGGTTCAATCCCTAATACCAAAAAAATTTTTTAAAGGAGGAGGAGAAGAAGGAGAAAAACCAAGCAAGTTACTTTTTACATTTATGGAAAGAATCATCTAATGGAAGTCAAAACATTCCCTGAATCACAAAGGCAGCTACAAGCATGAGAAATCCCTTCTAAAAATATCCCAGCTTTTTCTTTTTCTCCTGCTGGTGATTTGACAAGCTATTGAAAAGAGCCCATTTTTATGGTCTAGTTTATTTCTTAGATAGAAGGCTTTTACAAAATTTGGAGAAAATCATGTACCAGAGGTGGAAAGAATTTTAGCAATGGCCTGGGGCAAGTCCCTCATTTGTAGATGAAAAGCTTTAGATGATGGGAATTTCTACAACTTGTTAACATTTTACAACCAGTTAGTGGCAGAGCCAACACTCGATATCAAACATCCACCAATAACTAAAAAAATACCATTTCCTCTGAATCTTGCTATCTTGTAACTACTTTTTAAACCACCTTTCCCTTTAAGCAATAAGTACCCACTAACGTTTCCAGACTGAACAACCATTGCCTTGCTGTTGCAGTTTTGCTTTGCAAAGGTAATAGTGGGAGAACTTTTTAAGTGGAAACCCCTGGAATAAAGGAATCCTGGGAGCCAGCCTGTCGGAGGTGCCCGTCTCCATGCTCTGTCTTCACCGTGCACTGGCACTCCTCCACCTGCATCACCAGCTTGACCACGGGGGCCAGGCCAGTGCAGTTCAACTGCAAGTGCACCGTAGTGAACTTGGCAGGTGAGCAGTGGGAGCAGAATGTAGCCGGCTGTGGCTCCCCTCCAGGAAAATGAACAGACCCGCACTTCCCGAAGCAAAGGTTGTTCTGGACAACGACTTTTTCACAGTCTTCATGGGTGATGGTCTAAAAAACAAACACATTTCCATTACATTATCTCGAGTCACTTCCCTAATGTACATGATGCAGAGAAGCTAGAGAGTATAAGTCAGGATAACAGACTAAAATTTCCACAGCTTTTCCATTTTGGATACATTTTATAATGCTCACTGACAGTATCTAATAGGGCAAAAGGTCATCTCAACTAAATTTATTGAGCAAATTATTAGACTTTAGGATATCCTCAAGTTAATTATGAAAATAGTCTGTATATACAGACTAAGACATTTTGTCTAGTTGAATGTGACCAACTGGAAAAATTCTAATGACAAATTTCTTATTTAAGTACTCTGTGTTACCATTCTCTCTCTCACAGTACATTGCCCTAAGTAGGTTCTCTATACATATTTTGTTCAATTTATCATAGAGTAGACCAGAACATCACCAGTTTAATTCTGTCCTATTTTGCAGGGCCTGTGGTATATTCAAATCTACAAAGTTGCATGCAGCAGAGTTGCAATGCATGTGCCTGTTACATCATCTTTGCCTCTCATAACCTCATAAGCCAAGTTTTATGTGCCTTACAGAATATGTAAGAATCAAACATCTTAATTATAATTTAATTAGCAATATAATTCAAAATAAGAATTTCAAAGGAAATTTGACGGCTCAATTCTTAGAAGTTATTTTCTAATTGCACATGAGCCAACAAAGCAGTCATTATTATTTGATAATTGACTTGTCAGTGCTACATATCCTTGCCTTTTCAGGCAGAATACTTAACTGCCTCACACAGTCAATTGCCTTATAATACTGCCTGCTTAATTGGGTAGAGTTACTGGACTGTGAAATTTTACTCTTCCCTGCATAGATTTTGGTTCAACATCTTCGTGTTTAAGTATCTAATGCATTTTCTCAGTTTTAATTTAACATTTGGAAAGGAGAGGGGGTTACCAGGACTGGAAGAAGTGGATAATAGCATGCAGTTTTATCTTAATAGAATTGGAATTGATCATGATAAGTATATATCAGCCAATACAACATAAATCAGGAGACAGGGTAGGATAGGAGATGTTATTTCACATCAGGATTATTTTTTGAGAGATTATATGAAAATAAGTTAAACTAAATCATTTTCTATCATAATACTAGAAACAACCCAGAAACTTTTGCCCCAAGAATCTCAATATACTTTGAGGTTGTGAGGTAGATTTTTAAAAGTTGGATTGCTTTGGCAACTATTAAAGAAGACTTTCATAAACCTATAGTTAGGTATGAAATAGATTAAGACTGTCACAAATGAATGTGAAATTTGTTTGGGGAAGAATTCAGTATGTCCCACCTTATCTACAGATGGAGTTGACCTGTTTATCCACATCCCAGTACAGCACAGAGATGTAGCTACAAACAAGTCCTGGTGATTGCTCTATATCCCCAGTTTCCTGACTGAGGCCACAGTCTTACTTCTCTGGATAGAACACCCCCAGGGTAAAAATAAATAAATAAAACCTAGCTCTGTGTCATCAATATGATGATTACTCATATCAACAATACCATCATACCATTCTTGAAGCATTGCTGGCATGCCAAGAAATAACAAAGAGATGAGAAGGAAATTTAGGGAATATGATCAGACTTTGCCAAATTCTATGATGACTATCTAGGACCAAGTTTGAAGTTAGGCAAGTCTGACTCCCCACAGCTTCTCCTCTCCTCTCTGCCTGTCCCAACTATCCCCACTCCTGCAAACCCTTATCTGTTGTTACCCCAGGATACATACCTGGCTGAAGGGAACTGTCCTACAGGTCTCCCAATGCACTTCATGGCTTTTGATGGGCAAGATGACCCCCTGAGAGGCTGGACCCTTTCTGAACATGAAGTGGTGCCAGAATTTCTTGGCTTCTTCTCGAAGAGGAGATTTCTCCACTTTCTTCCCATCTGTTGACTGAGGGAGGTCCTGGGTCCCAGGTGGGGAGTGCTCACTTTCCAAGTCCCCAAGAGGATATAGTTCTCTCTCAGGCTTCTCCCAGAACCTGCCAAACCTGGACAGCATCTTCTCTCTCTGCGTCTGGTCTTCTGCCAGGCTGGTGCCTATCAGGTGTGGCACTGCTACAAACAGATCTGGCTTGTCCTCAGCTTCCTCTTGGTTGCTAGTGGGGAGCCCTCGGCGGCTCCTTGCTAGGAGCACAAGTGAAAGAGAGCTATGACTTTGGCGGTCATCCAGGCACCAGCCAGCCTTCCCCAGAGGCAGGAGCACAATCAGTTGAAGTAAGAGCAGATGCATGCTATCAGGGCCTAAGATTCCTTTCAGTTCACAGATGGTGGGGCCCAAAGAGGCTCATTCTGCCCAACTGTGAACAGGACAGCCTATATATAGAGACCTGCCTGGTGGGATGGAAGGCAGGTGGTCAGTAGCCAGGCAGAGTAAACACATCCATTGTTTGCTTGAATTATGTAGTGCTAATGGCGTCCTGCCTTCACTTTGGTTCTGTGTGTCTTAGAAGGCCTCAGTGAAAGCCTGAGACCCAGGGGGTAATTAGCTGACAGTTTAGCTCTGTCTGAGATTTAAAGAGCTGTATTAACAAAAACAACTCGTTCTTTTCCCGGATTTCCCATCACTATTATTAGAAGAAGGAAGAGAGTCAGCTAACATTTGGTGTTTTTCTGCATTGTGTTGGGATAGAATAGATGTGGCATGTTTTTATGAGAGAAGTGTATCAGATAAAAATCAAGGGCACACATTTAACAGAAGGGCAGGCCTTTACGAAAGCTATTTGTATGCACACACAAACACAAACACACACAACTAAAGATATCAAAATGGTATGGAAAGGAAAGAAAAAGATAGAGGGATATTAACTTTGTTGAGCAAGAGATTTATTACCTTTTACTTCCACTTGGATTAAGGTTGTTGATTTTTGTATAGTAACAGAGTAAAGGGAATACATTCTCTTTCCACCCATGGAAACTCATAATTCGTAAGTGAATACTCGCCCATTAAATAGCAAATACTGGGTGCTTAATTTCATAACTGGTCAGTCTTTAGTAAACTCTTCCAATTGTCCACAAATTTCTCAGCAAGGATCCTAAGATTTATCAGCTGACAGCTCATCAGTCCTCAGTGAAGACGGGGAAATGGCTCCCTAGCCCTCCTTATCAACTTATTTTTCTTTCTTTAAACAAAGAGCTAGACTTGGGAACATGGTTTCTAAGAACCAGATTTGATGGCTTCAGGGTGTGAAGCTGGTTGCTCAGTTCCTTACCTTACTGAATCCACATCTTCTTCCTTTATTCTACAGTAATTGATGCTCAGGTTAAATAAGATTGAGACAGACACGTTTTCAGGGATCAAAGGAAAACTTGTTAAATCATTGTCTGATATCAGCCAAGGGATGAGAAACAGCTGAAACTTGAAACCCCAGCATTGAATCCAATCAACTCACCACACCAGTCCAATAGCATTTCCTCTGGGAATCAACACAGTACTTGCTTATATTCCTTCACCTTTTAACTCAATCACCACATTCCCTTCTTCACTAACACAAATAATCCTGGAATATGTTCTCCCTTTTTAAAGGAATGATTAAACTTTCTTTCTAAAGAGAGATCTATTGGAGTATTTCTTCTAGGTATTTATGTTCTATCTTGATACTCATCCCTGATTTCTGTGAGGTAAAGCCTTAGGTTAAGTCCCTTTACTTAGAACAATGAACTATTTTTAAATAGACCATCACTTTTTTCAGAATTCTATGAGAAAAGATATATTTTACTTGCACAAAATACCTGTGGATCTTGTGCTAACCTGCATTTAAGATGCCACTGAACTACATCAAATACTAAATGAATATTAATATTTGTCATTTCTTTGAAATAACTCTTGTTTTT
Organism: Glaucomys volans; assembly: GCA_020662805.1. Taxonomy (NCBI): domain Eukaryota; kingdom Metazoa; phylum Chordata; class Mammalia; order Rodentia; family Sciuridae; genus Glaucomys; species Glaucomys volans. Next base: position 393,891 of record JAJEJO010000563.1, on the reverse strand, counting down.
CAAAAATTGCCTGCTCTTTGGAATTTAGTCCCTGCTCTCATGCAGGTTAGGTAGTCTAGTGATGTTATACACTTGCTAACTTAATTGTATTATCTATAGGAATGTCAATTAACCACCTTTAATTACCTTTTAGTCCTAAGTTCCCCTTCCTCTTGAATCCAAATGTTGATGCTTATAAATGTGATTTAAAAATTACTCTTAGAGCCAGGTGAGGTGGCACACACCAGTAATCCCAGCAAGTCAGGAAGCTGAGGCAGGAGGATTGCAAGTTCGAGGCCAGCCTCAGCAATTAAGTGAGGTCCTAAGGATTTGGCAAGACCCTATCTAAAAGAGAAAAAAAAAAAGGGTCAGGGGATGTGGCTTGGTGGTTAAGGGCCCCTGGGTTAAATCCCATACCAAAAATAAAAATTTAAAAAAAAAAGTCACTTCTGGAGAATTTCCTTTTACTGTTCTGTCATTCCTGTTGAGAAAATGTACAAATATCCTAAAGGGCAAATCTAGCAAAGAAAAGCCTGAGATGACGACAATGAAATGAACCTGATTCTGGTCCTTCACTTTTGCAGCTAAGGACAGATGACTCACCTTTTTCACCACCAGAAGCTCTCATCAATTCTAAAGGTATGTAGGTGACAGTTATAGTAGTCTACCCTTCTTTTCTTTTTTCTTTTGGTACCAGGGGATTTAACCTGGGGCACTTAAGCACTGAGCCATATCCCGGCCCTTTTTTTTTTTTTTTTCCCCCCGAATTTTATTTAGAGACAGGGTCTCACTGAGCTGCTTAGGGCCTCACTAAATTGCTGAACTTGCGATCCTCCCGTCTCCTCCTCCTGAGCCCTATAGTCTACTCTTAAGAACATAAATATTTCGTAGTTTTTAGCAAAACTGTGTGGCCTCTGTTGGTCTTCAGTTGGTACCGGCGTATCGGTACCTCCCAGTTTGGGTGAACCAAATGGAGATAGGGCTAGAGGAGGTCTCCACACACAGCAGGAAGTGTTGTGAAGAGAGCATCACAAATTGTTGGTGTACTGTGTACCAAATGCCACAATGAAACACAGGCCTGAACTTGCAAGAATGAGTCCAAAAGGCAAAACCCGCTTCCTGGGCCAACCTCAGGCCTGCGTGAGAGCTGGGGGGGCCAGTCTCAGCATTCATTCACTCCAATTTACAGTTGATGCTCAGCATGTTCTGATGCTGTTTTCCACTTGGCCTGGTTTCCAGAGGCTTTCAGATGTCATCAGAATTTCTACAGGGCTTCATGAAGATACCTAAATAAAATGTTTCTGTATGCTAGTGACACTTAGAAAACAGACAGGGAAACAGGGCTGTGAAACCCAAGTTATTGAAGATGGGTGTCTTGGTGCCTTTTCAGAGAAGCCTTTGAAAAGACAGTAACAGTTACATTTTCTGTCTTTACAGAGTCTCAGAAGGAAACTGGAAAGACGTTTAGTGTTCTCTGAGGGAAAGCAGTAAGGCTAACTCTTTTCTGAAAACCCCAATCTCAAAAGAACAAAAGTTGGGAGGCCATGTTGAGGCACAGGATGGGCATGACAGTTAAACAGGACAACCAAACCAAGGAGAAGGAATTCAGGTTGATGGAATTGTGGGAGAAATATATTTGGATGCATGCCATTCCCTCATAACTAACTCTCTTTCAAAATGTAGAATAACAATGGTATTGTGGGAGTTTAGATTATTTTTAAAAACTCAAAAGGAGGAATTCTTTTTAATTTTTTTTTCCCACTGGATATTGGACCAGGGGAACTCTACCACTGAGCTACACCCCCAGCCCTTTTTAATTTTTATTTGCAGACAGGGTCTCACAGAGTTGCCCTGGCTGGTCTTGAAATTTTGATCCTCCTGCTTCAGCCTCCCACATAGCTGGGAATACAGGCATGCGCCCAGCTGGAGGATCTTTTTTTCTTGTTTCCTAAATCACAAAGTAAGGGGTAGAGTGAGTGGTTTCCCCTTAAAAGTTTTTTATCAGTAATTTAGTATAGTGACTTATTTAAAATGTAGAACTCTTCCTGTTACCCTCCCCCTGTCCTTTCTATGGAAAGGACATAATGGAAGAGCCTCATTCCCCAGTACTCAGTCCCCATGTACAGGACTCATTCATTCATTCATTCATTCACTCATTCATTCATTCATTCATACAGTCTATATTTGAGTGCCAGCACTCAAATGTGCTAGGTCCTGGGGATAAGTGGTAGAGTGTACTTGCCCAGGTCTCATGGATTTTGCAATCTATAATGAAAATATAGTTCAAAATAAGTTGTACAAGGAAATTTTATACAAGGAAAACCATTCCTGTACTTATCAGGAATTTTCAAGTAGATCTAAATGCTAAAGACACAGTGGAAGGACAGTCTTGTGTTAGTTTTATTGAGTCAATGCTTTCTGAGTGTGAGGGAGCACAACAAACCTGGCACAATAAATTAATTTTATTGGGGGGGGGGGGGTGGGGTTCATTAAATACAGGATGCTTTACTACTGATCTATATCTCCAGTCCTTTTACTTTCAGGTCTGAGACAGGGTCTTGCTAAGTTGCTTAGGCTGGTCCCAAATTTGAGATGTTCCTGCCTCAGACTCCCAAGTCACTGGGATTATAGAAGTGATCCACCCATCTGGTAAATTTTGTTTATTTTTGAGTAAATAATAAATATATATAGGAGCAGGATTCAAATAAAACAAAAATGCACATGACAGGTAGGCCTTCAGACATCCCACCCTGTCCTGTCTGCATGGGCTGCGCATCCTTGCTATGGAAGCAACCTATCACTGTTTTTTTTTAATCAATCTGTTTTGTTGTTTTTTTTTGGGGAACCAGGGATTGAACTCAGGGACACTCGGCCACTGAGCCACAACCCCAGCCCTATTTTGTATTTTATTTAGAGACAGGGTCTCACTGAGTTGCTTAGGGCCTCACTAAGTTGCTGAGGCTGGCTTTGAACTCGAGATCCTCCTGACTCAGCCTCCCAAATCACTTGGATTACAGGCGTGCGCCACCACGCCCGGCTTTAATCAATCTTTTTTACTGACACCCAAAGAGACCAAAATGTATAATCAATAGAAAAGCTCAAATATTACATGCTTTAATTCCTATAAAAATTCCTCATTTTCATTTTTTTGGGGGAGGTGGTAGGTACTGGGGTACCAGAGGTACTTTGAGCTACATCCCTAGTCCTCTTTAATTTTTATTTTGAGACAGGGTCTTGCCAAGTTGATGAGGGTCTCACTAAGTTGCTAAGACTGACTTTGAACTTGCAATCCTCCTGCCTCAGCCTCCCAAGTTGCTGACATGATAGGCAAGCACCACCACACACATTTCCCATTTCCACTTTTAGGCACTAAATTCAATTGTTGTGTTTGTAGTTTCAGTGATCTCCTGCCCTCTGTCCAAGACAATCCCATACCATTGAGAAATGTTTAAAGTGTTTTGTTTTTTTTTGTTTTCTTTTTGCAACAGAAAATGTATCTGTTACTTCACACAAATTACAGACAGTACCTTAACGTGTATAATCAGCAGCTTACTAAAAGTACAAAAAGAGTTCCCACAAATCTGAAAGGTGGACCAAGGCAAGATGGTTTTCACCATATGTTCCACCTTCCTAACAGCCCATTCATCCCCCACTGCACACACCTCTGTTTACAGCCAGTCCAGGATGCTCCACTGATGCAAACCTCTGACAAGCTCCTTATTCTTCATCCATAAAATTTGTCCTGTTTTTCATTCTGCTGAAACCTGCTCTCAGAGCTGAGCAATGTAAATGGAAGTAACTCGGGATGTAAAGCCAGAAAAACTAAATCTGATTTCTGGATCTGCTTTACAGCTTGTAAACTATATGCTCTCAGGCACTACTTTATGTGCCTAAACATCACCAGGGACAATACTGCTTTCCCTGTCTTCCTCATCTAGCTTGTTACCTTTCTTTCCACCCCAAATCCTAGTATCATTCTGAGTGACCTCAGTGTCTACAGGGATGAGTCTGATAATTGTATATTGATACCACACCATCGGTATAACATGGATGTCCCATTCAGTTCCCTGGTTGACATTCGATGACGTCCATTCCAGGTGCCTTCTCACCCCGTGACATTCTGACCCTTGTTATAACACAGAATGCTGCCCTCTGAACTGCAACTCCACATCGTACTGTCTCATAACCAATCCTATCATCTCCGATCTCCCGGTGGCTCCTACAGCATCTGTTTTCTGCTTTATCCCCATCAGAGTACTCCCGCAATTGTAATTAAATAATTTTTCTGTGTGTTAACATTTGTTTAACATCTGTCTCCACTAGAGTTGAACATCTGTGAAAGTATCAGCCGATTCTTTCTTAGTTATGCTCTCAGGCTGTAGTAAATACTCAGAAATAATTGACTTGGATGAGTTAATGGATGAGTTAATCAATCAATGGATATCTATAATGTCTCTGCTCTTCATTTTCTTCTCCATCCAGCTTGGATTTCATGGTCCATCATTTTAAACCTCTGTCATAGTCCCACCTTCCTTGCCTTTACTCATTCTCGTGCACCTAATCCAATATAATTCCAACCCTGGAGACACCCAGAGGTGCACATCCAGGCCAGAGACAATGACAAAACAGCAAATATTGATTCTACATAAATTGTCTCCAGTCTCAATTGAACCCTCTGCCCAGCAATCTGCCTTGCTACTCTAGCCATCTCTTTTCGTTTTCCATATAAGTTACATAAAGTCTTCCCTAATTGTCTCAACCCATTGACTGTCCGCCTCTTTTGTCATTTTCAGTAAATGACCTTATTCCTTCTTTTGTAAGGAAACATAGAAACCACCAGATAGGAGAGTTTCCTCACACTGACCATCAAACCATACCAGCTCACCTCTCCTTTCCCCGCTTCTCTCCAAATGGCGTCCTTTCCAGCCTGCTGGGTTGGCTAGTCTTCCCCATGTCAAACCCCTTCCCTCTCCTGGCTGCCTCCCACTAGCATTTATACAATAATTGATTGTTTCAGATTCTTTAAAAACATCTCTTGATTCCATAAAAGTTTTCAGGTTCTGCACTTCAGTGTCATCATTCGACAGCTGTGTCCAACAGGCTCCACGTTCTCAAATCCATTCATATACCAACCCACTGAAGTCTGGCCGTTGCTCCAGTGTGCCTTGAAAGCTTGCTTCCCAGGATCACCCCTGCCTTCTGGTAGTTACTTGAACTCTCCACAACATTTAGTTAATTTTTCATGAAATGGGTCCTAAATAGAATGGAGAAAGACTGGGAAGTCAAAGTGGGTAAAAAGCTATGAGAATCCTAAAGTTTTAGGCTACGAGAGCAGACCTGCCATCAGTCAGCTCCCAAGTAGTCGAGGATTTATAAGGGATCCATTGTGCCCATAATGCTGAGATTTATTTTGGGCTTTGGAAGCTTGGTTGCTGCATTATTCAGTCACTTAGTGATCCCTTGGGTTTGGCTTAATTTGGGTACATGTGTGTCTTCTTAAGCAGGGAGCGACAGGCAAGGGCTGTGTTCGTTGGAGACTGCATTGTTAGCAACTCTGGGCACTGGGATTTGGTTTAATTCATTTTTCTATTTCTTTGCTGTCCCTGGCCCCTCACTTTATAGTTAAAAAGTTAATGAATGTTTGTTTTAACATAACAAATCTAATACAAATGTGGATGGAAAACTTCTGACACAGGTCCTTATTGTGCTTTTACTTTCTAAGAGATATGTCTTTGTCCTAGAGAACTTATCCTTCAATCTCTGTGTTTAGACTCTTATTTTAAAATCAAATTTCCACTGAATCTGGAAGGGCTCAGAATAAACCAATCTTTATTTCCCAGCCTGGCCACAATCTGAGAGTAGGTCTTTGGACTTTGTCACATTGCCACAGTTCCCAGATAAGTCTCTCCTGAAAGACAATGACACTCCTAAGAAAGGTAACTCATGCCAGGGGATGATATGACTGTTAGGTAACTTCGGGAAGCTTGTAAATGATTGCACTCCAGTTGGAAGATGGAGGTGGTATGTCACCAACAGAAATGAGTGTAGGGGCATCTGTCTGAAAACTGTTCCCCTCCTGGCCACCTTGCCAGTTTCTGCTGATACAATGCAGGCAGCTTGGGGGAACCATATTGTCCCTATAAGCTCATAACACATGGACAAATGATTAAAAACACATGGAAAACAGTTCCACAGCTAAGCTGAAATTCAGATGGGAATGGAAAATCAACTTGCAAAGCTTTCAACTGACTCAGGGCCAAATGTAGGACAGAATGCAAGGAGAAGTTGCCAAGAGAGGGAAGTTGGGGGTGGGGGGGAGCAAGTCATGGATAGGAAACCTAAAACAATGACGCCTTGTATTGACAACCTTTCTCTAAGGCTCCCCAAGAGTAGGCACCAAAATCAACTCTTTGGAAATATTAAAACCTTCATTTCATGAAAGATTTTAGACAGATTTATATTTTCTACCTTCTATAAATAAAAATTGGCTTAACTATCTTGGCACCACCTATGTAGAAACATAATCTTAAGTATCTGTAACATAAATATTAAAATATTACACATTTTCCCTTGGAGGTGCAGGAATTAAGTAACAAGGTGGCATGAGACAAACTGTGAAAAATCATGACAATAAAATGCAAAAGCAAAGCAGGCTTTCCAGCCAGGGTTTGCCTTCTGCTGCATACCTGATGTTGGGCCCAGGTTTGCCATAAAGCTGAGCAGGGCTTAGACACATTTGCAAAAGCTCAACGTGTTTCAATATGCGACTCTAAGAATCCTTTACTTGTGTCTAATCCCTTCCTTGCCCCCAGTGTTTCTGCCAGCTTTGAAGGGCTTAGACACATTTGCAAAAGCTCAACGTGTTTCAATATGGGACTCTAAGAAGCCTTTACTTGTGTCTAATCCCTTCAATGACCCCAGTGATTCTGCCAGGTAGGAAAGCTGTAGGCAAGGAAACAATTTACTGGGAGCCAGTCCCTGCTGGTCCTGTCTGTTAATTAGCTTCTGCCTTGACTCCTTCCTGATTCCCATGTAGAATGAACCACTTTTCTCTTCATTTAGCACCATTTAGATCTTCAAGTGTTGATTTGGAGCATGATTTGTAAACACAGTCCTCTTCCATATATGAAAAATGTGTCCTTAAATGCTGACTGCAAAAGGAAACTTCAAAAATATGACTCCAGGGAGGAGCCATGTTTAGAAAATAACTATCACCCAAGCCCAATCCATTAGCAAAGCAGACAATCCTTTGTCATTTGAAAAACTATTCCTGAGAATTTGTATCTTTAGAATGAAAGTTGTGTATGATAGTTCTTTTCTGAGAGAAAGGCATACTGGTGTTTTAAAAGGGCTCCCCCAGTCATCTGGATATCTCCAAAAATAAAAATCCATGTTTAGCACAAATGTCCTAACATGGGAATGTAGAACCTTAAACCCCCAATCCTCCCTCTCCCAGCTCCTCCTTTTTGCTGGGAGGAAGTCACTGATGAAAACAGGTCCTGTTGAAAGTTGTTCTTCCAAACAGACACTGGTTTTGCATTACACACACACTCACACACACACAGTGAAGCTTTTGATTTTTTCTTAGATTGAGGGCCTACTATGTTAGAGGCATATTCTTTATAGTTTTCACATTTAATTTTCACAATTCTTCCTGGAAATTATTGATATCTTCAATTTATATGTGAATATCCTAAATTTGGGAAATTTAAGACACGTGGCTAATAAGCTATAAAATTGAGAAATGACCCCACCTCATGTTTTTTCCCATCCATCAGTTGGCCTATTGCAATGTAGTTATTAAAATGGTGCATATATTATTTTATATTCTATTTTAAATTAGCTATGTGATAGAACTATCAATTTAATTAGGATTTTTTCTATCATTGGACATTTAAATCATATAATTTTGCTCCAAATCTTTATGATGCTGAAATAAAGATATCGTCATGCATATCATTTTAATTTTCTTTTGAAAAATTTCTACCGTGTTATAGAAAGAAATTGTTTCTTTTTTCTTTAAATGACTTTGTTAAAGTAGATTTGACAAATAATAATCTATACATTTAAAATGTATGATTTGGAAGATTTTGACATGTAAGAGTATAGATATATATCTATGACACTATTACTATGATCAAGATAGTGGATATATACACCACTCTCAGGGTTTCCTCATGTCCTTCCCACCAAACATCTGATTTACTTTCTGTCACTATTGGTTATCTTACACTTTCTAGAATTTTCTATAAAGTACTATATACATGTGCACTTTGTGCTCTTTTTTGCCAGGCTTCTTTCACTCAGCATAATTACTCTGAGTATCATTCATGTTGTGTCAATAGCTCTTTTGTTTTATTCCACTGTAAACACATTCTATACTTTGCTTATTTATCCATAAATGGACTTTTGGGTTGTTTATAGTTTTGCATGTTACAAATTAAACTAGTATGAATATTCACATGTAATTTTTTTTCTTGTACTAGGTGTTTGACATAGTGGGGATTTACCACTGAGCTACACTCCCAGCTCCCTCCCTACCTTTTTAAATTTTTTATTTTACTAAGTTTCTGAGACTGGCCTCAAACTTGTGATCCTCCTGCCTCAGCCTCCTGACTCTTTGGAATTATGTATGTACTATAATGCCCAGCTCAAGTGTAAGTCTTTGAATAGAAATTAGGTTTTCTTTTCTCTTAGGTAAGAGATGTGATGGCTAGATTATATGGCATGTATATGTTTAACACCAAATCATTTTCCAAAGTGGTTGTACCATTTTATCATCCACCAGCTGTCTATGAAGTTTCCAGTTTCTCCACACCCTCACCAACTGTTGGTATGGTGAATCTTTTTCATTTTAGTCACTCTATTAGGTACATAGTACTATCTCATTGTAGGTTAAATTTAGATTTCCCTAACGACCAATGATTTTTACATATTTTTGTGTTTTTATTTGTGATCCATATCTTTTTGCATGTGTATGAAATAACTGTTAAAATCTTCTCCCCATTAACAGAATCCTGTTATTGAGTTTCAAAGTTTTTGTTTTTGTTTTTGTTTTTTTTAGGGTAGATCAAATATACACATAGTAAATTTTCTCTCCCAATCTGTGACTTGTCTTTTCATTGTCTTAACAACGATTTTGTCAATATGTATTATCCATTTGTATATCTTGTGGAGTTTGAATTGGTCAAATTTTGTTTAGAATTTTTTTCATCAATATTCATGAGGGTCAGAAGTTTTATTTTCTGCTAATATCTTAGAATAGTTTGGCGTTAGATAATATTGGCACATAAAATGGAAAGTATTCCTTCCTCTTCAATTCTCTGAATGAGTTTGTTATAGAACTGGTAGTATTTCATCCTTAAATATTTGTAGAATTCTGCAGTGAAGCTACCTGAGACTGGAGTTTTCTTTTTGAGGAAGTTTTAAATACTGCAAATTCATTTCTTCTAGTTAAACAACTTTTCCAAGTTTTTTTTTTTTTTTGAGCATCAGTAGTTTGTGTTTTCAAAGAGCCCATTCATTCCATTTAGGTTGTTAAATTTAGTTGTATTATGCTGTTTGATATTAATTCCCTTACTGTCATTTAAGCTATAGAGTCTACAGTAATGCAGATTGTTAGTAATCCATGTTTTTCTTTTTATTCTAATCAGTCTGGAGATACACACACACACACACACACACACACATCCATAATATACACATATTTTCTCAGAGTTAGCTTTTGATTTTATTTGCTTTCTCTGTTTTTCAGTTTACTATTTCATTGATTTTTGTTCTGATCTTTCTAATTTCCTTATTTCTGCTTTATTTTCATTTTTTAAAGTGCAAGTGAGGCTATTCCTTTCTAACATAAGCATTTAGTGCTATATAGTTGTCCTTAAGTATTGCCTTGCCGGGCATGGTGGCGCACACCTGTAATCCCAGCACTTGGGAGGCTGAGGCAGGAGGATCGCGAGTTCAAAGCCAGCCTCAGCAACTTAGCGAGGCCCTAAGCCACTCAGTGAGACCCTGTCTCTAAATAAAATACAAAATAGGGCTGGGGATGTGACTCAGTGGTTGAGTGCCCCTGGGTTCAATCCCCAGTACCAAAAAAAAAAAAAAAAAAAAAAAATTATTGCCTTAATGGCATCCCACACACTTTGATATGTTGTTTTTCTTATTTATTCTGATAATACTTTTTAATTTCTTCTTTGATTTCTTTTTTAACCTCTGTGTTAAAGATGTATATATTTTAGTGTCTAATCACTTAGGGATCTTCCAGAAATAGTTGTTATTGCTTTCTAATCTGATTCCACTGTAGTCTGAGAACACATTTTGTATGACTTAAATCCTTTTAAACATAGAAAGACTTGTTTTATGTCCCACAGTAAGTTCTGTCCTGGTAAATATGTCACGAGCACTGGAAAAGAAGATACATTCTGCTGTTGTTGAGTAACGTGCTCTGTACGTTTCAATCGTATTAATTTGGTTAATAGTGTGCACACTTCTATATCCTTCTGATTTACTAGCTACTTATGTTTTGAAAAAGGGGTATTGATGTTTCAGTATTAGTATAGATTGGTCTTTTCCATTCTACCAGTTTTTTTTTGGTTTTTTTTTTTTTTGTCCTTGGGGATTGAACCCAGGGGCACTCCACCACTGAGCCGCATCCTCAGCCCTATTTTGTGTTTTATTTAGAGACAGGGTCTCACTGAGTTGCTTAGTGCCTTGATTTTGCTGAGGCTGGCTTTGAACTCGCGATCCTCCTGCCTCAGCCTCCCGAGCTGCTGGGATTACAGACATGCGCCACCATGCCTGGCTTCTTCATATATTTTTTCTTCATATATATAAACATTGTTATTAAATCATAAATGCTTTAGATAATTAGATTTTCTTAATGTAGTGATAGCATTCTAAAGGAACTTTCCTTATTCTTGGCAATGTTCATTTATCTAAAATCTACTCTAATATTACTATAGTTACTCAAATTTTGACTAGGTTTAAGATGGAATATCTTTTTCCATCTTCAACATTTTTGTGCGTGCATATTAACTCTATAGAATGGCTTCATCCTGGCATATTTGTGCATGTATAAAAGCATAATTTGATCAACTTCACTCTCTAGTACCCTCCCCTCTTCCCTTCCCAGATTTTCTTCCTCTATCATAGTGCTCTCCCTTCTAATTCCTCTTTTATTTTACTTTAAATGTATTGCATATTTACATTTAAAGTACATTTCTTATGGACCGCATATAATTGAGTGTGAACATTTTTTTTCCTTGTCGGGTAAGCTGAGATTGATTGCTTTTGGAAAGCAAAAATACAGATGGAGATAGAAGCAAAAGGTGAACTCATACATCATTGCTTGGAAAAAGTGTTGCAGGTTACCATGAGGCCTTTAATGGAAGTGTTGGTTGATTTTTGTTCCTTTCTGTCTTAAGATAAACTGAACTTTATTGCCTAGCAGAGTATAAGGCCTATAAAAACTGCTCAAAATGAACAGTTATATGTGTGTGTTATGAGGATAGTATATTCATTTCCTGCATGATCCTGCTCTAAAGGCTTGTAAAGTTAATTTTAAGAAATCATGGCATTCTGGACATTGCAGACATCCAGACACACTCTGCCATTAGTGACATTTCTTTTCCATGATTGATGGGGAGAAAGGAGAGGAAGATCAATAAAGCAGTACTGTAAATTTAAAAATATGTCAAATCAGCATTCCCTTCCCCTTAACCAACTACACACACACACACACACACACACACACACACACACAATAAACATAAATATGGTTAAGACATAGGGGAAAATTACAAAATATATTTTGGATGAATCAGATAAACACACAGCAAATTCATCATCCCATTTACAGCTTTTGAAATAAATTTTATATAGTGATTTTTAACAGAATGTTTTATTGAGATCCACTCCATGTAACACAAAATTCACCAAAGTGTTCACTTCAATGGCTTTTAGTGTATTTACTATGTTACCCAACTATCACCATCGTCTAACTCCACATGCTCAAAAGGAACCCTGTACCTCTTAATAGTTAGTCCAAGTTCCCCAATTCTTCCACTAATCTATTTCATCTTTATAGATTAACCTATTCTGGACATTTCAATGTATAATGGAATTATACATTATATGGTTTGGGGTCTACTTTCACTTACAATAATGTTTTCAAGTATTTGGTGAATATTATCATTCAAAGATATTTTACTGGAATATAATAAAGCCCTCTGCTGAGGATGGTGATACTGTGTGGAACAGGGGAGGAGATCCAAGGTAGCATTAGGAAGACCTCCATCCTAAGTGCTGATGTCTTTGCACTGTAACTTCTGAGGACCTCAGTCTTCTCTATTGTAAAACGAGGGTGTTAGATGAGATGATGTCAAAGATCTCTCCCTTTAATTTCTGTTGCCCCAGGAATCTCTAAGGTACAGAGATACGTAATGCTTGTCATTTTGGAAAAAAAAAAAGTGTTACAAAATCAATTAACTATATCTGAACACCTCATAGCCTAACGATCCTGGAGACAGGAAATTTGGGACAGCTGCTATCAATAACACTTTGACCTGATTATAAACTCAGGAAGTCAGCACCAGTCTCTTAATCAGGAGAGAAATATTACAAAAATCAGCCTAACCTGATGTATCTGAGTGTGCTTCCCTCTGATTCTAAAAAGTGATAATGTAATCAATGGTTTCCACTGTGAGTTTCTCCCTGATAAAAAGTCTAAGGCTTAAAAAAAGCTATTAGAAATTTGCATATAATTGCCAAGCTTTTATGCTTTTGTTTTCCTGTGCCATTCACGGCCATATCTTTATTTACATCAATGCCAGTTACACAGTTCACACTTACTGAATATTTGTTGAATGAATGGTGTATGGTCGCATGGAGGTCATATAACTACAAGCTGCTCTAACAGTCAACACAAGAGACATGCTGAGTTTTCTCCCCCATCCTGTCTTGTAATAGATAGACTCATTGAGATTTAAAAAAAAAAAAAAAAAAACCGGGGCCGGGGGGGGGAAAAATGCAAAGTGTCAAAACTGAAGGAACCATATCCGAGAACTAGAAATAAATTTATTTTAAAAAATGTTGAGGCAATACTAGATATAGTACATTTAATATGCTGCTTTGTTGCAGAAATTAGCACCAATTTATGGCTTAAAATTATACAGAAACATAGTGTTAATTAAAATATGTACATAGCTTTGGGGGCTGTATTAAAAATAAACAAAAACAAATACAAACAAGTATCACCTGGTTTATTTTTACCACTCCTTGGAAAGAGATGAAATGATTATCATATGCCTTTAGAATATATTTTAAGCAAATTATATGTCATGCATTAAAGACCCAAATCAATAAGATTCTGGAAAGTTACACACTGCTATGCTGAGTCAACACCCTTGGATACAGGGGAACTTTCCCAGAGTCAGTATTCAGTTGTGGGAGGAGAGCTGGTCACATTCAGGTCCTCCTTCTTGCTAATCTTCTTCCTAGCTACCATCATCACCACTCCTTTCTACATGACCCTTCTCCCCAGCCACTTCCTGTCTCTTCTATAACTTCCATTCCTCCACTCTAATATTTCTAGTTGTTGTAAAAATCAAACCATTCTCCTTTATGCTAACATTTGCAAATACAGTTGCCATTGTCATTGCAGAGAAGAGTAATAAATCAATCTATCATGCCAACCAGTTTTCACACAGTTGACATAGTTCTAGACTTTCAGTTTTAAATAGTTTAAATACTTTTAGATTTCTAATAGGAAGTGGTGGCCCTTAAATTCCTTGTTCTCTGAACTTTTATTTTTTCCCTAGGATTTAACCTTTCCGTTTTTTTCTCTGGAATCCCCCCTTTTCACTCTGCAGAAGTCAGTGAATCACAAGGAACTGGCTGGAGCTGGTATGGAAGATGCGTTTGGCATGTTTGGGTTAAACACCAGAGGATGCTTATGTCCGGTGCATTATAGGAATCAGTCATCTAAGGTAAGGAGTCCCCTCCCCTTACTCTAAAAATTACATGGAGATTTAAGCAAGAGACAGAACGTCTGAGTCTTATCATAACCTCGCTATATAAAATTTTCCATTAGTCAAAACTTTGATAAATGAATAGACATAAAGCAAGCCTGTCATGTTTTTATATCCAGAAACTGGAATGACTATCTTAAACCATTTTTAGTGTCTACAACACTCAAGTTATCACAAAAAAGCCTGCACCAACACTCTAGTCTTTCATAGTCCATTTTTTTTTTCCAGTGGTGGACCCTTAAACCAAACAGTTAAGGACAATTTCCAAAAAAGAAGTCCAAAATCTTCTCTAGATTTCATAATCCATTTTAATTCTGAAGTTACACCGGTGCTCAGATAGCAAGTTACATTTGGCACCACCATATTTTGCAGTGATCATAAAAAGAAGAAAAATTTTAATAAACATTTCACAAATAAAGTTCTAATTTCCTATAATTAAGCCTTGATTTCAGAAGGGAGTGCTGTGAGGGATACAATGTGCTCATTGCTACAGAAATGTTTCACTCAGCTGAGTTTATAAATTAATAAGGTACTTTTCCATTAGAGAGTCTAGTTAACATAGCATATCTGCAAATATTAAAAATTTAAGGGCTTAAATTGCATCAAAATCTTTTTGGAGACTATAGGGTTTCAAGGGCTCTGTTTTCATTATTATTTTTCTTTGTTCGTCAGCATAGTTCATGAGAACACTTTTGAGGAAGCAGTATTCTTCCATATGTCAAACATCTTTCATAGATACTCCTTATTCCAAATGTCCTTGAGAAACACTAGTCAGTACAATAAACACCAATGAAGAAAAAGAGATTATGTTACTTCAAATTTCACATGACTCTGGGAGGCTGGGGAAACCCAATCTTTAGCTTTGGAATGGCATAATGCCAACATTCATGCTGGAAAAGGAGTTTCACGAGTAGTGATGGGTAGGCCTCTGAAGTACTGAACTACACCTTTGCAGTTGAGCCTTCATCTGCAAGATTCTTCTATCTAAAAAGAGAATTCTTTCCATCCACAGTTTCTAATTTTAGGTTTCACACTGAAAGGTCTGTAGAGGGACAAACCCACCCTTTGCAACTCAACCTTGGTTTAATGAATGGGTAGTCCCTCAGACTGAAGTGCTAGGAGCACGTGTCATGTAGGTTTCAGAACAGACTCATTTGAGATAATGAGGATAAAAATATCCAAGGACCATGAAAATTGGTTCTGCTTGAGAAATGGAGTAGGGTGAGGGAGCAGGTCTTCTGGTATAAGCAAATCTTATAAAACCTCATAATCCTGCAGGCATTTATTTTGAAAGGTACTGAAATACAAAAATTATATTTCATCTTATAAGAAATATTCACTCATCAATCTTCCTGAAATACTAATCTAGGTACCATTTTTTGCTGGATAGAATCACAAAGATGTACACACCCAGTCAAGACTGTTTTATATTGAGCAGTCTTCATAAATCCTGTAAATAAATAGTTGAGACATCAAAGGTTATCTTCTGTAGAGCCAGTGACATTTAGAGTTTCCTGGAGCACATGAAATTTTGAAGTTTGCCCTTCATACAGTTCTTTGTTTGCCATTTCCCTCCTCTTTGAACTAAAACACAGTTCCTTCCAGGCTTTGAGTGTTGAGGGGGCTCTCTCCTCCAGTTGGTGAAGGTGACAGGTTCACCACCAATCCATTCCCAGTGGCCAGCATGCACCCGGTCATTCAAACCTAATATGAGCCCAAAGGATGTGTCAAACAATTTTATATTACATTTACACTTAGATATCCCATCTAGTCTATTGTTCTAACCACAGTTATTACATGCCAATGTAGGTCCAGGTTCTAAAACAAAGAATAGGAACTGGGAATACTATAAGACACAATAAAGAGTGTAAGACTTTGGGGTCAGGCAGATTCTAGCTCCTCCAGTTAAGCTTCTTTGGGCAGGTTAGCTATGCTCACTGAGTTTCCATTTTGTCATCTAAGGAATGGGTATGAAAACACACGTGGGGCTGTTCTGAGGATTAAATAAAATAATGCATGTAAAACTGTCCACAGATCTAAGTGTTTAATAAATGGCAGCCAGTATAATTATGCACATGATTCTACACACAGAACTCTTATCACAGGGAAACAGGTATTTTCTTGTCCTTTGTTCCTCTTACACGTTACTTAAATGTCTTGGTTTTCATATTTGAAAGTAGCTTATGATGTATTATTTTTAGTCTGGAGCTTAAGATGTTTCAGTCTGCTATAGTTCCAATAAAAATCAGTTTTCTTTTCTTGCCTCTCTATTCCTACTGGCAATTGGTGCAAACTGCATCTTAATGTTGTACAGCTTCTGTAATACTTTCTTAAAGAAGCATTCTTCCCCCTCACTCTCATTCATAATAGAAATAACAAAGGAAAAAATGAGGAGGGACTCCCTTCTAATAGCATGATCTAACATTTTTCAACTCAAATTTGACCATAAACACAGAGCATGTTACCTTTCCCCAACTGTTTTCAGTCAATATTTTTGGATGAAATCAATTGAAATGTTTTTGTCTAGAAATACCCTTCTAGAATGCTTCCTTGAGTTAATGATCAGATAATACTATGTCTAAGTATTTTGTGAGGACTTTGTCCATGATTATAGATGTAGACAAAACTTATGTTGCAGCCCAACTCTTAATACTCTCAATTCATTTCTGAATTTAAAGACCCACTAAGTATTAGAGAAATTTTGAGAAGCCAAGACTAGCTTTATCATAATTCCTTCCAGTACAGTGCCTCTAAGGAGAAGTAGTAAGAATACTGACTTTGATATGCTCTGAGAATTCTATTTCATAAAGTAGCCTGTAAAAAATTGTTATTATTGTAAAAATTATAGGAAACTTAAAAAAAATCAGAAACCAACAACTAAAATTAAAAACACCTATAATTCTTGAATAGAGGTAAGTCATTAAAAACTCTTTAGCATTTATTTCTCTTTATTTCTATATACCTCATGCATATGAATTTCTTTTTTATTCTAAATTATTTCATACTTCATATGACGGCGTACTTTGCTTTTTTACTTAGCACCTTGTCACAATTCAAAGCATTACATATATTACATATAATATGTATCCAACATATATTTGTTGAATCAATTAATAAATAAGCATAAGGCATTTTGTTAAGCCTTTAATAGTTAAAACTTTGTAAAAGCATTAAATATATTTTATTTAAATATTAAGTAAGTGTGTCTTAACATGGCCATATTATGATTTGGCCACCCCCCTCATTTACAGACATTTCTAATTTCTAAATTTTAGAAATGTCATTACATTGTATTCTCCTAGCTATTAATCTGACCATATCCCTAATTATTTCTTGGAAAAGATGTCTGAAAATGAAGTATTATGTCAAAAGGTTTAAGGTAAGTTTTATTTTTTGGTGCTAGGGACTGGTACATGCTAAGCACATGCTCTACCATCAAGCTACACTCCCAGACCTTAAGATGAGTTTTAAAAGACAGAAAGATGATTATTAGACTAATCATCTAACCATTGCCCATTACTGCAAACCCTAATTACTTGGTTACTAGAAGGGAGCAGGACGTGTTGGTACATATTCTCTTTGTGTTCTTGCCTCCCTCCTCAGCACAGCACAGATACTTGCCTATCCAAAAGGGCTTTCTTCCACTGATGTCCCAGAGCCACTGCATGTGCTTTCTGGAGAATATAGTTACAAGATTTCCCAGGTGTCTACATGCAAATGAAAATAAGAATGTCAGTAACAGGGAGTTAACATTTTTGCTCACATGAAATGCATAACATAATAAAAATAAGTTTAAAACATCAAAAATGTGTATATGTGTAGAAAGGATTTTCCAAGACTTTAATACTCTATTTTTACTTTGTGAGTGTCTGCAGGGTGGGGATGGTTGACAATAAGAAAAGTGTTCTTATAGTATCTGGACTTTAAAGCACCGTTCAATGAGTTTTAAGCATCTTTTTATAAAGTTAGCAACTGCTTACTTATAAAAATTAATTACTTAATGCCAAAATACTTTATCTCTCATAAGAGATTTTTTCTAATTGGTATAAATTTAGCAATTATCTAGTGAATTTGATCAGTAAGCTAAGCCAATTATTTAGATAAAATAACTTGAGGTCTAAATTTTGAGTTTAGTGTGTTTAGTCAAATTACCCAATAATTATAACCTTTTCATTATACTCAGTGAAATATGTATAGCCCATTATCAAAACATTATATATTTTATAGAAGCTAAAGCATGATAATTTGCCAATTTAAATTAAATTAAAAAGAAATGTTTTTAAAATTTTTTAAAAACTTAAAAAAATCAAACAAACAAAAAAAATCTCCATGATTTCTGGCCTAGTCAATATCCCTTGATGTGAAAGTAAGTAGGAAACAAAAATAGCAATGTTTACATAGGGTTAGATGACTATTGAGCTAGATTTTATTCATTTTGCCAATGTCTTTCCAAAGTTCAGATTTATTTCTCTGAATTTGCCACATACAGTAAACACAATTGGTCTGTTTCTTATTGTTTTTTCCCCCTACTCTCAGTGCTTTGCCACTTTATAATACAATGGTGCCTTCCAGGCCCCTGAGATATGTAAGACTCTTTGCCCCTCTACCAAATGACTTCAGGTGCTGAATTTGGGTTTATGACTTGGTTCTGATCTCATTGTTTACCATCAGCTCCTGTCTGATGGTTACAGCAGGTAAGATGGGGTATCTCTCTTCCCCTTTTTCTCACATCCAATGTGGTCTTTCTAATGTGCTGCGGGCTTAGAACAGAGAATATCAAACTCGTGTTCAGTATAGGCCAAGGGAGGTCTTCAGTGGCTGTCTTGGCCAGCATCCTGTAGTGGGCAGAGCTTGGGACATGAGGGCTCCACTTCCCGCTCTACCCCTTCGGTCCTTAGTGAGCTCCCTAATTTCCTTGCGGAACTAATTTCCTTAATTCACCAACCTCACACCCTCAGCTTCATCATCAGGAAGTAATGGGTTTATGCAAAGATAGTCAGCTTTCCTCTAGCTTGAAGATTCCTGAAACTATCTTTAAAACAGACTTTTTAAGTTGTGTTTTAACTGATTAAATACAATTTCAGTTTTATTTCTGACTCTCCAAAAAGCAAGAAGTGCCAAAAGAGCCAGATAGGAAAATAGCTTTACTTCCAATTGATAAAGTGCTGGAGTACAGTTATTTACAAAAGAAATATTTGGGTAATTGAATGTTTATTATATTATTAAAAAACCATTCCTTTTCTCTTTACTCATATACCCATAAAATATTGTGGATATTGTCTGTATAGATATGTGCATCTATAGATGTAAAAATGAAATACACAGGCACACATATACATATAAAAATCCTTTGACACCTCTGAAATTTGAAAGCATTCAAAGTACAGAATAAAAAACAGAATTCTTAATTTTTCTGGTTGTAGAAATAAACATCTTATTGTGCACATGTATGGATATGTAACAACAAATCCCATCAATATGTAAAACTCTAATGCACCAATAAAGTGTAGAAAACTGAGAAAAAAAAAGAAAGAAATATCTATTTCTTCAAAAGTTTTTGATTAAGTATCAGTATATTTCAGGGGAATTCTTGAAGGATTGGCCAGCAGGGGTTCCAGACACTCCTGAGGGAAGACAAAATGGTTTCATAGATAATGATCTATAATAATAGAATTACCAATGTACAGTGACTGCCTTAGGAAATGAGCAGATGAGATTACAATATGTAAATTCAAGAAATGCCTAATCCAGGAGTCTGGCTCCTTTGGGTTAGAAAAATAATAAAATACCAATGGGGAGGAAAAGAGATTGGAGATAAAGATTGAGTTGAGCTAGTAATCTGATTAGGAACAAGGGATGAAGTAAAATTTGCTGTTCTTATTAAAACAGGGGCATTATAAAAGATCCTCCATTAAAGATCTTCCAGAATATATACTAGGGAGCCCCAGAAAATAGCACAGAATCAAATAATGGTCCCTAAGACCTAAGCATACTAATTCTACTCCTAGACTCTAAAACCATATTCTAAAATACCTAATGAGAAGGTAAATTTCAAGGTTATAAGATATTAAACTGTGAATTTGACCCAGAAGGAACTGAGAGTTCTCAGAGGAGTACCCACTTTCAAGTGAACAGAGTAAACAGAATGAACAAGGAAAGTAATGGATGGTGGAAAGGAAGGAGGCCCAGAGGATGAATAAAAAATACGCTGAAGGGGAAGGGGGACCTTGGGGTTCAGAGAAAACTTATAGTGAGGAGGTGGGCTTACCACCCAAATGATTGATCTAAATGAATATGATGATCTTTATTTTTATTTACTTTTAATCTGCTAGTAGACAATTTTGGAAATGTTTGTAACTAGTACATACATGTGCAATCATTTTTCTTGTCCTTTTGAAAACTCAACTCAAAGTGGATCAAGGACCTAGAAATTAGACCAGAGACTCTGCACCTATAGAAGAGAAAATAGGTCCAAATCTTCATCATGTTGGCCTAGGACCAGATTTCCTTAACATGAAAGCACAAGAAATAAAAGCTGGAATCAATGATTGGGATAGAGTCAAACTAAAAAGCTTTTTCTTAGCAAAGGAAACAATCAGCAATGTGAAGAGAGAGCCTTCAGAGTGGGAGAAAATCTTTGCCACACACACTTCAGATAGAGCACTAATCTCCAGAATCTACAAAGTACTCAAAAATCTTTACACCAAGAACACTAATAACC
>JAJEJO010000563.1:347758-372764 GCA_020662805.1 Glaucomys volans | reverse complement strand
TCACAATAGCTAGATTATGGAATCAACCTAGATGCCCTTCAGTGGACAAATGGATAAAGAAACTGTGGTATAATATACACAATGGAATATTACTCAGCCATAAAGAAGAATAAAATTATGGCATTTGTAGGTAAATGGATGATGTTGGAGACTGTTATGCTAAGTGAGATCAGCCAATCTCAAAAATCCAAAGGCCGAATGTTCTCTCTGATAAATGAATGATGATGCATAATGTGGGGGGGAAGGGTGGCAAGAATGGAGGAAAGATAGCTAGCATAGAGGGAAGGGAGGGGTGGGGCCGGGGTGGGGGGGTAAGAATAATAACAGAATGTGTGACAGATACCATTGCCCTGTGTACATGCATGAACGCACAGATGGTGTGACTCTACTTTGTGTACAACCAGTGAAACAATAGCTGTACTCCATTTGTGTTCAATGAATCAATAAGTAAATAAAAAAATAAAAAAATAAATGCATATCAAAGCATCATGCAACTGCAATCAAAGGAAATGTTTATATTTATACCACTCAATTTTTACACCCATTCTTTCAATTAAAAGTATAAGATTAAAAGTTTTAGATGATATTTTAAAAATATCACACCATGTGTATTTTCTTTACTTCCCTTAAACACCCTGGGATATTATCAGGAATGGTATTTGAGAGCTATTTTAGTTTCTAAACTAATATGGGGAATAGGTAATATATAATTTGAAGAAGTTTATTTTACTGATAACGAGTTGTTTTTCTAAAGTATGGTGGAAAAGCTCCAGTTGTCCCTAAAATTTTTCTCTTGTTCTGACAGCTTTCTCAGTTTTATATCTAAAGAGAAGTCACAGCTTAAAACAATTTCCTGAGACTAAAGTTTATCAAAATAAGTCCAAAATAATTTGAGTGATAGTTCTGAATCTGCTTATAAAAATCATGTTTGATCTGCTTGCTATGATCACTCTGATAGATATAACCCTTTTAAATTAGCAGGGGAGGTAGGAATTCTTTAGCTATCACCATGGATTTCATAAGGGGTTATTCCAGAACAAAATGTCTTCCCACTTACAGTATTTCTAAATCCCATTTTATTTTCTAAGATATGCAATCAATAAACATTGCTTGGGGGCTGGGGATATAGCTCAGTTGGTAGAGTGCTTGCCTTGCAAGCACAAGACCCTGGGTTCAATCCCCAGCACCAAAAAAAAAAAAAATGCTCACAGCTCATATTATTATATTTAGGTATGTGGAGCTTCTTAATTGGACCTATAGTAAGACATCAACTCAATAAATGCTAAATACTATCCTTAAATTCAGTAATTTTCATATACTTCACAGGGAAGGGAATGTGGTGAAGAATGATCAAGATCGTATGACATTAATGATGTAAAATGTAGTATTTTGGACTTGCTACATAGGACAGCTGGATCTGGAGAGTTATCATGACTATTTCTTTAATGAACGAGGAATTAGTTAGTTATTAGATTGTGGGGCCAATACTGAAGAATTGTACTTAAAAATATATAGTCTGGTGCTGAAGGTTTAGCTCAGTGGCAGAGCACTTGCCTAGCATGTGTGAGGCCCTCGTTTCAGTCCCCAGCACTACAAAAAGGAACCAACCAACTCATCCACACCAAAGTGTGGTCTGATCTAGCCATTTCCTGTTCAATAAGTGCCCAATAAACATCTGTTGAATAAATGAATCTGCAAATTCAGAACGTGATTTTACCTTAGGTTTGCCCTGAAAGGTTAGCTTGATTTAAGTCCAAAGAAAATTTAGACACCATAATTTTTTAAAAATCTTAATATTTCTTTGCTGTGAGAGATACAAGACTTTTAGCACATAATTTTGAAAACCAACTTTAGGTTAGCCCAACACAAAGTTAAAATAAACTTGCTTGTCAATACACCTGTGATAAGAAATCCCCTGTACTTATGGAGCTATTTTAGAGATTATAATGGAAAAGTAAATCCTATCTCTTTCATTTACCTGCTTAGATGACCATAAGTGAGTGGTTTTCCTTCCTTGAAACTTTATTTTAATCTGTAAACTGTAGCTAATAATACCTGCTTCCCTCATAGAAGTTATGGGAGGATCAAATAAGCTAATACAAGTGAAAGAATTCTGTAAACTATAAAGCACAACATGAAGGTAAGGCGTTATTGGCAAGAAGGAATGTAGAACTGGGTCAGGCTAGTGTAGGTCACAGGTGACAGTGCTTAAAACCAAGCTGCAGATGAAATCTTAGGTCAAGTGCATGAGGAAGTATGTAGGCTTTTAAATTAATTTGGGCCTTAAGTTTATTATTGGTAAGATTGAATTGTACAATATTAATGCATCTGTGAAGAAACTCTGTAATTAGTATTCTTGCTCACCATTAAAAGCTAGCTGCAGTTAAACTGATTGATAATAATAATTTTTAAAAGGAGACTGATGTAGGGTTCTCAACAAGAAGGTATCAACAAAATTTTACTGTCAGTTGCCAATATTTTATAAAACTGATTTTTAACACCAAAAAGCTAGAAAAATGTGCTGGGGATATAATTCAGTTGGTAGAGTGCTTTCCTCACAAGCACAAGACCCTGGGGTTCAATCCCCAGCACTGAAAAAAAAAACAAAACCCAAAAAACAAAAACCCAAAACAGCTAGAAGATCATCATCTCAGAATAAAGAAAATTCCTTCTAATTAAAGATACTTGGTAACCACACATCAACACCTATGAATGGAAGACAGCTCTCAACACAGGCTGCTGTCCTTATCTTCTCACAATATTAAGAAATAATGAAAGCTTCCCTGGAGACCAGCAATTACTAGCATTGTCCTTTGAGAACCACTGGAAGATGATCAATAAAGTGTCCTCCAAACTCAAAGTTGGTAGGAGTGGGGGCGGGGGGAGTCCTGTCCATCTACATTTCTCTGCAATGACTTAATCTTGATAATCTTGACTGGTTAGATCTTTATTCTATTTGATGAAATGAGTTTGGCAGATATATATATATTCATGGAACAGTTACCCAGAATAAGACATAGCACCTTTCTATCACTCTAGAATATTACTTAGTGCTATTTACTAATCACCTCACAGTCCCTGCCACTGATGATCATTTGTTAATATCATCATAATTAGATTTTCCTATTCAAATAAGTGGAAACATAAAATGTATTTTTACTGTACAAGGCCGTTTTCTCTATATATGATTTTTGATTTATCTATAATTCATCCACATTATTAGAAGCTTCAGCACTTCATTGCATTTAATTACTTATAAAAAAGAATTTTTTAAAAAATTACTCCCCTCAATGGAGAAAATATCAAGCACTCCTACAAATCAATAACAAGAAGACAAATGACCCAATTATTATTACTATGGTTAATTATTATGAAATTTTTTCATATGTTTTAACATATGTTTTTATTTCTCTTGTTTTAATAGTCAGGAGTAGAATTACTAGGTCCCAGGGTACATAGCTTCTACAAAGTGGTTGCACCACTGTATACATCTATCCATAATACACAAGAAATATTTGCTCTGTGTCCTCGTCAGTACTTGGTGTTATCATCTTTACAATTTGACCTTTTAGCAAGTGTGAAATGATATTTCACTGTGGTTTTAATTTCATTTACAGTATCTGGTGGCACTGAGGACCTTTTCATTTACTTATGAACCACGTGTATCTCTTCTAGTGCAGTCTCTAAGTCATGTGTGAGGTCCTTGTTTTAATGGTGTCTTTGGATGAGCATAACTTTTAAAATTTGAAGAAGTATAAGATATGATCAATATTAACTAGAAATCTCCCTCATCTCAATTTCTAGCTGTAGGGCACATTAGTTTAATTGTGTTATTTGGATAATATCTAGGTTGGCAAGTAAAAAGGAGGGTCAGGGATGGTTACATATACATTTTAAAAGTCTTTCTGGACTAAATAAGTTTTGTTGCCATTATCCAACCAGAAATCATCCTTCACTGAATGCTCTATTTCCCAGGAAGCCTTCATCTAGCTTGTCTGGCTTTATAAGCACAGTACCACTTACATTGTCAGAGGCCTGATGCTCTAAGGCCTTTCATTACTATGTATTTTCAAATCAAGGGGCAGGAGTTCCTATCACATAAAGAAAAAAAGAGGTATCAGAACTTAAAATGCTGCTGACTCAGAAAAGCTCCCCTAACTGTCTCAAAAAGATTAAGACAGAAAGAGAAAAGCAAAAAATAAAAATAAAAATAAAGGAATGTGGCAATAGCAAGAGGTAATAAAAAAGAGCTAAGTCAAAATACATTTTCAAGTCATGACCTCAGCCATTCTGAACTACAAGCCCCCTCCAGGCTCCTAAAACCAAGCCAGGCAGATATGAGACAGTACTGTTGAACAAATGAAGCTGACTTGCAGTTCCATGAGAAAATAGAGAAGTCCTGCAACAGAGCATCAGTCAAATGTGAAAGAGGGTGCCTTACTGTTCCTTGCAAGCTCGGGTAGCCATGGTCCAGGTGCCTTTCTGCTCTGGGATCAAGGTGTGACAGTAGCCTGAGTGAAGGTGCCATCCAACTGGGCAAGATTTGTCTTCCACCTCCTGAAAAATAGTTGTCTGTGTTAATACAACAAAGGAACTTTACTGTCTAGAGTCTGCTGTCAACATAAGGAGTCCTACGAGTCACCTGACTTCAATGTCATCACCACAGCCACCCTAATTTTCATGTTGAAAAATGCAATGGCTTCCTACAAAAAATCCTACCACTGTAAGCAGGGTTTCTGTGTTACACCTTTGACATTCTGATAACTGAACAAAAAAAGTAACGCTTTTTAAAGTCATCTCTATTTAATACTGTATTTTGTGATTTTAAAAAACCAAACACTTAGGGGCATTTTTCCTCTTAGCCTTTTAGGTGTAGTAAGGGCAGGCAGGAGAGCACGAGTTGGTGGTCACACACCAGACCATTCAATTAGCCCACCACAGGGCACACTGCAGGTAGAGGTGCTTGTCAATTCAGCCTGTTTCCCACCTTGGTTTGGGGACTCCAGGCTTTCCAGGCAATCCCATTGCACTGATACAGCTTTTGGATGCTTTCTTCAAAATGGAAGAGTCCTTTTAATTCCACAGTGCAGTTCTTTGGAAATAAGGGCAACTGGTCCTAGGGGGAGAAAAGGCAATTTGGAATTGTCTTAATGTAAGTTGATAACACACCTCCTTTGGGTCGTCATGTGTTGGTTTGCATTTGTGTTGAGTAAATGATCTCCAAACTTGGAGGCTATTTTGTGAATTAAGTATGTTTGTGGCCCAGCAGTTTGTTATAAAGTCAATAGGAAGAAAAAAAGATTTTCATACCTGTCTGGGAAAGTGAGACTCAGTTGTGGATTCCACCTTATCTGCTCCAGGCAGATCTGCCACTTTGATTGTCTTTTGTGGCTGACTAATAATGGATACTTTGGCCTTCCTTCTGTGAGGTGGGGCGCTGTCATCTTCCAGTTTCAAGGAAACCATTCCATGATACTTGAAGAGAGCAAAAAGTAACAATAAAGAAAACACTAAGATAGTAAACACAAAATTTTGTTATAAAAATGAACAATTCAAAAATGTTTCAAAGTAAAAAGATATTTTCCTAACTACTCAATCTTCTAAAACAAATTTCAAAATAAAATTTTTTTTATAAATACACAATGCTTCATGAATATTTGCATCTATAAATATAAGAAATTTAGCAATTCTCTGACTATGCTTACATTATAGATGATGTCTGTTTTGTTTCTATAAATAGAAGATGGACGAACCTGCAATCAACAAAGGACAGCATCAACAAAATTGGCTTGAAAAATAATTAGCAATAGAGTAAAACCCTTCTAGTAAGACATTGTTCATGTCCAAACATTTTTAAAACATAGTAACTAAAAATTTTTCATGCCCAATCATTAGAATTTTATTTTTTTAAAAACATTTTTAGTTGTGGATGGACACAATACCTTTATTTTATTTAATTATTTTTATGTTGTGCTGAGAATCGAACCCAGTGCCTCACATAGGCTAGGCAAGTGCTCCACCACTGAGCTATAACCCCAGGCCAATTATTGGAATTTTAAAAGGCATTAGGTCTAACCACAACTGATAATTGTTGTGTAGATTCATGTATACATGTCCCAGTGAGGGAGAAAAGATAATTTCATTTTTTTAAACACAGCTGTTGTACAAGAAGAATACACACATGTACTTTCAAGAATGTGCCTAGTTAGAATGTTGTGCTGATAAGGTCAAAGTCATGGCTTCCACACCCAAGTGCGTCATTTCATCTCTTTTTGTTCTAGGATTATAGGTTATTCCCTGTTTCAATCACAAAAGGAACCAAAGCAGAAATCATGATGAATCAATGTATCTATCACCTCAATTAGAATAATTAACAAAGTGAGGTGGCATCAAGATTTTTGCATATAAAAGGCACTGCATGACTGCAAGAAATCATGGCTCTCCACTCACTAAGAGAATCCATATAACTTCTTCAGTGTTTCAGAATGCTTATTAACATGTATTGCACACATCCACATCCACTCCTACAGGTCTCTATCCTTACTGCTTTGCCATTCACACGGGTCCTAAGCTTCCTTTGAGAAAAAGTTGCAGAATCAAAGCCCTGCAGGGAGTCTCCCCTGGTGGTCGACAGCTGCTTGGAAGATGGAGGAGGTCTTCTTTCCAGATGAAGGGAACCAGAAGTGGTGGGTGAGGAAGACCCTGGGTGCAGCGGGTGCCAAATGCCCTTCTCCCATGTGTTGGGCTTGCTTTGCTTGGAGGAGTATGAAGGATGGCACTGTCCTGGAGGCATGCAAGATGGCAGGCGGTCAGTACACTTTACACAAACAGATAAGCGATCACATTGACACAGCTTCTGGAGCAGCTTGTCATTAAACTTAGATGGATGGATTTCCCACCAGATGTTGCCTTTTCACCATTTGCCAGAAACTCCTTTGCTCTCCACCAGTTTCCATCCAGGAAAGCAGTACCCTTCTGCACATCTATGGGGTGATTATAAAATTGTGAAATTGATTCCACAAATCACAAATGAAAATCATTGTCATGGTTTTATGGTCATTCCATATACTTGGGAAACAGTCTCACTTTGCTTTCTGTTACAGTTCTTCTTAACCTACCAAGCTTATTCACTGATCAAGTATTGAGTGGATACTCTGCTTGTGGATATTGAGTATCCACAAGCAGAGTTCAGTTTTTCTCTGATCTCCTACAGGTAGAAACTGAAATCGTTTAAAGAGTCATGGAATCAAGTAACAGTCATAAAAATTTGCATTCAACTGTTACAGAACAAAAACCTAGTCAATTTTTATCAGAACTGCTTCTATTGGAAACCTTGCCAATTAGTATTGCTGGGAAAACATGAAAAAAATCTGAGAACAGAACCAGTACCCAGGTATTTGTTTGTTTGTTTATGTTATGTTTCGCAGCAACTGGGATCAAACCCAGCCCTTCACACAAGCACCCTAACGCTGAGCTACACCCCTAGCCCAGGGCATTTTCTAGTTCATATAAAAAATGTATTTCATATATTTTGTGTATTTAATTTAACCAGGAAATTCTACTGGAAAATAAATTTAATGAGAACAAAGGTGGAAGGGAGAGATGCTGAGGAAACATAGCTATCATAAAGAGGACAGTGTCCATTTTTATTTTGGGGGAGAAAAGAAAAAGAAGACAGTAGCTTCCAGGTTAAAAAAAAAATACAGACCACAGGGCATGGCAGGTGTAAAAACGGGGCACGAGATGATGTCTAGTACTGGACACTTGTCAAATACTAAACAGACAAGAAACTAGAAGAGATTTTGTAAGAAAAAAAAAATCAGAGCACCAAAAACATTCACTGCTCTTCATTTTATTTGGTTCACAGGTTGTTCTTTAGTGTGTACTACCCAGGACCTGCTTGGCTCTGTCACCCAAAGTCATTCATTAATATTCTCCAGCTGCTTCTGCATCCCCGAGCCAGCTGCATCTTCACATCTATTTTTCTCCAATTCCTTCCCTTCTTAGAATTTTCCTGGTCACACTGCAGTGGGAGCTCAGGTTTTAGGCATTGAGAGCTCTCTTTAACCGAGGAAGATAATTACAGCCCTTCAAACTCTGGGGGAAAATAATTGTCGATAGATTCTCACCAACATTGTTTCCCCCTCGGTGAGAACAACAAACGGTTAGGAAAAAAACAACCATGGCGCTGACTTGTTGCTTTTCTCAAGCGATAGTTCTTAGCAGGAGGAAAACCACATGAAGCAGAAACTAGAATAAAGGGCCTGCATCATGACGGAGGCTGCTTTCTTGACAAGAAATTAAGCATTCTGATTTGAAGGTGTTATCAAGCACGTTGGCTGTTGAAAGCAAGCAGCCATGGCGCCAGGACCGCTCCTGATTTCAAGATGAGGATCAAAAGAATACCTCCTTTTGAGTCCAAAATTTTCACTGCAGCTTTTGTCTTCGTGCCAAGAACTGCATTCACAGGGGAGTTCAGAATTACTTCAAAGACCTCATCATCTTCCTCTAATCCGTCATAGGTAATTGCTATATTCCACATCTTAGTTGACATTCCTACAAGAAGTAAACATTTTAATTACTCTTTAATTGCTATTTCAATCACCTAGGTGTCAGAGAAATATATTAATTAACATGTCTACAGCTAGACTGCAGTAGCCTGAGTGAGCTATTGTGTTGCCACCAACTCGCTGAAGCCCTGCTGTTCTCCCCAATACTATGAAAAGACCACATTTGTTCCTGGACAATGATGATTCGGTTTCAATGCAAACACTGTAACAAAAAAGTAAGCCACATTATGCAAGCGATGAAAAAAAAATGGCTAATAGATGAGATCCAAGATATAATTTTCCCCCTACCTGTCCCTTCTCAAGAATAAACAAGTACTGCAATCTTAAAATCTTAATAGTTTCAAAAATCTTAAGATGTTGATGCAGACAGAAGTGATTATTGGATGGTACTTCATGCTATTCGCGGAATCCTTGAAAAGATTGATTTCTAAAGACAGCTGCCTGCATCAGCTGCCCTACTTCTTGAGATCCTTCCAGCCCACAAATGCTTTTTCTGATGATGTAATACCCAGCAGTTTGATATCATCCTAGAGACCATTCATGGGCTATGCCTTCTAGAAACAGACTGAGCCCACCTATTTCCCTCTTCCTGTCTGTCTCTATTCATGGAGTTATAGTTGAGCTTGTTCACAGTAACTTTGTGAACTTAACACAGTTTTGATGTTACCAATATATCCTAGCCATTCTCTCACCCCCAGGATGGGAGGCAAAGCAAATCCAGAGACTCAAAACATTAAGTTGGTAAAGCTTCTGAGATTGTCAAATCCTTACCAGTTTCCACGATGTGGATTGTAGTACATCTTCTTGAGTTTATTCAGAAGAGAAAGTGGAGGCAAGAAAGTACAGAATGCTGTTTAGTGATGAAAGGAGGCTCAAGCTTACAGTTTAACCTTGTAGGGTTAAATTTGAAAAGCTCTCTCTGCCATGTACTTGTTGGCCATTTGAATACTTTTGCTCCCATAAATCTTTCTGTATAAGGCAGTTAATCATTTTTCCAGCCTTCTCTTTTTTGCTTCAGATTGCCTTCTATGATTTATGCCTCTCAATTGTGTTATCTACATGACGGCCCCTTTCTTGAAGGTATGTTTTATGTAGATCTCATGATCTAATCAATGTCTCATTAATCCCCAAGAAAATCTAATGGAAATTTGAAACTTCACTTATCTTATTCTTGGCTACACTTAGAGGGGAAAATTAGGTGTATTTGAATAATTTTATTTTAAGAAATTAGCTAATTTATTACACTCAGTTATCAACTGTGTTTTTAAATCAATTACATTTGCAGTCTTTGCAAAAACAGAAGTTGAAGCACCTAACATAAAATACTATGTAATTCCCATCTTATGGGATGGATGAATCAATCCTTCAAAATATACGTTTTTGTACTTAAAGTGTCTACCTTTGTATTAGATGCTATGGAGAATACCAGAAGTATAACCCAAGCTAAACTCTAACCTAAAGGAATTAAAACTTCCTGGGAGAAACAAGACAATTACAGTTGTCCATGAGCATCCAGAGGATCAGTTTCAAGATCTTCCTCAGATACCAAAATCAGCAGCAAACAATCTAGTCACTTATATAAGCTGCCATAGTACTTAGACATAACCTATGTATATCCTCTGTATACTCTAAATCACATTATACCTAACACAATGTAAATTCTATGTAGTTATTATACAGTATGGTTTAGGGAATAAAAAAATTAAAGTCTGTGTATGTTCAGTACAGCTACAATGTTTTTTATCTGTGGTTGGTTGAATAGGTGGATGCAGAACCTGTACCTACACAGGACCAATTGTACCAGAAAAGTCAAATAATGATTCAAAGCTATGTATGATTAGCTGCCAAAAGATACAGAATAGGTGGCACAGACATCCACAATATGCCGCCCACAATAAGAAGGATTTGCAGGGAGGAAACGGGAAAACAGCATCAACAACTGCAGTAAGTTAGAAAGCTGAAGCCTTAATCAGAGAAGGGTGAGGAGATTAACTCTCTGGAAGAGAGAGCTCACATTGGTGAATAAGAGGCCATAAAGCTGTAGAGATAGTCTGTAGCCAGGCTGCAGAGAGCCCTGGACACCAGGTGGCCAGATTTAGACTTTAAATAATAGGCAACAGACAAGGTCCTCATGCAGAGAAGTGACATTCTGTAAGTGGCTGCTTTAGCAAAATAAACTTGAGAATGTTACCTGTGAAGGTTTGGGCACCAAGGCAGGTAGGCAGAGAGGCTGAAAGTTGGGATACTGCCCCAGGAAGCCATTGCAATAAAATGCACATGAAAAAATAAGGGTTGGATAATAAAAAAAGCACATGGATACCAAGATCCTTAGTATTCACAGAACCATTTTGACTCTCAAGTCCCATAAAGTTCAGCATTATTTAAATAAAAACCCAGCATTTCTTATTTCTAAGTCCCAATCAATTGTCCTCTTATTTTAAGAATCATTTTATAAAAATTATTGTATCCTCTCCCCTAAAAAAGAACCTCAGAAGTTTTTGTTGGGCTTTGTGGAGTAGAACCAGATGGTTAGAGAAAGTCTATGTTAAGTTTCATTTAAGTGCTTCTGATTTGTTTGTCTGCATTTCAGCTTTGTTTCTGCGTCTACCAGGTGTGTGCATGGGACCTTCTTATTTAGGTTAATGAGATTATAAGTAAACTTCAGTGTTGTTGTTTCCCCTTCCTCTTCTACTGTCAAGGTGCAAAGTATTTGTTAAATCTCTGAGATATACCTGCATTCTTAGAAGGCTTGAACTGATCCCCTCTCAGTTTCCACAAAACAAAAGGTGCTGAAGAGGAGAAAGAAGGTGTCATTGTGTACAGACCTACCCCACTTCACAGAGTAGGTGAATTCCTGGAGATTTTCCTCTCTACTGAAAGACATTTTTTTGATTTTTTTTTTTTTTTTTTTTTTTTTGTAAATGCCACATTAGAGATTTGTTCCTTTAGAAAACATTTTGACTCTTAGGAATGATGAAGTTTCAATTAAGAATGGAATGAACCTTTCAAGAACACACATTTTAAAGGAAAACAATCATTTTCTTAAGAGTATTTACACATCCACTCAAGATTAGTCACAATAGCTGAAATGCAAAGTAGTCAGAATTTTTCAACCTTACAAAATCCCACTATCCTTGATTGCATATTCTCTCTCTCTCTCTCTCTCTCTCTCTCTCTCCCTCTTTCCCTTTCTTCCTCCCTCTCTATCTCCCCCGACCCCATCTCTCTGGGATCGAGGTAGCTGCTATTTTTAGAGAAATGAATTGGATGGCTC
This sequence comes from Glaucomys volans, assembly GCA_020662805.1. NCBI lineage: Eukaryota > Metazoa > Chordata > Mammalia > Rodentia > Sciuridae > Glaucomys > Glaucomys volans. The sequence continues at coordinate 360,920 of JAJEJO010000563.1, read as the reverse complement.
TGGGGGAAAGGGCTGCAGATGGGGCTGGGGACACCAGACCCAAAAGAGTCAAAGATTAACAAAGATTAACAACAACACAGGAGCACATTCACTGGACTGGTAGTCATGGGAAGTTTCATAACTGTTTCTTACTTTAGATTTTTTTTACATTGCATATGGACACAATACCTTTATTTTATTATTTATTTATGTGAGTTGAGGATTGAACCCAGTGCCCACACATAGGAGGCAAGTACTCTACCACTGAGCCCAACCCCAGCCCTCTTAACTGTTTTTTACTTCATAAATTCCAAAACAACCAACAGGCAAACATGTGAGTTTTTTTTTTAATTTATCAGATATGTTTATATTGTTTATAAATTTTTAAATAATTTCTAAAATCGTAAGACTATTTAGAGCCCCAGAAGTCATTAGTGTCTACTCAAAACAGCATGTGAACTCTTCTAGACAAATAGGTATTTATCTTATCCAGTGAAATCTATAAGAGGTATACTTCAGAGCTTCCCCTAGCGTGATACATTCTAGTGCCTATCAATCCAAACAGAGCACCTGGTGGGCTGCTCAAAACCTAATGGAAGACAAAATCACTCCTGATCTTGTAACAAACAGACATCAATAATAAACAGGGCATATGGCAAATACTCACCACTCTCATCAAATGGTGAAAAGGCTGAAAGTGCCCTCACATGAAGGACAAAAAGCAGAATGTAGCTGGGCACAAGGGTCTGTTATCTCAGTGGTTCTGGAGGCTAAGACAGGAGGATCCCAAGTTTGAGGCCAGCCTCAGCAATTTAGGAAGGCCCTAAGCAACTTAGTGAGACTCTGTCTCAAAATAATAAATTAAAAGGGCTGGGGACATAGTTCAGTGGTTAAGTGCCCCAGATTAAATCCCCATTAACAAAAAAATAAAGTGTGTGTGTGGTGGAGGTGCAGAATGCAAATGCATCAAACCTTTTCATGTTGGAGTTGACCAGGATGGAAGAGCCTACAGAAACCCAAGGGCAAACCCCAAATACATAACAGGAGTAGAACTTCCACAATGTGTGGATGGCCTGACCTACTGGGTCAGAAAGCTAAATATACAGGAAGGAGGAAAATAATAACACTTGGTTCTTGCCTGTCAACTGAAGGCTCGTGTGTCATGCTGAAGTGTGTCCCTCAAAAATGTATATGCCAAATCCTTACACTCAACACCTCAGAATGTGACCTCTTTTGGAAATAGTGACCCTATTTTTGAAACACTGCAAATGGAACTCAGGTCCTTGCACATGCCAGGAAAGCACTCCACCACTGAGGTCTATCACCAGCCCCGCACCATACTTTTCTATTCCCTTTTGCACCTAGCAAAATTTAAAACAAAGTCAGTGCTATTTAATTAAATAATAATTTCCCCTGGAATCACCTCAGATTACACTATTCCTAAAGGAATAATTCAGGAATCCATGCAAGTACAACATTTTAAAAATTTCCATCACAATATAGGCCAATTAGATTATTACAGCTTTGTGCCAGGACTTCAAATCATTTTTTCAGTGATTTTTTTTCTGGATGATGTTGGATGTTTGCTTTGATATTTGATATTTGTTATGTTCTTTCTTCTCATTTTAAATATATATTAACTCGTAATAAAAAAATAAGAGGGTAGAAAGTCAGGCCCAAGCTCCTCTTGTTGGAGTGGGGTGATCTGGTTCCTTGGGGGGGCTTCTGGTTGGCTGAGGTTGATGATGTCCTGCCTTCTCCACCATCTCCAGACTTGCTCACCAAAACACAAAACAAGCTATAGATACAAAACCTACCTGGGTCAAACTGAATCAGTTTGGATGGAGTCACTGTGAAATCTTTTCCAACTGCAGCTGACACTTGGTTGACCTTAAGAGGGAAAAATGTCTTTTTAAAATAAAAATAAATATGCTATAAGAAATATTTATTCTTCTCAATATTAGACTAAACTTATGCTCCTAAATCTGTTTTTAATATTAAGTAGTATTTTTTTAGTTCTAATAAACCATTTTAGAGGCTATAAGGATCTTTCTTAGAGTTTACTTTTTATTTTTCCAATGATTCAATCATTGGGAAAGCAGAATAGATTTTAAAACTTTATTTTTCTCTTCGTTATGAGCACAGTGTTATTTCATGACCTTCCCTCTACTCCAGCTTATTTTTAAAATAGAACCTCAAAAGAGAGGGAGGGAGAGAAGTCAGAAGAGAGGACACACTCCTGACAACCCAGCCTCTGCAAAGGATCTGCAAGCACCAGGGCTCAGAGAACCTTTAGGCCAGATTAACTTGAACAAGTCTGCTCCATTTTCCTGTCTGGATGAAGCCATCGCTCTTCACTGACATGAATGAGAGCTTTGTGGGATGGACAGACCTGGTGAAGAGCTATGTAAAGGCAATCCACACCCAGAACCCCTGGCTTTAGAGGAGTCCTTCCAACAAGTCATAAAAAGTAAAAGTTACCCTAGTCTAAACAGACAGTTGACTGCGTCCCTGCTTCCCAACTGCAGTCCGAGAAACCAAGCAGCTGATTGTCTCTGAAGTCGTGGGCTTAAATTCCCCTCAGAAGGTGCCTAAATATGTGTTAAGAGGTGTCATTGGCTAATTTGAAAAAGAACTCATTGAACAAGATCCTAAGTAAGCATAGGAGGTGTTCGTTATCTTTGAGATGGCGAAGATGGTTAAGAAAGTGAATACATTCTCATGTCTTTTTACAAAGGAATGGAGTGCACAATTTAAAACTTTAAAATTTCTATTTGTCTGACCTCAGACAATGTCTCCATTTCAAATCAAAGGCCCTAACACATATTATTGGGTCTGTAGAAATATTTGGCTGAGGAAGAGTAGTACCTCCTAGACTTCCATTTGCTCTTTGTCAACAATGCCAAGGCTCCCCCTGAACCTCCTTTCATTAGAAAAAGGCAGCCCATTGTACACCTGTATCCACCATATGCTGGAAGTTATAGTTCCCTGCATGGTTCTTGCACGTGCAATTACCTAGTATTTACCACCACTGAGTTTACAGAATCCTGAGAGAAGCAGTGGTCTGAGGCAAAGGTGTTTAGAGAAATCAGCCAGGTGATTCAAACCAGGGAAAACAGCATGGGGTAAAAGTACCTCCTCTTGCTCTGTTCCTGGTCAAGTGGCCAAGAAGCTTTTGTGTAAGGTGGCAAGTTGTGCTCTGAATAAAGTAGTCCCTGAAGATTTGGGGACTGAGTTTGATGAAGGCCTGCACAATCAGCTGACAGGTTCATGGTGCTCCTTCTCTTAAGTAGACATATGCTCACTGGGCGGATTGAGGTGCACAACATTCTGAGGTTATCTGCCTTTGCTATTATAATTGAGTCTTAACAGAGATGCCATTTTCTCCCAGGTGATGATATCAGAGCTTTTTTCATCAGATTGAGGAGTCAATGCTGTGTACTCCCTTTTTGTGCTCACCTTCTTTTGACGGGCGATTGCTATACTGACTCCTTAAAACCTTTCAATTCCAGAAGCCAGAGGCTATGCTCCATGTTGATGTCAAGGGAAAGGAATAGCAGGTTGAAGAATCCAAACGCTATTACCTGAAAATTTTTTTCTATTTTGGGGCACCTATATTAATATATGCTCTCCTAATTTTGCATGATTGGATGACTCTTAAATTGGCTTAAGTTTCCTGTTTACCTTACCCACTGTGACCATGGTAAGCAATCCTATTGCATCCTGAGAGATGGCCATTTGGCGACTGCAATTTGCTCTGGGCACACCACAGAATGTATTGTTTACAACTTTTCTTTTCAAAACAGAGTTGAGCCCAGTTTCACTAAATTCGATACAACCCACAGTGAGAATCAAACTTTAAAACTTGAAGAGTATATAGAAACTAATGACCAGACCGCAAAAGTAAAAATGTGTTTTTAAAAACTCTATCCAGGCCGGGTACAGTGGTGCACACATGTAATCCCAGCACTTGGGAGGCTGAGGCAGGAGGATCACGAATTCAAAGCCAGCCTCAGCAACTTAGCAAGGCCCTAAGCAACTCAGTGAGACCATGTCTCTAAATAAAAAGTACAAAATAGGACTGGGGATGTGGCTCAGTGGTGGAGTGCCCCTGGGTTCAATCCCCAGTACCAAAAAAACCCCAAAAAAACAAAACAGAACTCTATCCAGGAGCTGAGATGTAGCTCAGTGTTAGAGTGTTTGCCTAGCATGTGTGAAGTCCTGGGTTCAAGCCCCAGCACCACCAAACACACACCTCTATCTAGAAGTTGGTGAACCTAGATGAAGGTGGGGAGAGAAGGAAAGTTTGTACTTAGAATATATAGAATAGTGTAACACCCTGCAGTTTTAAATTCCCTTGGACACTCTAAATTTTGCTGAGAAAATCATCAAAGTCACCAACTAACAACTTAAGTTTTAGCTTTGACAATTTGCGTTTCAGAGTTGTTACCTTTACACCCACAAAGGCTGAGTCCATGGCATATCCCCTTCTGGTAACTTCTAAGGACAACATGCCCACATTCTCACAGACCTCATATTCAGTTTGTGACCATTCAATATGAGACCACTTCAACTCCAAACTGTGCATGAGAGGAAAAAAATGAAGAAAAGAGAGATCATAAGATAGGCATAATCAATACCTGTTGAAATTCACCTGTTGGATGGGAGACTGAGCCACTGGTTCCCCTTTAGAGTGGCAAAAGTGGTTGATCAATCTACAATAACAGGAATTCTTTACATTTTAGTTCACAATGAACTTTTACTAACATTATCTTTCTTATTCCACCCTTACAGTGACTTTGTGAGGTAGAAAGAGCAAGTTTTAGAACTCTATTTTGAAAATAAAGAAACTAAGGTTAAAATGAGTGCCCAAGGTCCCACTGTTATTGATGGCAAAAAAGGGACCATCTGTGGTCAAGTTCAAGAAACCATTTATTTTTGGAAAACGCATTGACATGACATCTCTTATCTTTTGACTTTCTTCATTGGAATAGCGCGAATAGTTCCAGACACAGATCTTCCCTGAAATTGGGTTCAGTTTAATAATGAGTTATCCTTCAGGATGTGCCTAGCAATTAAAAATGTTCATGAGTTTATTTTTTTAAAACCTTTTTAGTTGTAGATGGATACCTTTATTTATTTATTTAGGTATTTATACAATACCTTTATTTTATTTTATTTTTATTTTATTTTATTTTTTTATTTTTATGTGGTGCTGAAGATCAAACCCAGTGCCTCACACGTGCCAGGCTACAACTCCAGCCCTGTTCATGAGTTTTGTTACTATTTTCTGTACATATGAAAGTGTGTTGGGCTGAGAGTGTAGCTCATAGGTAGAGCACTTGTCTGGCGTGGTTGAGGCCCTGGGTTCACCCCAGCACTGCAATATACAAACAAACAGACAAAAGAAAGATAAAAGAACTATACTAGTATGTAGCTTGGTGACAACTGTAGGTGTCCCTCAACCTGAATGGAGTATTGGTTCCAGGACCCCACCTTCACCCTGGAGTTAACAAAATCTGCAAGCACCTCTTCAAGTCCCTTATGTAAAATGCTATAGTAATTGCATATAACCTTGCCCATCCTCTTGTATACTTTAAGTCATCTCTTGATTACTCATAAAACCTAACATCATGTAAAAGTCATGCAAATAGTTGCTAACTCTATTGGTTAGGAAATAATGAAAAAAGACTGTACATGTTCAGTACAGATACAATTATTTTTTTCTGAATATTTTTGACAAATGGTTCATTTAATCTATGAAACTTGTGGGACACAGAGTATCTACTGTAGGCTGCTGAATAAATCTGATAAATAGAAGGTGGTCTTTTTTTCCTACAATATGTTTAATGAATCCAACATTTGATGAAACATTTGATGAAATATCTTAACTGATCCTTATCAGCTAGAGAGGAAATTTCCCCCTCAAAAATAAAAGAAAACCAAGCCTCGGAAAAGATTAAATAACTACCCCAAAGATAAGAACCTATGACAAAGTGAATAGGTAGCAGAATAATATTCAAGCATAAATTTAATGCCTCTTGTATTCCTCCTCTACCATTCCTCTTCTAATTGAAATGTTTCATAATTCTTGTTTGAGCCCAAGCAGAGCAATATGATTTTATCATTATCCTGCAATATTGCCCTTTTTGGCATGTGAGTACTTGAATGTTTCACTTAAATGTTTATCACTAACCTTGTCCTGGCATATTTTACTCCCTTCATTCCTATACAACAATATATATACAGGACATGAGCAATCTCCACTGTGCCTGTTGAACACATTTCCATTGCTTTATTTATTCCTCTTTTATTCTGGAGTTACAAAACCTTTGTGGTCACTTCTTACTGTACTTCCCAAACTTCCAATCAGACTTGAACTTTCAAGCTTAAATTTATTTTTCACAATTTCTGTTTTTCAGAACTAGAAATTCTGGGCTGCCATTTGGAATGTGAGTTCACACATTTCTCAGGCTCCCAGGTTTTCCTAGGACCCACTGACATGAGAGCGTGTCACAATCACATCCTGTAAATGAAGTTCACTCCCAAAAAAGAAAACCTCAGTAACACTGGTTCGTATCTGAGGATCATGAGCCTAGGGGACAGGGTAGTGTTGGAGTGTGGGATTATTACAGGAGTTTATGCATCTATATAAACATACATGTTTATTCAGTCCATAGATAATGAAACATAGTTATGCATGCTAGACTTCATAAAATTCTTGACATGAAAATAGGATTTTTAAAAATTTTAATAATTTTTTATCTTATAAATTAATTTTATTCACAGAATTATCACCCATGTTAATCTTAATGTGATTTTGCCCTGGAAAAATACACTGATCAGAAACACAGAAAGCTTTTGTACTATTACAAAGACTCAGAGAAATTGCACTATTGATTAATGAAGTCTTGGAAAATTTCAAAATGAGATGGTGAATAGAAATCTACAAAATTCATCATATATAATTTGGTTTTTGCTCAATAAAGTTAGCAAATTTGCTAAATGCAAATTTTTATCTATAAACCAAACATCAAATATATTCGTATATAGTACTTATAGTTTTCTATGGAAAACAGGATCTTCCTATTAAAAAATAATGAAACTCTCATGGATATTTGATGCAACTGAATTTAAATCAAACAGGAAACAGATCAAGAAATACAGAAATAAATAGTTAGAAAGAATTACAAGATAACAAAGCAACAAGCACAGCACAAATGCCAATAGAAATATGTTGCAAAGAACTCCTAAAGGACCCAGGTAAATGAGAAAGGAAAAAGATCAGCAAGAGGGATTAGGAGAGAAGACAGGAAGATGAAATAGGAAGGAAGGGAAGGTGGTGGGAAAAAGTGAAACAGATAAATTTGGATGGATTTAAGCTAAGCCTTGGTAAGGTTCCAGTGAATTTCAATGTCTGGTTCTGAGAATCCATCCGTTGCTGATGCTCACCAGGACAAGCACAAATCCATCAATGCCATTCTGCAGATCCAAAAGACCTCAAGGCCTGAAACTAAGTGCAATCTGATTGCTGATCTAGATCCAGAAGGGAATAATTCAGAGTACTGTTTGGTCTCACAGTACAAAGGTCTCAGTGTTTGGGAATGCGCGTACATTTCCCTGATGCACCATCAGAGCATTGCATAATGCTTATAGGTTAAGGTTGTCATTACAGAGCGTTCTATTTTATTTTCTTAAAACCATTCACTACAAATAATAAAGCTCTATTGAAAAGCCATGAAATTTAAGCCAGGCTATATATTTTCCAGAAAAAAAATATTTAAATAGCAAAGCCCTTGCTAACCTACAGGATATGTGCAACATATGTTTTGAATGTGATTTTTTTTTTTTGCAATACTATATCTGAGATCTTTCTATACTGAGACTGTGATTGCTTAAACTCCACATAAACACCTGAAAGAAAAATAAGAGATATAGACAACAATTTGGGAATTCTCCCTGCAAGATGCCACAAAATTGTATGTTTGGTATCAGATAAACATCCAGATGCAGGAGTCCAGGAGAGCAATCTGGAAAGTTCTGCATGTATAGGCATCATGTGCATAAGGGTTGGTTCATGTCTTCACATTTTAGTGATCCCTCCATTCTCCTATTACCAATGAGTAAAGCTCATTCTAAGGTCAGAAATAAAGGTTACCAACACACTATATGTGAAACCATATGGCAATCATTTCAAGTCATTTAGCAGGAGGTGAAAATTCCTTAAGCCCCTAGGCCAGGATTTCTCAACCACGGACCTACTGACATTTTGGACCAGATGATTCCTTGTGGGAAGCTGTCCTGTGCATTTTAAGATGTTTGGCAGCATCCCTGATCACTACACATTAGAAACAGTAGCACACTTTTCCCCAGTCACAACCACCAAAACTACTTCCAGACATTGCCAATACCCTTTGGGAGGAAAGTCACCCCCAGTTGAGAATTATCTCCATAAGTGGTTCTGAGGTACTCATCACAATAGAAAAGTTGGTTCAAAGTGAAGTTAATTTTGGCCCCCAACAACCACTATTGGAAATGGAAGACAATAGCATGGAGGAGGGTAATTAAAATTGGGTTAGAGGTCATGAGATTTTGGATCCCTTTGCCACTCACTAACTCTAAGCAATCACGTATAAGAAAAGCTGTTTGGACTTCTTTACCAAAGTCTTCAATCTCCTTTATCTTGGCCATTGTTTTTTGGTTGTTTTTGTTCTGTTTTGTTTTGTTTCTTTTCTTTTTCTTTTTTTCTTTTTCTTTTTTTTTTTTTGGTACAGAAATCAAACCCAGAGATGTTTAACCACTGAACCACATCCCCAGTTCCCCCCACTTTTTTTTTTTTTTTTAAGACAAGGTCTTGCTAATTGCTTGCTTAGGGCCTCACTTAACTGCTGAGGCTGGCCTTGAACTTGGGATCTTCCTCCTCAGCCACCTGAGCTGCTGAAATTACAGGCCTATGCTATCACATCGACCAACATTTTCATTTTTCAAAGCACACATCATGTATAACCCACCGTCTAGTTTACTTAGATACTATGTGTACTCTTAGGAAACACAGGCTTTTGGTTCACTGATGCATTCCAAGTCCCTAGCAGAGTGTGTAGACACAAACAGTGTTCAACAGATAGATTTTAATTGAATGAATGAATCTTATTTAGCCCACTGTTCCTAAACTAAGTTGACCCTCAAAAATGTTTTTTTTCCCCAACCTTATTAACACCATCTTTCATACAGGTTTAAAAAAATCTAGGCTAGCAGATCCTTATAAGTTCTTTTTAACCCTGACTTACTCTGGATTCTTTGACTACTATTACACTTCATTAGAGAGAAGGGTGGCACTGATGAAAGCATTCCATCATAAATCACGATTTCTTATGCACTGTTTTCTAAGGGGGATGTGTCATTCTCAACATTTGTCAATGTCTGGAGATAGTGCTGATTGTCACAACTGTCAAGAGGCTGGCATTCAGTGGGTAGAGGCCAAGGATCCCACAGTGCACAGGATGTTGCCCCACAACAAAGAATTATCCCTCCCCAAGTGCCAATAGTGCCAAGGTTGAGAGGCTCTGTTCCAGAGCAAGAAATCTGTACATTCTGATATTTTATTTTGTGACCATTTGATTCATTTACATGAAGGAACTGAAACATCTTGGATTAAAACACTAGTTTGGGATTTGGGACATTAATCTAGGTTAATAAGAGTCTGTGAAAAAGGTACTTAACCTCTATGTGCCTCAGTTTCTTCCCAAAGTGTAATAATGATGGGTCCATACTTCAAAAGGGTTAAATGAACCTCCATGGGTGCTAATTAACTATTTTGAGCTTCTCAGTAAAATGGTTTATAGAAATTGTGATTCGATTTTTATTAGTATAAGTAGATCTTCATTTGTAATCAGGTAGCATGACTTCAGAAAATTAAAATGTTAAAAAATATTTTTCCAAATTCAGTCTAAAAGTTTTCAATTCAAAGATGATGCTATTAAGCTCCACAGTCTAATACTTTGAACACCTGTTTTCAGTTTTTTCATTTTCTCTCCATAATAGGGAAACCGTGTTTAGCCAAGAAGCAGCATAACAAGTACCCAAAACAAGTTCTTTCAGGGGAACACACCTTGCAACTACTTATTAGTGTGTGAATACGGTCAGTTCTTCAGTCTCTCCAGGTTTAAGTTTTCATTATCTTAAAATGAGGAAAATTATGCTCATGTCAAATGATTACAATCGAAATCACTTAATATGTATAAAGCACCTGTACACAGTGGGTGCTTAATAAGTGATATTTTCTTTTCCTTCCTATGTGCTTTCCTAAGATCTAGTCTAGAGACAACACGTTCTGGCTTGCAGGTAATGGGCAGGCATTAGCAAGCCAAAAGTTTCAACCTCTTCCCCTACAAGGTGTTTCATAAAAGCTGTTCAAACATTACAAAGTTTGCCTGATAAAAATTCCTTTTCTTTTTTACATCTTCCATCCCTTCTCTTCCCAGGCCAAGAAAGAATATTAGAACAGCCAGGATGTGGGTTGCTAGAGGGAGGATGGGAATCAGAGTGGAGAACAGGCCACAGAGTTATCAAGAACCTCAGCAGAGGGCAACTTTTCTTTTGAAGTTAACTTTTTTCAGTGGGCACTAGGAAAAAGTATACGTGGAAGATGTATTAGGGAAAGTGTGGTCCACAATGGTGTTTTGATGAGTGATATGAGCCCTGTGTAACTTAGTTTGGGGATCCTGCAGATCATCTTAGAGTTTGACCTTGGACTAGAGAATACTCAAGCTTGTGAGTGAGCCACACCTCTGTGGAAGCTGGTAATGTGCTCTCTGAGGTCTGCAGGGCAGGGTTCACTTTCAGCTCTGTTAAGTCTTCCCGGGACTTTGGGATAATAGCTCAAATGCTTTGAGGCGGATTTCCTTATTGCCCTCATACGATTGTGTTTTGTAGTTTAAATGAGACAACACATGTGAAAGCACCTAGCACACTGCCTGAAGTTCAGGCTCATAGCCAAATCTAAATCTTTAAGCAAATGTCCATGAATTTCAGTGTTATAAAATAATTTCTATTCACAACAAAATATCTTCCAAATATATTTGATAAAAACCTTATTCCCCAGGCTCTTCTGGGGAGGGGATGGGAAGAGGTAGTTCTGTAGCCCCATTAAGTTGAAATCTACTACACAATGAACCCCTCTCTCCGTGTCCATGCAAACATCTTGATGATTCTGGAATGTGATGCAGTTAAGTTAAACAAGCACAGAAATTAGCCAGCTGGTAGTAACTCGATTAATTTCACCTAAAACAACATTGCCCTACATTTGTAAAATGGAGTCTCGATTCCCCCTTCAGGACTGCCGCAATAGCAAAACACACCATTTAGCTTATTGATTAGTAATAATACTGATTGTATAGTCTGTGAATCAACCCAGAATCAATTTCTAATTAGAGGTGGGCTTTTTAATCCACCAAATGTTTCCAGAATACTTCTTCAGTCAACTGAATCAACATGCACACCCACATGAATTAACAATAGTAAGCATCACCACAAGTCATATTTGTTAAGGACTTTAAGAACATAAGATGCTTTCATATATTTTATCTCAGTTGTTTCCACTAAATTGTGGTACTGTCCCCGTTTTACAGATGACGTAACTAGGTGAAAGGCAGAGCTAGAATTCAAACTCTTCCTTCAGCTCCAAGTCCAGAGGTTTATTATCTATTATCTATATCATAATTCTCAGGGTGTGTAATATGGAGTGCACACTAATATCTAAAATATGATACTTGTAATTCATATTTTATAAAAAGAAAAGAACCTTGACAGATAAGAATTCCTTTCTTGCTTGCTGCCTGGCCAACCAATGTCTGCAGAGAAAGAGGGGCAGGGGCAATAAACCTCTTATTGGATTCCCTTAGTCATCTTAGCAGTTGTTAAGAATGGGCAAGAAGTTGTTAAGAATGAGCAAGAAGTTTGTTAGAGATAGCACAGTGGGAAAACCATGTGCTTTTAAGCTACACTTCCTGGGCTGAATTCCAGCTCCCTCACTCACTAACTGCGTAAGCTGGGAAAAGTCACTTCCCAGCTCTGTGCCACAGTTTTCTTATCTGTAAATGTTGGGTTATAATGGTACCTAACTCAGGGGGTTGTGGTTACTAAATTAATAGCACGAATAGAGAAAAAAATCAAATTACAAATGCCTGTGACTTACATTGCACAGTAACTAGGCTCTTGCTGGTTGTCCTGAGAAGATAAACCACTATTCAGAACATTGTTTCTTATCAGAAAATGTGCACCTAGTTCAAGGAAACATCAACTTGAAAATGAGAGTGGGGGCAGCAAGTATTCCAGTAAAAAATTGTAAAGATAAATACTGAGTTCTACCTCAACCTGCCCTCTCTTAAGAAAATAACCTAAAGTGTGTCAGAATCAAATCAAAGTTATTTTTGTATTACTCCTGGGTAGAAGTATGTTATAGCATTGGTTCCAATCATTTAGATTTGAATTAGAAGTGTACCAGCATAGGTACACGAAAATTGATGCCCAACACAAGCAGGAGACTCTTTAAAAAAGCCTCAATTAAGATTAAGGTTAAGGTTACATTAAGTAGATTCTGTTGCAATTCTCACATGACTTTTAGGGTTATTTTAAAACATAAAACATCTTCAAGAAGCAATGTCTTTGGTAACAACAAGGAATTAAAAGGGCACGTGGTGAAGCAGTATCAATCCAGTGCCACTGTTAGGAAAAAAAAAATTGTCATCTGCATTATATTCACATGTGGAGGATCAGAGGTTAGCAACTGGTCATTGGCAAGTCTGATCAGTATGTTTTTTGAGTTAAACTATTTTAAAAAATTGTTAAAGCAAATAATATTGATTTATTATTTTTGGAACAGAATTTTTAAAAAAATGTTATCTTGAGAATTAAAGGATTTATTTGGAGTTGCTAATAGTTGATATGCTCTCTTTAAATGCTGTGATCCTGGTGGGGGTCCCTTGGCACACACTTGTAATCCCAGCTATTCAGAAGGCTAGGGTAGGAGGATCACAAGTTCAAGGTTCAGCTTGGGCAATTGAGGGAGAACATGTTTCAACCTAAAAAAATGAGTTAGAGGGAGGGATGGGGATGTAGTGGTACAACCCCCAGTACCCCTCCCATATATATATATATATATATATATATATATATATATATATAT
>JAJEJO010000563.1:286970-347658 GCA_020662805.1 Glaucomys volans | reverse complement strand
CTGGATTATATTAGCCACTTTTTAAAAAGTCTGTGGAGTCTATAAATCTGGGGGAGGAACTACTTTATCAGGGCAATGGAGATGGGACCAAGGGAATGCGTTTGACATCAATTTTTCCTAACAATGACTATAGAGACCTCTGCTGGCAAGTGTTGGAACTGCAATTCAAGATGGGGAAGAAAAAGAATGAAAAGTGAGAAGGGTTTCTCAGCTTTCTTTTCCTCCTTTGATCATATTTTATCATAAAAGGAGCTATAGAAGAACTGTATTCACATGTAGTTCAGTGTTTCTCAGATATTATGAATATTAAAACTAGAATGAATAACAACTTTCCTTTGAAGTGTCTAGGAAAGGCATCAAATAAAAAAAGAAAAATCGTACCCAGGAGAATTGAACTGACCATTTTATGACCATCTGCCAGTTAGTCAATTATTCAAGGTCTATATTCCAGAGAAGCCTATAGTAGGGAACCAGTCTGTGAAATTACTGTACCTGTTAATCTTTCTAATTCTGAGGACGTGTTATTCTTAGTGTTGGATACTTTATATACTTCCAAATGTCACTTTATACCTCCCCCAAACTATCTTCCTCCTTATACTGTCTTCATCTTACCTGTAACAGGCTTATTAACTTGTAACTTGGTTTTGTTTTGTTTTTGGTGAGACAAGATGTTTGGCCAATCCTTCACCACTTCGTTCTTCCCTGTTGTAGATATTTTAGAAGACTATAGTTACTAACACAGTCCTAGAGTGACCTCTGGCTGCGGATTTACACATGAGCTAGCAAGCTCAGCCCTGGATGCTAGTGAACTTCCAGGACAGCACCTGTGTGTGTGAAAGTGTGTGCATTTACACGCACAACATGAATGATGCTGTGCAACCTGCCTTATATGTTTCCATACTCTGTAAAGCAATTGGCTTTCCATTATCAGGAGGTAATCAAAAGATATTTCCTTCTCCCAAATTCTATGAGCTTATGAAATGGTCTATTAATTTATATTCTTAGATTCTGTTTGAAAAGATCATTTCACTTTTCTCATCAGAGACATTTCAGGTATTTCAAGCAGGACTTTTGAATAATCAAAAGAATTTACATTTGAGGAGTGGCAGAGTTCCCGGTGGGGTCCATGATTTGAAATTCCACGATATCTGAATTTACTTCCAAAGATGGCTTTATGATGTAAAGAATGGTCTTACTGTTTAAGTCCTTTTGGCTAAATTTCTCATGGATAAATTCACCTACAAGAAAGAAATCAATGAATCTTGTGGATAATCATCAAAACATTACATAAGAGCTGATAAAATTGTATGACTATTTCATTTGAAACACAACTTCAGAGAGTAGCCTAAGTATATTTTTAAAAAGAAATTAACATTGCTGCAACTATCTTAAGACTCAAATACAATGAACCTAAATTAAGTTTAACATTTACTTTTCTTCAGAAATATTTGCTTTAAAATATAAAAATATTGGGAAAGGTAGCAGAAAGATGTGGTAATAAACATCTATAATTCTGAACCATCCTGTTTAACCATATACTATGATCATTATCTTCATAAAGTAGAAAGAATGTTCAATACAGAGAAACCATTAGGAAAAAAAACTCAGATTTTTTAATTTAAGAACTCATATCATTTAGAATTCTTGGTAGAAGAAAACATTAGTTACAAATATGAATCTGGCCCTGGCACTGTGTGTTTTTTTAATGTATTATAATCTAGCTGTTAAAAAAAATCTATAAACATCAAACAGCTGCATTTCAGTTTCTGATTCTCCCATCAAGGTGAATTTAGCTTCAAACTCTCTTTAGCACCAATATTGATTTATAAGCTGCATGTATCAGTAAGCCCTGGGGAGTGTTTACCAAATGGACCTGCACTTAATTAAATTACTCTCCAGTCCTGCCAGCCACTGGGTATTTTAAAATGGGCAATTAAAAGGATTAAGGAAGTCAGTACCTGTTGTTGTGTTCTCCAAATGTCCGTGTAGTGGGCCTCGTAAAATCTTAAAGATAATCTGATGGTCCTCGGTGTTAGGGTCCGATGCCATCAATACTCGAGAAGTGATGTAAATTCCGTAACAGCCATTTTTCAGGAGTCCCACTTGAGAAGGGGAATGCAAGAGTGTGATCTGGGGGGCTGTTTTATCCAACTGCTCCACCTGAATCATCAATAATTACATACAATGTTATCCAAAGGCTTCTCAGCCCATGGGGTATAGGGCTTTCGTGGTTCAAAAATGACAAACTCAAGTTTCAGATTGCTCACTTGTTGATTTCTGCTAAAGATTGTCTAGTTCACAATATCCTCAGCAAATATCACAGTGCCTGGAACCAAGGCCAACTTTTAGCCAAACTAAATTTGTCTAATATCTGATTCTCCCATAGGATGTAAGTTTCATGAGGGCAAAACATCATGGCATGACGCCTGGGCCATAACAAAAGCCCAGGGAATATTTGTTGAACAAATACATTAAAACTGAGCCAAGAATTACATTACATACTTAATGTTAGTACCACAAAAGGATTTCCCCGTTTTTCCAGTGTTCAGTAATTTATAGCAACAGAGTTATAAGGTTTCAAGAATACATAGTTTTTTTTTTAATGTACCTTTGTTCAAATGGTCAAAGTGTTATAAAAATAGAAATACCACAGTAAGTGGTATGGTTTGGATGTGAGGTGCCCCCCAAAAGCACATGTGAGACAATGCAAGGTTTAGAGGAGAAATGATTGGGTTTTGAGAGCCTTAACCCAATCAGTGAATGAATTCCCTGATGGGATTAACTGAATGGTAACTGACGGTGGGAAGGGTCTGACTGGAGGAGGTGGATCATTGGAGGTGTACCTTTGGGGTGTATATTTTGTATATATATATTTTGTATCTGGAGTGGAGTCTCTGCTGTCTGGTCATCATGTGAGCCACTTCCTTGCACCACACCCTTCCACCATGATGTTCTGCCTCATCTCCGGCCTTGAGGAATGGAGCCAAGGTGTCCATGGACTGACACCTCTAAAACCATGAGCCCCCAAATAAATTTTTCCTCCTCTACAATTGTACTTGTCGGATCTTTTTGTTGTAGCAGCAAAATAGCTGACTAAAACAATGAGAAAATTGTGAAAGTGATTTTTTTCAGACTTTGCATATTTGTTTCATTGAGAATGAGGACCATGTGATGCAAGGTGGCTTGACTTTGTGAGGGTGGTAGAAGGGCAATCCATCATGAGTGGGAACAGGAGCATGTGTTCTAACTCTCCAAAGGACTTCATCCAGGTGTGGTGGTATGGAGCTCAGTCCATCTTGCAAATGACTATGGTAGGATAGGGATGGAACAGGTTTGGATAAATTAACACAGATTCATCATCAGAACTTGAAAATGAGTACGAGAATACTACCATCATTAAACCCACTCCTAATCTCTCAATTCCTGACTTTCTTTGCTCCCAAATGATACTACCATAAATCTTAGATTACCCTAGTGAACCAAAGAATTCATGTCAATGATAACACCATGCATATTCTTGTACATTATGATAAGATGAATAAACAATAAACAAATTTTCAGTTTTGTTTTAACTGAAAAACCTTAGGGAGTTGCAAAATAAAAGATGACTATATTATCTTGTTATAAATATATTACATTTGAGGGGCTGGGGACATAGCTCAGTTGGTAGAGTGCTTACCTCGTAAGCATAAGGCCCTGGGTTCAATCCCCAGCATGGCAAAAATAAATAAATAAATAAATATTACATTTGAATAGACATAAGTCGGAGAATATTTTTCCAAACTGTTCAATTGTCTTATTGTACGGAAAAATTACAGCTCCATCTTTATTTATTTATTTCTAAATGGAATTTTATAACAACCAATGGTTTTTTTCCTCTCAGATTGGCAAGGTTCTTTTGAAAAAACAAAAATAATCATTTGTTGTATTGGTAAATATATGTAGAAACCAATATTTTTATATTTTGCTGATAGGTATGAAACAGTGAAAAGTTTTTATTTAGAAAATATCCTACAGAAACAACTAGATATGTACATTAAAATGTGTGTGAGCATGTGTATTAGATATATATTCACTGAAATATTAATTATAATAGCAATTAATAAAAAATGCAAAAACCATAAAAGTCCAATAGGAGATTTACAAACCATCTCTATCTGAGTCCTATGCAGTGTTTTAAAAGAATATTTAGCACACCTGTAATCCCAGTGAGTTGGGAGGCTGAGGCAGGAGGATCACAAGTTCAAAGCCAGCCTCAGCAAAGGCAAGGCACTAAGCAACTCAGTGAGACCCTGTCTCTAAATAAAATGCAAAAAGATAGGGTTGAGGATGACTCCGTGGTCAAGTGCCCCTGAGTTCAATTCCTGGTAGTTCAATTCCCCCACCCCAAGAAAAAGAATATTTAATGAGGAGAAGCAAAGTTCATAACAGATGCAGAGTGGAAATGGGCAATATGCATATTAGTACATGTCATCTAATTTTTATTGCATAGAGTAAAAAAAGAAGGAAGCTACTAACAATAGTTATCTGTGAGTGGTATAATTACAAAGGATATTTTCTTCTTGGTCTTTTCTATAATTTATGATTTTTTTCTTCTGGTAGTGAGGATTGAACCCAGGGCCACATGTGTGCTAAGCAAGTACTCTACCACGGAGTGACCTTTTATAAATTTATTCCTAATTTTGAGACATGGTCTTCCTAGGTTTCCCATGCTGGCTTGCGACCTCCTTCCTGCTTCAGCCTCCTGAATCATTGGAATTACAGGTATGAGCCACCATGCCTGGCAATCTATGAATTTCATATAGAAAATAAATATTTTATAAACTGAAAAAGCAGCAACCATTTTCAAAAGCCATTGCTCTACTCTCCTGAAAATTGTGGGCAGCAACTTTCAGAGCCATGAGGTGGATAGGAGATGGGGAGTCAACTGTGGACATGACCTTGTGGGAGGTCTGCATTTTAGAGATGAAGGAACTGAAGCTCCCACTACCATGGTGACCAGTAAGAGAGATGGGTCATGGATAGAGTGCCGTGTCAGACATTCTCAAAGACAACACAGAGCTGAATGTAGGAGGGTTGTTTTTTGATTTTTGATGTTATGTTTTCTTTAAAAACAAGTGTTACAAATGTAATCAAGGCCTGTTGTAGTCTTTGGTTTAAAAAATAATATCTGAACTTTAGTTACATGGTCCCCTGTTGTGCCTCTGGGCATCCTCAGCCTAAAATATACCCTAGTTTTATTAAATTTCTGGCTTCTTTAAAAGCAGGTCTTCTGGCTCAGTATACCAGAAGCATTTTTAAATGCTGGAGGGCAAGACTTTTTTTTAAAAAGGCTATACTCACGTTGGATTTATGAAAATCATCCCAGACATGCCAGAACCATAGAACACAAAGGCAGGCTCCTTTCTCCCTCACCCCAAGCCCTGTCCCCTCTATAAGAGGACTACAGGTCACATCAATATTGGTTGACAGACATGATGAATGTCAGCTTATGCCTGCTGGTATGGATTAAGTCCACCTGTGGTTTGTATGTGTTACATCCAGTATCCTCACCCTCCATTACCCAGGTACCACCATAAAAGTTTGTCACCCATGCTTGGCAAATTTACTTGAACCAATTCATGACTCAGTGGCTGTCAAGGTCATATTGCTCAGCGGAAAGAACTCTTGGAGGCAAGAGACAAGGGTGCCATCTGTCCTACACTGCTGGCGGGGCCAGTCACTTCCTAACCCTTTGCCACTCTACTCTGAGACACCAGGAGGTCACAGACATTTGGGAACAAAGCCTGAAGCTTTTCTAATGAGGATTTTACACATAATAATATTGTTTTTTTCAAGGAAAATCTTGTATTTTTGATGGAAAACAAGCTTTACAACATGTATCCAACATTTTTCTATCAGTAAATTCCACAACTTCCAAGAGATAGGAACTCCAACTCCATGATAGCATGGTCCTTAAGACAAGTGCCCATGCTGGGAGAGATCTGATTTAAATTCTGGTACTTTCTCCAAACTCTACCCCCTTTTCCATCTCTGCTCTAAACTGTAGGAAGGAAGTTTTATGTCTGCACACAGAATTTATAACTCTTACAAATTTTCAGCCAAACAGACCATAAAACCATTCACCATTGCAGTGATGTTTCTTAATACAGAGTGGAGAGTTAGTAATTTAAAAAAAAAAGATAATCATGGCCCCAAGAGTGCAAAGGGACTAAGGGACTAATAACTATTAAGACATTAATTTAAAAACAAACAAAAGCAATAATTTTTAAAAGTACAACTTACTTCTCCCATATTGTATCAATGACATCAATACCTTTTCTTGAGGTCTTTGTATGTATTTGATCAAATTATATAACTTCTGAACCATCTCTAAAATGTAGATAATAAAGCATACTTCTTAGGACTTTTATGAGAATCAAATAGGATTCATGCAAAGTGGTTCTGATCTTCAGTTAATAATTGTAGCTGTTACTATTATTATCTCGTTGTTACACAGGTAACAGCAGTTCTGTCTTGTAAGTTTTCATATGTTTAGTTGAAAACAGAAGGCTGGGGATATAGCTCAGTGGTAAGGGGTGTGCTTGGCACACATCGGGTGCTGGATTTGATTCCCACTACACATCTGAGCATGTGTGCATGCACACACACACCCACACACACACACACACACAAAAGAAAAACAGTAAAATGCCTGTAGATGACATGGACCAATGAGCATCAAAATCTTAGCATAGTTATTCATGTTTTAAAACTGAATATAAAATATGTTTTAGGCAATATGTTAGTGCCTTGGACACCTAATATCATTTAATTCCTACTATAATGCTGAAGTCATGTTTTTCAAGGAAGGAAAGATAGATCCAGCAGAGTTAAAAAAAACTCTTTTGAGTCACATAGCTAATAAATGACAAAGCAGAAATTCAAACCTAAGTTCATCTGACTCAAGCTCATGTTTTTGTTCCTTCCTATATTACTGCTCACTCTGAAGGTCAGTCCCTAGGCCATACACAGGGACCTCATTGTTTTAGTCACCTTAATGTGTCTGGCATGCTTCAGATGCACAATCCATATCTGAATGAAAGTGGGAAGGAAATAAATCTTTAAGCTACTTTCTTCACATCCTTGCCATGGACTGCACAGTTGCCATGCTTACCTGAATAGTGAATGGAACAGGCTCTTGCCACACTCTACCGTCCACAACAAAGCCTTGGTTTGTCCCATCCGTGGCCATGAAAGTAAAGTGGTCAATCTGGGAGTTGCCTCCAGAGTGCTGATAGGCCACATTCCTGCTGTCCACATCCCACTGTGTGAAATTGTGTTGAAGCAGTACTGTTCCCTGCAGGTAGAGCTGGCCATGCTGTGGGAGCTGGACCAGGAGGAAGGTGAGATTCTCTGCAGGAGTGTCAGGGTCAGTCAGCTGGAGGAGGTCCGGAGAAAGCAGGCCCATGGTCCCTTCAGCCAGCCTCAGCCCCTTGTTCCTGGTCACCACAGGCAAGGCTCTATCTACAGTCTCCAGTGTGATCTCAAACACCCCGTGCTTGGTCCACAGTCCATTGCTGACGATGAATCTGGCAAAGAGAGGCAAGGCAGCCTTCAGCATGGATTCTTGTGTCACCATCTACTGGAATGAAATGATAATAATACACACCTTTACTAAAAGATATGTCATATTGTGACTCAGAAGAAAAACCAAGGGCAGATCTTTCAGAAAATGCCTTTCTATCATTAAACCAGCTACTGGGTAACACATAAATTGACCATTCTATGACCAAGTGTATTTTCTCAGAAAGTTGGTGATAGACTCTTGGGATGGAGAAGATAGGCTTGTCACTGCTTAGTGTTGTTCCTTGACCCAGATAGGAATTACACACAGCCAACTATACCCATTACAGGAGCTTTAAGAATATGCTCATCTATTTAAAACTTTGCAATTGTACTTTTTCATGGAAATGTAATAAGTTAAACTTTTGAGACTGATAGTAGGGGAATCAATATAATGAAGAGTTTAATAGGCTGAATTTGCTTAACTCATTCTATTTGTGTTTTCATGGTAAATCTCTTAAAAGAAAATCACATTAATCAGCCATGTAATCTTACCTAATTCATCTCCCCTTTCTGGTCCCCATTTTCCCTGTTCCATAAATTTTATGGGATGAGTCGGATGATCACCAAGTATAATCTAATTCAACAATAATAGGAGGGGTTCTCATTTCTTATGGTTTGCATGTGCTTCTACACATGCTCCTTTTAAAATGTATAGAAATCAATAAAAAATAAAATATTTTGAAAAAATGTATAGAAATCAGAAAAAGAATATGTAGGAGTCAGAGTAGACAAGGATTCTTTCCCTGATTAAAAGAGGTCCAGAAATCATGAGGCAGGTAGGAGATGGACTGGGACTTGAACCCAGATCTTCTGATCAACACTTTGCTCTCATAGTTTCTAATAAATGCTGGTTTAGCAATCTACCAAGAAAGAGTTGTGGCACCTGAGCACCAATGCAAAATTAAAAAGAGAAAGCTGAAATGATACATTCAAGGTAAGCCAATCCTCTTACAATCTTGGTCTTGTGACACCATAATGTGCTTTTCATTATTTTGATCAATAAATCACACTCTAACCACTGCAATCAGACTCACAATAACACTAATTTAAATGATCTTTATAACATTTCAATGTAGTATTTAAATTTCAAAGAAAATTGAGTAGTATGAAATTATACAAACAACAATATTAAAACTCCAAAAAGTTAGGAAATCATTACTATCAGATGAGATTGATAAATTTACCATAAACGAAAGAAATGTACTTAGAATTAATCATAGAGTTGTACATTGTTATGGTTAGGATCTGAAATGTCTCCCAAAGTCTCCTATGTTCAGAGATTGGACTTTGGGGAAGTGGTTAGATCATGAAGGCTCTGACTTCATTAGTGGATTAATACATTGATGGCTGAATGGACTACTGGAAGGTGAACCGTATTGGAGGAAGTAGGTCACTGGGGATGTGCTGAGGAAGGGCTCCCTCCTCTCTCTCTCTGCTTCCCAGCTATCATAAACTGAGCAGCTTTCCTCTGCCCATGTCCTGCCATGATGTTATGCCTACCTCAGGCCCAGAGCAATGAAATCAGCTGACCATGGACTGAACCTCTGAAATTATAAGCCTAGAATAAACCTTTCCTCCTTCAATTGTTCTTTTCAAGTATTTTGGTCACAGAAATGACAAGCTGACTAACACTTCTTATTAGTTTTTCCTCCATGTACAATAGTTGCTAGAAATATTCATGAAGGATATACTCTTATATTCCAGTCATGTAAGCATCTTTAAAAAATATTTTACTGTAAGATAACATTAAATGATATAAAAATGTCTTTAGAAGTTCTTTTTTAACTAGAGAAAGCATGGGTTATATTTACTTTACTAACCTAACAAATTATTCTTTGCAACTACGTCTCATCCTTCAGGGTTTGAGGGTTGTTGCTTTACTTTTGACCATGAGGAACCGGGCACCAGACCAGGGGAGCACAGCAAGTGACCCAGTCTGCTTGATAAGGAGCCCAGGAGAAGAACAATTAGACAAAAAGTAAAGGGAGACAAGGCTGAGTACAGATTTTGCTTTGAAGGCTAAGCTAAAGTTTTTGAGCTTTTTAAATTACTTAGTTACTATGACTGCTTACAAGGAAAACATGATGTGATACATAGAAAAAGGAATTTATGTCCCAAAGTTAAAATTGCTAAGTGAAATATAATAAATAAAGTAAAATTTTGACATTTCACACACCTAGACTTGTAAGGAATATGACATTTTTTCTTTTTTTATTTATAGCATCACTTGTACAGTTTGAATAAAGATATTTAATACCTTCAGAATTTTAGACTGAGCAAAATCATGTAGTTTCCTTAAAACAAATCAATCAGTTTCCTCTTTTGTAAAGCTAAACCTTTGATTAACATGTTCTAAGCAGATTGTACAATGTTGTTACTGGAGCAAGACGTGTTTATAAAGTTCATTTTTTACGAAAAAGAAAAAATGCACCTAATATCTGTGTGTTCTTGAATATTTTTACTTCAGTCACTTTGACAGTTTCAAAGATCAAGGAATATGCATATTTAGAGATAAAAAAATAATGCTCTATTTCTCGGCTTTTCATGGAGCACTGCCTTAATTCTATTTTTTCCTGTTACTTTTTCATATTCTCTCTTCCCCTTAAATCCTATTATGTGACCCAGGACAAGAAGGTGGCTAGGCATCTCCTCAAAGCCTCCAAGTTCTTCTTTTCCACTTTAATCCTCCTGAAATATGTTTTACACCTCCTGTTTCACAAATAAAGTGGCTCTGTATTCTTTACTAGATCCCTATTTCAAATGTGCCCTGGTAGAGAGTTTTAAATCAGCCATTGATAAGGTTTAGCACCAATGATGCAAAGGACTTGCATTTTTAGTATTGTCATTAACTGTGGGGTTAAAGACTTTGTGCTCCATTAAGTGTGTCAAATGTCAACAGAGAAGGAAGGAGAAGAAAAAGTAAAGGGTGGAAAGACAGAGAGATTCAATGTGAACTCAGGTGAATACTAGTGCTCCGTCTAAGGTGGCCATTTTTAATACCTGACTCTGACTTTCCTCTTTGGAGACTTAGTTCTGAAAATGTCCTTTGAGGATGGGTTCCTCAAAGCTCTGGGACAGGACCACTGCATTTACTCTTTGTGTGTGTGTGTGATTTCTATGAGGGCACTAAAGCTGTCTTATAACCCCGGCTGTCCATCTCAAACTCCTCTCTGCCTTATAACTCGGATGTGACCACACTGGAAATAGGCAGCCTGCCATCAGACAGATGGGAATGAGGGCAAGCAGGCCAGGGACCCTGGAAGGGTAAGAAAGATGTTTACTAAGGCCAGTGCTCCCAGCTGGGACTCCGAGGCAGCTGTCTGCACTGACCTAAAGCTAATAAGCCAGGGGTGAAAAGGATGCAATTTCTAAACATGACTGGATCAAATACATCATTCCACTTTCATGAGTAACAATGCAAACCAATCCCAGGCAGAGAGACATTATCAGAGGGAGAGACAGAGTGACTGGTTATGGTTGGCTTCCCAGTCAAAATGAAGCTAGCAGAGCAAGTGAAACAAGGTCAGTGCTGCTGTTGTCTGTAGCAGTCAACCAGATGATCTTCTAAAAGCTGCACCCCTGCCCGATGCACATCTTGTCAATGTATTCTCCAGATTTAAAGCTGTGCTGGTATCCACGCTGGGTGAGGACACTGGTAGTGTAGAGGTAGCAGCTCCTTCTGTGGGTCTGTTTTGTTTAATTCCCTTATTGCACACCCCTCGCCCCCCACACACACACCAGAGGGATGCAGCCAAGATGACCACCATTCTCAGGAAATTTGGGGAATGACTCTCCGATTTGTCTGGGGTGTCTGCCTGGTCTGATTTCACCATTGCCACAGTGCTTTCAAGCTTTCTGCATTTCCTGGCATTAGAGTTGGCTGAAGAATCTGCCATCTGTCATGGCATTTAAAAGATAAAAATGGAATCATAAACAGTGCCAGCTTCTCAGAAAAAAAAAAAAGTCCAGCCGGCATGTCAAAATGGAGGACATTAGCATGTTCTTTTAGTACCCGGCTGCCAGCAGCTGAAGTCAGCTTGCTAATCACTTGGTGTCATCTGTCCTAGAACATGCTGCCAAATCTCTCTTCCAGGCCAGCAGCACCAAACAATGCAGGGGAAATTTATGATTCACAAAATATTTTTGCAGAAGGTAAAATCTGACCATTAAACTCCCCTGTTTAATTAATGCTGCCATATCTTACGTTCAAAAGGAAGGGGGAAAAATCCTCTGCCACAGAATTTATCTCTTCTACCCAGCCAAATTCCTTGCCAAATTTAACAGCAAGCAACATAAATTTAGGTGATTAGATTGGTTGCATATATTTAATTTTTAAAAAGCACCACGATCACACTTTCATTAAAACAGGCTTTCGGCTTTGGTTTAGCGCCACTTGACAAACAACACAGCAGTCCATGATTGGGTTAGTGAAATGACAAGATTAAAAAGCGGGTCTTGGGCAGATGCTAGGCTCTTCCCTTATAAATATGTAAAACTGCTGGCCAAAACCCAGAATGACACATTGAGGAGGTTCCTTTGCACAAACTCAGAGTCTCCTCAAATCTTTGGTACAATAAGGTAGGATGGGAAGAACTCTCCACTGGAAATGAACCCTTAGCCCCAAACTCAGCTCTGATACTCAGTTATGTCAATTAAGGTGGCTTCCTTTGTCTCTTGACACTGGTTTTCTCACGCATGAAATGGTAACAACTGAGTCTCTCCCAAGGTAGGGGTGTGAGGCTTAAGGGAAATAAAGCACAGAGCAGAGGCTGGTGCACTGCCTGATGTGCTGCAGATGTTCAAGCAATGCTGGCTTCTTACATGTAAACCAAGGGACAGCTCTTAGTCTTGGTTTGTTTCTCCCTGTATCCCTGTTTCCTGATCTTGAGTCATCTCAAGACCACCATCATAATTTTTTCCACAGGCCTGTACCCCCAATCCTTACACAAAGAGATTTTATCTTCTAGCCTCACCATTTTTTTAGAACCTAGCCTTTATTTCTCAACATCTGTGCATATTCACTCATTGGCTTCACCAGCAGGACACTGGTTTCTTCAACAGTCATTAATGTCTTCAGCAGACTCTCCTATGGGCATTGACTTGGGGGAGCAGGAATGGAGTAAAGCAAGAAGTTCCAGAAACGGGTGTAAAACTAAAAGCCTTGGATCTGATATTCATGTGTTAAGCCAAGAATCACCTGCCTCCATCAGCAAGGAAAAAAAGAATAAGTACTTCTCCTCTCTGTAACTCCTTGCCTCCTTCAGGACCATGCTTGATATGGTAAAGACAGGAGGTAAGAAGGGGGTCAAGGAAAGACTAAAATAGTGAATGACAATAGTCACAATAAAAGCACTATGACAGCAGCTATTACCTTTTCAGTTCTACCTAGTGCCAGGTACTGTTTTACATATAAGGTCATTTATACCTGTATACATGATTTGGTTAAGACAGTGTTGAACTGAATGATTATCTACTTGTTAAAGGACATTTGTCAAGACATAAAAGAAGATATTTGTTCAGCTTCCCTGGATATTTTGTTAGTTCAACTGTTGGACTATCCAGATCATCTTTCAGAAATTACTTTAAATACTCAAAAGATGAAGTCATCTTTACTGACATCTAGAAAGTACTTATCACTGTGATCTATTGAATGTAGAAGAGTAGATGCCAGAGAGGAGTGGTATTTGAACATGGACATGCCAGTAGTACTTAATAGTTTATGGGAATACACTGAATAACATAGTAGTTTGCTACATTTATGTCATTTTATAATGTTCTTTAGAAGGTTGTATTGGACATGGTGAAAATTGTACTGGATGCCAGAAGCCCCGTGTGTATGGCAGACAAACCAAGGCTCTCAGACTCTCCTTCCTTAATCTGTAAAATTCAGGGTGGATTATGTTCCCCAAAGGCTAGAAAGATTTCCCAGCCCTCACCACTGCCTGGGGTCTGCACTTTGTCAAGAACCTCAAGTCTGGTCAGCTTTGAGAGCTGCTGGATGATAGATCTTCTCGAGTTTCTCCTGATTCATGTGACTTGAAACAAATTTTTAAATGCATATACATTTTCATTAATGTTGTATCTTTGCCTTTTCACCAGATCGTTACTCATCCCAATGATTTATTTGATATTGAATCCTTGAACAGGTGCAGTCTCCAATTATAACATTGTTTCTGTGGGGAAACATGATCCACTTTGTGACAACATGATTTATGATACAGTTATGGGAACACGTTGTGTCAGAAGTCAGTGTCTGCTTATGCCAAACTTATTACGCTAATAAATGCCTTTCCTTCAGATAGAAAATATACTCAAAAAATGGGGGAAATTATTTTTCTATGTTTATCCTTAGCTGGGACCCTCAATTCTTCATGCTCCCACTCACAGAAGAGCTTGCACTTGTATCTGCTTATTGCATTTATTCTTCAGCAACGGGCCCTCATTTCTTGTGTTGCTGTTGTCATTTTAACTGTGAGCCTTCACCTTTCGCATAGCGAGGCAGGAGAAGAGACATAGTTATGATCGAGCTGGAGAAACACTCAGTTTTGCTTACTGTTTTTTTTTTAAATAAATTTTAGCCGGCTGTAGTGGCGCACGCCTGTAATCCGAGCGACTCGGGAGGCTGAGTCAGGAGGATCACAAGTTCAAAGCCAGCCTCAGCAACTTAGTGAAGCCCTAAGCAACTCAGTGAGACCCTGTCTCTAAATAAAAATACAAAATAGGGCTGGGGATGTGGCTCAGTGGCTGAGTGCCCCTGAGTTCAATCCCTGGTTCCAAATAAAATAAAATAAAAATAAAGTAAAATAAATTTTACAGTATGTATTTAAGGTATACAACATGATGTCATGAGAGACGTATATATAATAAAAGGGTTACTATAAGGAAACTCATTAACATATCTTCTTTTCTCTTTCTAAGCATTAATCCAAAGAAGAGGTTCAGAGAACTTTTCGGGGGTCTCACCTGAAGCTGTCACTGGGCCCAGCTGCCGCGCTCTTGTGTATGTAGCAAACCATCTGCCCTGCTACGTCCATTTGGCTGAAGCTTGTAATGGGGACCCCGGGATAGCGGACATATTCCACCTGGCCGTACCGCGGTGGAGAGGTGATGGCATACAGCAGCTCCTCAGGCCTGTCTGTTCCGTCCACAGCTAGAAGAGTGGTGGTGGTCAAGAACCCTCTGTCACCTTTAGATACCACAAGTGGTTTTGCAAGAAGGACAATATCACCTGCATGGCAGAGAGGCTGTGGTCAAGAATCCTACATAAAAACACAGAATGTTCAAAGCAAAGGGAAAAGATGAAGACCTGCTGCCAAAACACACACACAGGAAAGTTCATGTAACTTTTTTTTTTTAATTTTTTTGTACTGGGAATTGAACACAGGCATGCATAACCACTGAGCTACATCCCCAGCCTGTTTATTTTTTATTTTGAGACAGAGTTTCACCATGTTGTTAGGGCCTCACTAAGTTGTGGAGGCTGGCTTTGAACTTGTGATCCTCCTGCCTTAGCCTCCCAAGCCACTGGGACTACAGGCAGGTACCACCACACCTGGCTGATGTAACTATTATAAATAAAAGAATTAGCAAAAGAAATGAGCAGGCATTTCATAGAAGAGGAAACACATGTGGCCAATAAAGATATAAAAAAGATGCTCAATCTCATTAATAATTGTGGAAATACAAACAAGATCACAATCTATTGCCATCTTATAGCTCTCTGATGAGCAGAGATGTACAAGTCTGATAATATTAAGTATGTTAAAAGGATATAGGTCAAAATAATCTTACATACCATGGTGGAGGGAGTGTAAGTTGATACATTATTTGCAACTATTTTGTAGAGTTAGTTATTCACATACACCTTGGCCTTGCCATTGCACTCCAGTGGTGTACTTGAGGACCCTGGCATGTGAACCTTGGGAGACATGTACAGAAATGGTCATTGTGCTCTATTTGTATTGAAAAAACTGGAGACAACCAGTTCACTTTTCACTTTTGAAAAGGCATTTGTTGTTTCAAAACAAAACAAAAAAAGTGGATATATAAAACAACTGTGGTCTATTCATACAACTGAATGAAAAGTGCAGTAGAAAAATGAATGGACTACAGCTACCCACTGCAACACAGATGTACTTGGTGAACATTTTCTAGTTGTGTGACTAGGTCAAGAAAACTATAAGAAAAAATTAGAAGATAACACAAATTCAAGATGGTGGTTGTCCTGGAAGATGGGAAGAGATGTCTGTTATGGCTAATATTTCAGGCCGTCTTGTGTGGTGGTTGCACACACGTTCATTGTATATTTTAAAAAGGTTTGTTTATACACTTATGTCTATAACAGGATTATTCACAATTTATAGAAGGTGGGAATAACCCAAGTTATCTCCATGGATGAATGGAGAAACAAAATGTGATACATGCATACAATGGAATATTATTCAGCCATAAAAAGAAAGGGGATTCTGCCATATGGCTACAGCGTGGATGAACCTGACAGCATAAGGCTAAGTGACACTAGCCAGTCACAAAAAGACTAATACCGGATGATGTCACTTATTCATAGAAATAAACAAACAAATGGTGGTTGCCAGGAACCAGGGGAAAGGAAAATGGGGAATTTATTGAGTATGGAGTCTTAATTCAGCAAGAGGAAAACATTCTGGAGATTGGATACATAACAATATGGATGTAATTAATACTACTCAACTGTACATTCAAAAACAGCTAAGATTGTACATTTTAAAGTATTTTAAAGAAAATGCATAAGCATGATTATTAGAGAGTACAGAAATGGATCATGCATGAACCAATGATATTTGCCTGAGATCCATTAAAAACAATTGTATCTGAACAGAATTTCTCCTTGTATTAGGCACAGGACTAAGGGTGCTTACATGTTCATAATTATCTTGGTTTTTTTTTTTTTTTTCTTTCTTTTTTCTTTTTCTTTTCTTTTTTTTGGTGGTGCTGGGGATTGAATCCAGGGCCTTGTGCTTGCAAGGCAAGCACTCTACCAACCCAGCCCCATAACTATCTTGAGAGATAGGGTAATGTCATGCTCCCCAGATCATAAATAAGGAAACTAAGGTATAAAATGCTACGTACCTTGCTAGTGTCTACAAAATTAATAAAAGGTAGAGATAGAATTTGTACTCAAGCCATTTGAAATAAGAGCACAAACTTTTTTTTTTTTTTTTTTTTGGTACTTGGGATTGAACCCAGGGGCACTCTACCACTGAGCCACACCCCCAAACCTATTTTGTATTTTATTTAGAGACAGGGTCTTACTGAGTTGCTTAGTGCCTTGCCCTTGCTGAGGCTGGCTTTGAACTTGCGATCCTCCTTCCTCAGCCTCCAAGCCGCTGGAATTACAGGTGTGCGCCACCGTGCCCAGCCAAGAGCACAAACTCTTAAACACAAAATTGCTTTGCTCTTTCTCTTTTATATGTGGGGACTTCTGTGTCAGTACTTTAAGGTGAATATCCAAAAGGAAAAAATACATAAATACCAACCCATTTCTGGATTGAAAAATACAAATGGCCAATAAGATTTTGAAGATAGTCAATCTCATGAGAAAACAATAACAAAAAAAGGAAAAATAAAATTAAACATCAAGGTGATATAATTTTTTCCTTGCTCTGTTTAATGAATTCAACTGTATCCTTTACTGCTAAGGAGTGTGTCCTAGCACTTTCAAAGAGAAAAGAGTGATAACCTCCACCTTTTTTAGTTTCAAAGTTCCTTTTTGTTATTTCTTTAATGTAAAAACACATTTGTTTTACTGCCTTTCATGTTATTGCATAGGACATATTTTTCTTTGAAACTCTATTTTCACATGATAATGTGTTTTCTGAAGATAAAACTAGAGTTATCACATCAAGTTGGTAAGATTTTAGTTAAAGCAAGAAGTTTTGACCATTTCATTAGCCTGTGTAGCTGTCATAGTGAGCAAGGCTGGATTTCTAATAGGAAATAGAATTGGCTGCTACTTGAACCTCATAGAACCTCATAGAACCTCATAGAAGCAGGTGAGGAGTTACAGGGTTGAATGGTAAATGATGGAATTTCAGGAATGAAGGATGAAAGGAAGAAAGGGAATGAGGGGACAGAGAGGAAGGAACAAAGGTTGAATACCTGTAGCAGCTCTTTTACAGTTATAAAATATCCTTTTACCTTTTCCCATGTCCTTGATGATGATGTGACAGTCAAATGCAGGTGACCTGTTGTTACCATCCCAGAGGTAGAAGGTAAAGCTATCTTGATTCTGGGAGTCCACTGCCCCTGTATGTGTGTATCTCAGCAAGTTCAGATCCACTTCCTCCTGGGTGCATTTCATGCCTGGGGAGATAGTGACCCAGCTTCTCCCTATCTGAAAGGTGCCAGAATTAGTCACCTGCCTTTTTTTCCCCCAGCTGAATTAGTGACTATTTTAACATATTCTCTGAAAACTTCCAAAAAAAATAATATTTCAGGGAAATTTCAAAATACATTTTGCCATGTTACTTTGTTATTCTATTTTCAAAGAAACATATTAAAATAATTTTAAATCTTGGCTAAAAAACTAGTTTCAACCAAAGGACTTTTGACATAGTCATGTGACAATTTAATAGCATTGACTCTTTCAAGGTATTTATCATAAGCAATCATAGCTGATTAAATATTCCAATTAATGAGAGCAGGTGGGTAATCGAGCTGCTGGAATGTGTTCTTTAGAAATTAGATGTGTTTCTTTTGGAGTTCCCTTCTTTAATTCATATCATTGTACAACTAATCAAACCTATTTTTGCAAAGTGGTTCATTACTAGGCTTCTCTGATAAGACAAAAATAGAATGAATGCATTTATTCTCTAGTCCATTTTTCCAGTTTTACTGAAGCCTGAAGAAAATGATCCAGATCCCAATCACTCCCTACATTTATATTCTAAATCAGCAAAAAATATAATCTGCAAATATCACATGTACTATTTTTAATCAGAATCTTCTAAAAAACCAGCCAACATCAGTTAAGCACATATTCTGTATGGCTTGGTATAGAAATTGTGGCATTTTTCAATTTAAAGAGGTTCTTATGCTGGGGAGTTGGTTTACAACGGAGAGTACTAAAAAGTGAAATAATAAACCTTATTAATAATCCTATTGCTGCTTTCTTAAGACATGTACATGACATTCCCTAAGAATTGCTCTTGAAAAAGTAATTTGATATAACTGAAGAAATTGTCATTTTTAAATTTTACAGTATGAACTTACATTGCATTTTTCTTGTCTGACTTAAGTAACTAAGACAGAAACTTGAATCATTCACCTTTTATTTCCCTTCAATACGTTATTCCAGATTCCTGGCTTCTAGCAGAGGAGCTCCGTCCTGCTCTTTCCTCACTGCATTGCCCCTTCTCTCTTTCATTCTACTTGATAAGATTTCTTCCTCTTTAACACTCTTGCCTATCTGATGCTTGCAACATACGTTCTGCCCCAGGGCTCATGGGTGAAAGTTAATTAAATTGTAATAGTTAAGCTCAGTATTCATTTCCATAATAAAATCTATTTGCAAATACATTTTTCAAGCAGATTCTTTTTCTGGCTTTAAACTAGACAGCCTAAAGTTCTATTTAACGTTTCCTCTTTGTAACCTTGTCCAAGCAAAATAAATACAGAAAACCACATCTTTTGCTCTCTCTTGCCTTTACCAAACTCTTCCCTTACACCCCCAAATGGGAATTTGACCCAACAGAGTCATCTTCAGGCCATAAAGAGGAATAAAATAAGAACTGGACTCAAAATGAGAAAAACTAAGGAAAGCCAACAAGAAAACATGGTCTCTTGAGAGAGTCCAGGAGGCCTGGAGTCCTGATCCCCAGCCTTGGCGAGCCCGAGGGAGGTGCGAGAGAATGGTGGGGAGCCCTACTGGGAATCTGAACCCATCTGGATTTTCACATATCCAAAACAGTTCAGTTCCCAAGCCACCCAAATGTGTGAGCTTTCACTGCATTTCTGCTTCATTACTCTTCAAAATGAAATAAGGACCCAGCTGTACCTCAATTTAAATCAGCGATTGCTCTTCACTCTGATTCTCTATGGTGCCCACACTCTAAGACGACCAAGCTGTTCCACACAGAAAGCATTCTCGCTTTTTTGGAGGACTGTGCCCACATTAGGTTAAGAGTTAAGCAGTCAGTCGAACCATCACACTGGGCATGGCTAGTGGTCATTGCTCGTCTTAATCCACTATTCAATAGACATTTTGGCAGATTACTCTACACACCTTCTCAAGTGACTGATTTATAATCTGTGTTGGTCTAATCCTTAAGAACCATTCACACATTCTAAATAGACTGAAATCTGACTATTCTAGGACTAAAGTGAAACAAGGAGGTATGGTCAGATCACAAACAAGCAGTTGGAAGAGTTAGCAGCAGAATACAGGTGACTTTCCCCTAGGATCCCCTAACGTTTCCATGCTTATTCGCTTTTCATGAAAGCATGTAGTTTCCAGACACAAATCCAGGAATGTAAATTCATTGTGTCATGCAGTTTACTGAATTCAGGTATGGCAGTTGTTACAATCTGACAGATGTTACTAGGGTGTGATGACCTCCACGTGAAGTTTCTGCCCAATGTACTTCTTGGTTCAAGATGTTGCTCACTGGAACCTTCACTTGAGGACATTGGGGTGGTAAGGGAAAGTGGGACTGAAGAATAAGGGCACCAACCCTGGCCTTTAAGTTCATCTCAGACAGAACACAGAGCAATTTGGTACATTTATAGCAAGCTGTTTCCCTAGAGATGAGACAGGATTGTCACTATTGGGAGAGGAGGATGAAGTTTGGAAATGAAGTGTGAAATCTCCCTTTGATGGGACTCATTGAAAAGGCAGGAGGTGATAACCCTAAGATAAGGTCTGGAGTCCATGGGGGCTTGAGCCCTGAGCTTTGCTCTCTCAGGTCCCTGCACTACAGTGTCAAGGGACAGAGGCTTCATTCATTAGGGGATGAGAGCAGAAGGAGCTGGAAGCAGCCCCTTCAAATTTGCCTAGGCCTAATTGTCATTAAAAAAAATCAAATTTTTCATCTTTCTGAGAATGATCTGGAACTTAACTGAGAGAGAGAGAGAGAGAGGTTGCTGGTAGATTTGAAGGAGTTTTGTGATTGAGATGGTGGATGCTAAAGAGAAAAGTTACATGGATCATAAGAAAAAATTCTGGTGGGAATGCAAATATCTCAGAAAATGCTAGATTCTTCAGAACCAGACAACTTCCTTTACCTGGTAATTTCCTCCCTTAGAATTTAGGGATGAGCCCTGGGGAAGGGAAGCAATAAAGAACTTAACATTGGTTGAATTTACCCTGAGTTGACTAAGAAAATTTAAAAGAACATGAGTTTACCCTGGTGTAGGAAAATTCAATTTTCTATTTCTGGGCAAAAATATGACTGAGAATAAATTCAATTACACAAATGTGTATGTTGAGAAAATGTATACCTACCATATTAGTTTCAAAAAATAAACCTTAAAAACCACTAACCTTAAGCTGAAGTTGTCCATGTTGAGGAAGCCTTTCAAATAAATAGTAAATCTTCTCCCTGGGTGAGTCTTTGTCTATGGCGGAAAGAACAGCGCTAGAAATAATACGAGTATCTCCCATATTCATTTCAATTTCAGCCTTCCTATAAAAAGGGAAAAGGCTGGGTTGGTATGAAAATGGAAGCTGTTCTTCTAACAGGGGATACTTACATTGAGTCTTACAGTTCCCACCCTTCAGCAATTGAGGAAGGATTTTCAACAGCCAAAGTGCTGAGAATGAAGCACAGATATGAAACAGGCCCTCATTTCACTTAACATGTGAAAGTCTAAAAATAAATGAGACAGCAGCCATAATAGGGTACCACATAATTAAAACACTTTGAACTGCTAACATGTGTAGAACTTATAATTTTATAAGTAAAAATTCAGTTCATAAAATGATTGTTTCTAACATTTCATTTGACACTCACCACAACAGCTCCATGAAGTACGTGGGCCAGGTATTATCATTGTGATTTTATAGACAGAAGCTTACTGAAAGAGATCAAGTGACTTATACACAGTGTTCCAGTACCCTTTGTGACAGGCCACTCTGGGTTTGGTGGTATTTAGGTAAGCTGGGGGCCTCTATAATACTCTTCCTCTCTGAAGTTATATTCTGGTAGCCTGTGTTCTCTTTATCATGACTCATCTCTCTGCCCAGTGCTTGAGCCACCAGGTTAGCTGCTGGCATCTTGAACAGCCGTCTGGCACAGCAAGCAGGCTTGGGTGGGAGCAGCTGGTGCTTGTAGCCTGGATGCTGCTGCTGTGGTTTTTGCAAGGCCACGATGGTGCTGCTGCTTCTACAGCCAATATGGCCACTTTCCCTAGTCTCATCCAAGGGGAGATCTCCTTCCACCAGTGTTTCTAGCTCTCAACCATGGACATAATACATGCCCACCTTGCCCATCCTGAAAGCCTTGTTTCTGAGAAATATTGAGATACATGAATTACTTGGGCATCAATGAACAGCCTGCCAGTCCTCTGCTGAGAAGCCAAGGTCAGGACACCTCAGTTCCAACCTGAGTTGGGGAGGTTTCTTGTCCATCCAGGACTGATATCCTCCTTAGCAGGAGGAGGAGACTTTGGCCTATCTTTTTACTAAAGAATATTTATTCCATTGTTCTAGAAGGCGAGGAATCTGTTGCATCTGTTGGTTGGGGGCTTATGGAGATTAGTGGTGCCATTTATCAAAAGAGACAGATGAATCCAAACAGGAAGCCAATATGATGAAGACAGGGAATTTGGTAGGAAGAAAGTGTCAGTATTAAATATCAAGAAGAAAAGAGAGTCATAATCTGGGTTACTCTTTAAGAGACCCTGGAAAAAGACTGTGGTATAAGTAATTCATTTGAGAAGTGATCTCAGGAAGCAGGAGAGAGGCAGGAAGTGAGAAAGGAAAAAGGAAAAGACAACAAAGGGTATATTTCCTGAGTGGGCAGTTAGGATTCATCCCTGCTAGGGATCCTTTTTTGTTTTGTTTTGTTTTTCTAAGGGACAGGATCTTGCTATGGCTCACAGGTGGCCCTAACATCTAAGCTTAAGAGATTCTCTTGCCTCAGCCTCTCAAGTAGCTGGAGTGATACACACCAGCTGCTGGGGATCTCCTGAGGAACCATCTAGGATGTCACTCAGATTGTGCTTCTGGAGGATAGGAAGCCAGGACATTTATCTCTTTACTAGCTCCTGATTTAAGGGCTTCCCCATGGTGCTCTCTGCTGGGCCTGGATGTGAGCTGCAAGAGCCGGTGCAGCTCAGAGAAAGCCCTGAAGTAGAAAAGCGGAGCAGTGTGCCATGGGCATCTAAGGTGGGGTGCTGATCGTGAGCAGGGTATGTTCCCCAACAACTATCACAAGAATCACAGGTGGTCTAAGGGGCTGTGACTTAGGGAACCAACATATTAACACAGCACCTAAACCAACCAACAAATGGTCAAATGCTCTAATGGGGTCCAGTGAGGTGAGAAGAGTCACCGGATTTGGTGGGAGAGCCAAGGGTAACTTTTAAGGGAGCAGCTTTGATAGAGTGGTAAAGTTTGGAGACAGTGGACAGAAATGGAAGAAACCAGCACAAGCTACTTTTCCAAAAGAGCTTGGCAGTGAAACGAGTGTGGGACTGGGTTGTCTGTACTCTGAGAATGAAGGTAGTTGCTGGCAATAGTGATGATTATGAACACTCAAGATTGTGCAACATAGGAATAAAAAGTTGTACCCCATTGTGTATAATGAATCAAAGTGCAGTCTGTAAAAATAAAAAATAAAAGATCATGCACAATGTTCTAGTCAGTCTTTCAAGCACTTTTGTATGTTTTTGTTCACTTAATCCTTGCAATAGCTGATGGAAAGGATATAAATGTTATCCCCATTCACAGAGAAATTAGCAGGTAGAAGCGAAGTAGTGTGCACAAGGTCACACCACCACACCAAGGCACATGGTTGAACTGAATCAATCTGACTCCAGCATTTATCCTCCTAACTACTAACCATATCCCTGTGTCTTATTGACAGAAGGAATGAAAAGGGAGAAACTGAAGATGCAGGAGGGGATGAATTATGGAGGATGTTCTAGGAGGAGGCAAGAGGTAATCTACTCAAGGACACATATAGGATAAAGGGGGACTATCACTTCCTCTCCACAAGCGAGAAGGAAAGAAAAAGGAGGAATTTGCAAAAATGATAAACATCTGAGGTGGCAGATATTCCAGTTACCCTAGCCCAATCATTACTCCTTGCTCACCTGTACTAAAACATCACACAGCACACCATAAAAATGTATAATTATTATGTGAATTAAAAATTAAAAAGTATTTTAAAAAGAAAAAAAAGGGATTTTGAAGCAAGGTTCAAAGAGATGTTCAAAAGAGAATTTTGTAGATGTAACTACCTCAGGAAGCTTAGTAGCAAGGATGTGGTCTTCTATTACTAAAATGGGGGTTGATTCATGTGGAACTTGGCAGAAATATGGGAGACCATGAAGTACCAAGATGATGGAAGGAGTGGGATTGATTATTTCCCTCTGTCACTCTTAGTGAAAAGTTTGAGCAGGTCCATTGTGAGGACTGCCTACAGTTACCATTACTACTCTTTAGTTAATCTACATATTAATTGAACTTTGGTGCATGTGTGCCTAGGTTTAAATATTTACTAGCATGTGAATTCTATACTGTATGCTCATTCTTCCTTTTTTATACCTCTTTAGATATTTAGAAGAAAAATCACATAATTAAAGGACTGGTTGTTAAGAGGAGGCTTCATTCACTGGCATTTGCACTAAGTGTTCCAGGTGCCTGTGTGACTGGGGCAAGTTGAGACAGACTGAACTGTGGAAGACTGGCTTCCTTGGCGGGGACAACACTTCCTCTGCACCCAGGATCACAGACGTCACAGAGTTTCATAGAAATCAGGAAGGAATTCTCTTTAGGTGACTTACTTGCTTAGCATTGGTCTCTCATCATTAATCGGGGTGATCTCTACTGAAATGGTTTTAAGGACCTTGTGTTTGCCATCTGACAACTGGATTGTAAAGTCGTCGGCAAAGCTCTCGGATCCGTCATGCACATAGGTCAACCTCATTCCTGGAAAAAGGAGAAAAAAGAAAGCGAATCTTACTTAGGATTGAACCATCCCAATATACATCACAGATAATCTGTCTTTAATCCAAGGAATTGGTATTAGCAAGCATTCATGGGACCAGGGCTGTGACTCACTGAGCAGTTGGCTAGCAAGCACAAGGCCCTAGGCTTTTTCCCCTGCGTAGGGGAAAAAAGGTGTACTAATCAGTGCACTAGGGTGATATGAAACTTGTAAAGTAAAAAGTACCTTCATATCCCATTGAAAATTCTTTATTTTAACTAATTTAGAATTTGACAGTGCCCTTATTTTAAATCAGAGAGAAAAAGATCTATTATTAAGTAAACCATACAACAAAGGTGTCAGTGTTTAAATGAATCAGAAAATTAATTACTTGGGGAAAATCAGAGAGATGTAGCCCTACCTTGAGCCAATCATCAAGATAAAAACTCAAATATAAAAAACCGTATTTAGCTATATTTTTTAAACCTGCCTAATATTCACATGGAAATACAAAAGACCCAGAATAACCAAGTCTTACAAATTGTCGTAACCACTCTGGAAAGTAACAGGGAGATTCCTCACAAAACTTGGAATGGAACCACCATTTGACCCAGTTATCCCACTCATCACTATATACCCAAAGGACTTAAAATCAGCATACTATAGTGATGCAACCACATCAGTGTTTATAACAGCTTAACTCACAATAGCTAAACTATGCAACCAGCCTAGGTACCCTT
The DNA here is from genome assembly GCA_020662805.1 of Glaucomys volans. Taxonomy (NCBI): domain Eukaryota; kingdom Metazoa; phylum Chordata; class Mammalia; order Rodentia; family Sciuridae; genus Glaucomys; species Glaucomys volans. The sequence goes on along the minus strand of JAJEJO010000563.1, from coordinate 322,181 downwards.
CAACAGATAAATGGATAAAGAAAATGTGATATACACACACACACACACACACACACACACACACACACACAATAGAATATTACTAAGCCATAAAGAGAAATGAAATTATGGCATTTGCCAGTAAATGGATGAAACTGGAGACTATCACGTTAAGTGAAATAAGCTAATCCCTGAAAAACAAAGACCAAATGTCTCTCTGATATGTGCATGCTAACTCACAATAAGGGGCATCAGGTAGGGAAGAACAGAAGTATTTTGGATTAGACAAACAAGAATGAAGGGAAGGGAGAAGGATGGGAATAAGAAAGATAGAATGAATTGGACATTTCTTTCCTATGTTCATATATGAATATGAACAACCAATGTAATTCCATATCATGTACAACCAGAAGAATGGGAAGTTGTACTCCATATATGCATATATGTCAAAATACATTCTACAGTCATGTATAACTAAAAACAACAACAAAAAAAGAATAGCCAAGTCCTGAAAAAGAACAAAGTTAAAGGTCTTATATTTCCTATTTTCAAAACTTCCTAAAAAGCCACAGAAATACTCAGAGATGTCCAACAAGATTTATGCAAAGTGTATTTACTGATATGTAACTTTTAATATTGAGAAATAGAAAACTATTGGATATTTTAAAATAGATGGAAGTTGTGTAAAATTATAGCATAGTATATCCATAAGGTAAAACACTGCTGTTATGGAAAACTGCTTTCAATTAATATTTAAAATGGAAGAAAATAATTATAATAACTTATGAGGAAAAAACAAATCATACAATGTGGTAGCAGTTTTATAAGTTTTATGTTTATGTTTATATGTGTATGTTTATGTATGTATGAGAATACACTGAATTTTTAAAATATAGCCATATATAAACCAAGACTAAAATAGAGGTAAAAAAATCTAATTTCTGAAAGTCACTAAAATATTAACCTGAATATTAATTCACATGAATAATTTTTATTTTTATTCCAAATGACTATAGAGTCCAAACTTCATAAAGTGAGGCTATAATACTTATTGAACCTGATAACAAGTAATAATGTTATTTTTAAAAACTGACTTCCTCAAGAGTAAAATTTGAATTATTATTCTTTTTTCCGTTGCCTTAAATTTGAAATAAAGACATATTTGCAATATATATCCCATTTTTTATAGGTTATTGATTTGGTCACAGCGTCAAGATCCAGAATTTATTTCTTGGCAATTGATCAAAACAGAAATACATGAATCAGCTTTTCAAATTCAAATGTGAGATGATGTTGTGCAACTTCTAAAACAAACTTGGAGATAGACATCTCCATTCTAACTAGTACATAAAATAAGCAATCAAGAGACAATTGGGAAAATTGTGAACATTTGCTGTACTAAGATACAGCAAGGGCAGAGAAGGAATGGGTGGGCACCCAGGGGGACGCTGACAGGAAGCTGCATGCTGAAGGTGCATCTGGGCTAGCCCAAGAGGAGATGGACCCTGTAGACTGGGAAAAGAAAACAGGTGAAGAAGGAAGGAGAACAAGAATAGGCAGAAATTCTAAAACTGCACAAATTGGTCACATTTTTTAAAGTAGTTTTATAAGTGGAAAATGGGATAAGATTAGTTTTTTTACAAGAGAAAAAGTAATTAAAAAATAATTCAGGCTGCTATTTCAATGTGTAATTTCCCTAAAGAGCAAATTATCTCCTCAGAGACTAATGAGTCCTTATTATATGTGGTTCTATATTTGTTTCAACTATAGAAGTTTTGGCAGACAAATCTCTTAAAATTTAGTTCCATGATCTCAATAATTTTAAAATGGATTTTTTTATTATTACATAAAAGTTTACACTAAAATACCAAAAATTGCAAATGTCATTTTTAACAGTACTCTAAAAAGTGAAAGAAAACATATTATTGCCTTTCCAATGAGCTATTATTTCTAGCCAGGACTTCATGCCCATCAATAATTCAGAGCCCATAAGTAACCCTAAAGGGATAAAAAAGAAAGTGAATGCTATTTCTTCACTCCCTATTTCTATGATTTATTACTGTCTTTGCTCAGTTGTCACTTTTTAAAAAAAATTTGTTCTTTCTTTATATATATGATATATAATGTATATTATACATATAAAATATATGTTTTAGTTGTAGATGGACACAATACCTATATTTTATTTATTTATTTTTATGTGGCACCAAGGACCAAACCCAATACCTCACACATGCTAGGCAAGTGCTCTACCACTGAGCTACAACCCCAACCCCATAAATTACTTTTTAATTTTTTAAAGTTGACAAATAAAAATTTTATGTATTTGTGGCATACAACATGATTTTCGATTTAAGAGATAAACTTGATATGTATATTATATATACATATACACATGTTGTGAGAAGGTTAGATCAAAATAGTTAACATATGCGTTACTTTATAACTTATTTTGTGCTAAGAACACTTATGATCTACCCTTTAAGCAATTTTCAAGTATACAATATATTTTAGCACCTACAGTCACCATGATGTATAATAAATGTCTTAAACTTATTCCTTCTGTCTAAATGAAATTTTGCATTCTTTGATCGGTATCTCCCTATTTCTCCCATCCCCCAGCCTCTGGTAACCATCATTCTACTCTCCATTTCTATGAGTTAGACTTTTAGAGTCCACAGAGAAGTCCAAATGAAATTATTAAATTAATAGCAACAAATGAATGGAAGTGGGATATGATATACCAGTCTTGAAAAGTTCCATGGAAAAGCTGTGAACAAGTTCCTGCTTCTGGTCAGGGTTGGCTGGCTGCTTATTCTGAGGAGAGTCTTTGCTAAGCACCCTGTTGATGAGGAGACCATGACGTGGTTTCTGAGTGATACTGAACAGTAAAGGGTCCTCAGGGATGTCCAGGTCAGCAGCATTGATGACAGAAGAATCCAGCTCTATCATTTGACCCTCGCACACCTAATAGGAACAAGTCTGAAAAGTCAGCCGTGTGTGCAAATAGAACCTGTCTACTAGTTTCTTTTGACAAACTGCTAAAAATATCATTTGAAGATACCGCATTACAAATTTTCCATTACATTTATATATAATGAGTCCTAAAATGAAATTACTGGTTTAATAGGAACATAAAAAGAAACATCAAATCTATTAATCTACCTCACATTTTTTGAAGATTTTAAAGTACTTTTTATTTCCATGAACACAAAGAACATAATGATTTAAAAAGAACATATTGTTCATAGTTTAAAAATTGGGGGGAAAAGCAACCAAAGGATGCTTACTCTTTAGAAGTCAGAAAAGTTCAGTTGTAAAATCAAATCTAGAACCTTCACCTTCAGATGCCAATCTGTTATTTTAACCTCCTGGGCCTCATCCTTTCTATAATTCTTATGTTTCTAACTGCTTTAGAAATAGCACAAATATCTACTCTGTGTATTGGGTGTATTTGGTGTTTTTAATTTCATTATAGCAGTAAAATCTTTATTCATTTCAGTCAACAATTGAGAAGGATGCTTCTGGAGGCAGATTGTGTGCATTTCAATCCTGGGTCCTTCATCTCTCCCTAATCCTCACACCTCAAATTTTCCTGAATCACTTTCCCACACTCTACTTCAAGGTTTGTAATCCTTAAATCATAAAGAGAGTGGAATTTTATGATTTCATGTAGATCCAGTCATTTAGCCAATATGGCACTTAGAGGTCCTGACCTTTTTCCCCTCTCATAGTAAGGATAGGGAGAACAAGGCAATATTTTTGCTTCCTAGTTTGAAATATGGCAATATTTCAATAATAGGAGAGTACAAATTCTACACATGCTTCTTGGGAACCTGCAATATCACTATGTTGAATGCTATGGAGAGTATGAATATTCTTAAGAATCTAAGTCAGGTGAGACTGAAGGCCTCTCCACCAATAACTATAATATCAGGGAGAGAACACCCAGCACTGCTAAATACCAATAAACAAGAATTACAAAAGGGTGGAGGACACCAGGACATCTTCATGGCTGAGAGCACAATCAACACTTGAAGGACAAATACAGTTGAGAATCTCATGTGGTTTGAAGGGAACCCTCCTGCAACCACTTTTTACAGAACACACTTAAGGAAGAGTTACTCATCATACATGATACCTGGGCTAAAATGATGCTAATTTTCATTTATCTGACCTTACTTATTAAGGACTGAGACAGCATCATAGATTAATTCAGAAATCATCTTTCATGGTAATTTACCTATTTTTCAAAGAACTTTAATAAAGCAACTTAAAAATATATTATTAATTATTATTCATCATAGAGCTTACCTATGAAGGTTTTGTCCCCCAATTCACTACAGGGCAATGTTTCTCATTTACAAAATGATAAGTTCATTCACAAGGGTACTAGGAAATTTTACCGAAAAAAATGTGGGATTCTTTGTTGAAGACTGGATTATTTATTGAGACTAAGACAATACAAAGTTTAGATCAATTCTCATAAAAGGCAGACATTTACAAGTTGATAGGTTTGGGATGGATTACAATAAACTAAAACTTCAAGTGTTTTTGCAGCACCACTTGATGGAAGTCCAGCTATCTATGAAATAAATATATTGTTCACAAGAAAGGAAAACATGGTTATCTAAAAAAATATTCCTTGAAGCTTAGTCACCTCTTCCAATGACATGAGGGCCTCCATATTTGTTACCTATAACAGCTTCTCTAAGGAAGACACAGGTAAAAAACATGATTACTTCCAAAGAGCAAGGGACAACTTCCTAGTAACCTAATTATTTCTGAAGCCCCAACCCTACATAGACACAACACAATGAAGGTAAGTGTAAAAAGAATCACTTGGATTTTTTTTTTTTCCTCTTGTTTAATTACTGAAGGGCTCTCCAGAGAAACCCATGTGCCAACAGAAGAGGAAAGGCAGGAGCTGGCTCTTAAATTTCATGCTGAGGTGACACTCGTGTACCATTAAGATTCAGTAGAAAATTAAAATCAAACAAAGACTTTCACATGTAGAATGTGACTATTTTTAGTGGAAAAAATAAAACAAAATAATGACTTTGGTTAATAACAGAACAAAGATAACAGTACAACAATGGCAATAATAATGACAACACCCATTCAATAAGGGTCTACTCTGCACCTGGCCGTCACAATCATCATGGCTACCCCTTAAAGAAGCTTTAACATACACTTTGCAGATGAAGAAACAGAAGCCCAAGATCTTACACCTATTAACAGCAAGACCCAAGTCCCTCTAATTCCAAAGCCTGTGTTCATTCCATTTCATCAGGATTTGCTAATACATATATCTGGATTAAATAATCATATATTTATATATGCATATATATAAATTGCTTAAAAAGAATTATATACTAGTATGAAAGATTTTAAATTTACATAATTTTGTTTTTAAAAAACTGCAGATATAATAGCAGATGCAATTTATCCCCATTTGTAAGTAAAAACACACAGAAAAATCACAATACCATACACAGTACTAGTATACGCAGGAATTATTTAGGCTAATTGGTTAACCTCATCAATCTTCATTTCCTCGGTTACAAAATGGCAATTATAATGCCATCCCCTTAAGAGTCTACTGTGAGGATTAAATATTAATGCATGTAAAGGGCTTGGACCTACAATTTAATAAGTACTCCATCCTATATATATGCAATGTAGTAATTGTACTCATGAAATTGTCCGATGCTAGCAACCATTATGATTATTGCCATTATCATTATTATTAGATTAATAGTTTTCCAGTGATTACATGAATAGGTTACTGCATTTCCTTCTCCTCACCAAATTAGTGCTTTAAGTGCATCGAAACCAATGTAAAGGAACTAGGTGAAAAAATTAAAAAATGAGGAGTGAGAAATGGAATATTATGATAAGGTTCTTACAGTAATATTATGCACGACAAAGTCAGGAACTTCATCATTTGTGGGGTTGATTATAACATAAAATGGAGTTTCCAAGGAGCGTCGCTTCCCATCTGTGACGTACACCACAAACTGGTCGGTAGTAGGTTCCATCCTCAGGTGCGTGGACTGCACGTAGTTGATGTGCAAAGCCTTCATGTCTTTCCAATGAAAGGAAGCTAGAGCACACCAACATGGAACAGGCAAGTAAGAAAAGCATTATTTACAAGGTACTGGTCCTCATCTTTGATCCAATAACAGTCTGTTTTTCAGCAAAACCAATAAAAGATCAAGGCAGTTCACCTAAGTATCCTCTGTCAGGGACAGCTGCAACACCTGCCAACCATTAACATGAAAGCAGATGACCATAGATCAAAGGAAGGATTCAAATACACACGGAGAACAGAAGAGCAATAGATGCAAACCAGGATGCAGAGGGACTTCATGACATTCTTCAGATCCTCAGAATGAATGTCTAATCACTGCGGCTGCACGAGCAGTTCATGTCTTACTTGAGTAAGAAAAAGCCTGCCTCTTTCCCAGAGGCAAAACTGGAGTCAATCCTCCTGACCTCTTGATGTACATATCAAGCCCCTGATTTGAATGAGTGGAATTAACTGACATGATGTTCAGGTATTAAGATGTAGCCTTAAATCAAAAAAGTGTTTCATGTGTAAATTAAGTCACAGGAAAAATTGGGCAATGTTTAATGCAATTAATTTTAAATCTAGACCCTCTTATGTTTAAAGTAGATCTGCCTCAAAAAAGGCTTGGAGAATCATTTACTTCTAAAGTGTTATTTTGGAAAATTTTGTTTTTGCTCTCTGTTTTTGTTTTGGTTGTTTTGGTTTTGCCTGAAATATAGGAACTCTTTTAGTATCTCAGACACATTTTGATTTCAAACTTAAGGTCATCTGCTTGCATTTTTCAGACTTTCTTTCTATATAAAACTCATAGTATTTTTTCCAGTCTTTTCTACTAGTATCTATTAAAAATGATGAAAGGTTGGGAAAATGGGATCTTGTAAGTTCCCATTAGATTAATTCTATTACAGTATTCTATGCTGCCATGAGGGCCTTTAAAAACATCATCTCTTCAATGTATATTCTCATTTCTTCATAAATGAAATCTCTACTTATTTTGATGTAAACTTGTATGCATAGGGGAAATCAGAATAAAAATAAAAATTAAAAATAATAATTTCAAAAGTATCAGCTATAATCATATTGATAATAATAATTTCTTGAATGTACATGATTATTTGAACCTTTTTGGAGACCTTACCCAGTCACTAAGCACGATCTGGCCAATTACATTCATAAATAGAACAGTTAATGCTGGTTATGAAACGTTGACTTACCTATACTTATGCCCATATTGCTTTTCTCAAAACCCACAGAAGGAAGTGTGTTTTCAAGGTAACCAAATTGGGGAGGAGAAACCAAAACAAATTCCAAGTCATCTGCAGCAGTGTCAGGGTCAGTGGTGGACAAATGGTTAATGGTAAGGGCTGCTGAGAACCCCTCGTCTACAAAGAACATGGTACCTGCATACAAATGACAACACTGTGATGAATTAGCATGAAATCTTCTAATCAGAATAGTGAAGACAAAAGGGAGTGATTGAAGTTCCAATTCAGAGATGCCTTCCATATGCAAATATGCTTCCATGGGAGATGTTCACTTCCTTTGGCATAATTCTCTTTACAGTGAAAATATTCAGGGATAACGGGTGGAATTTAATTTGACTTATGGAATTAAGTCTTTTTTCTTGTACAAGCAAGCCAGACAATAATTGAAAGACAGCAGAAATACTAACTATTCCAGTACAGCCTTTTAGTCATTCTCAAGGAACTCTGATTTCCCTTGTGTCTCTACAGAAGTGACAAATGAAAATATGAATTGCCAAACTGTTTTAATGATAAGCCACTAAATGTAGTTTATGTACTCTTCAAGATCAGTTGTTACCTCTGTTTGTCAGAGCGTTAATTGCCTGAGAGCTATTATGAATTGCTCATAACGAACATTTTTTTCATGCCTTGGTGCTTAATTATTCTGCTGGGATAATGCTTCCTTTCCAGAACATTGCTTGGGAGATAGTTTGCAAATTGCAATAACATTCATACATATGCTTATATTTTTTTCTGAGAGACAGAACATATACATAATGTTTATGAAGAGATGACTTTCTAAAAAGCAAATAAGGTTAAAAGTATATAAATGGTCTCTCTGGTATACTCATTCTGTTCTAATAGAAATTACTGTGGATAAAATAAATTACTCTCTCTCTCCATCAGGCAAACAACATTTTCCCACATGAAATAAAACCAGAATATTTGAGGATTCCAGTGTTGTCCTTGTCCCAATGTGCTCACATGCACACATTCTCTCCTTACAGAAATAACTAAATTTTTAAACAAGTGAATTATTTTGATTTGTAATCTTTTACAGATTTGGGGGTTTCCACAAATTTCTGTTGAGCCAGTTAATTGAGGGTAATTGTGTATGATGGTTTTCTACTATGATTCTGAAATATATTATTTCACTAAACCATGGCTATGACCCTAGCCAAGATAATAGTGCTTTTACAGGGAAAAAAAAACCCAAAAACATTGTCACCTATTGAAATTGAAGGTGGCTGATTGTCTACTGGATGCACTGTGATGTTGAGATCATATACTGGAAAGGATTCATGGAGAGGAACAGATGGATTAGGTCCACTGTAGCAACAGCCATTCACAAAAGTGCCAGCTTCTCCATCCGAAATCACCAATGTAATGGTGTCAAAACAAGGTACCAGGCCAATCTCACCACCTGGAAAACATAACTGTGGTTGAACCTGACTTTTTCGTTGTTTTTGTTGTTGTTGTTTGTTTACTTACATGCACTGCTGAGGATCGAACCCAGTGCCTCACACATGCTAGACAAGCGCTCTACCACTGAGCCATAACCCCAGACCTGAACCTGACTTTTAAAAATACAGAATGCATGACGGAATCTACTCACACTTCTTCTGTCAGCATTGAATGACAAGGGAAGGAACTTAAGAGAATAAAATGTAAGACCCAATTTCATCACTATGAAATGAAGTGCTGTCATGAAAATAATGTGAAAATGCTTGTCCATCTGTTGCCTCGGGTGAAATTCCTGCCAGCCATCAATCACCATATGGAGGGGCAACCTAGGACTAATGAGGGTCTGACAGTTCACAGATGAACAAGGGAGAGGCATGAAGTCTGACTAGTGATGGTTTCATTCCTCCCTCATAATCCTTCAGGGGTAGGACCAACCTCAGGGAGAAGCAGAACATACCCTGGTCCCCCAGGTAATTATTCTTACTTTTGCACCAACCACCTTGCATTTATAGCCATCAACCACACAGCAGTTATGAGAAGCAGAGGACATTGGATAGGTGAAAGTCAAAAGCACTCCACATTTTGGTCATTTCCTTCAGTATTTTCTTCTTTTTTACATATTTGATCAAGATGTTTTTTAAAAGTAGCAACAGTACCTCGACAAAAAGTGGGACTTATTTTCATTTTCTTCCTATTACTTGTCAGATCTTCTTACTCTCTGCAATCCAAAGTGACCTCAACTTGAGCAGTAAGAGAAGAAGAAAATGTCAGCATTGGCTAGCTCATGTAGAAGAGGACACTCTCCTGGGAACAGAAAAGCCCTTCATGTGTGCTCTTGGTCTCATGTCTAACCTTCAAAGAGCCACGATAGAAGCAATTAATGCTGGGAGCATCAATGAGACTGGGGTACAAAAGATGAAGGATGTCATCTCTTCTCACCATTCACACTGCCCAAATTGGCAGAGTCCTGTCCTTGGGATTATTTTCCCTATTTAAAAAAAATGACAAGAAAACCTACAGATGATATCATTGCAGCAAAATGATTAAAGTATGAAAAACTGGGGGAAAAAAACAGAGTTCAGAGAGTTGGAAATGATCAGTCTTCAACCCTGGGAGGAGTCAGCAATAAGAGGCCTCTCACCTCTTTATAATATAAAAAAGTAAATTGTCTTAAAAACATTGATTCATCAGTTATTTACTCAATAAATATCTTTTTAAAGACTACTGTGGGATGATTTGCATACTGGGTACTCCATCAGAGAAAAAGGCAGATATTTTACAATCGTCAAAGGTATTAGAAAAGAATGTGAAATGACAAAAGACCCACTATGTGTTGGACAGAATCTAAAGGTAGAGAAGCAAATGATGTGGTCAAGATATCATAGATTTTTGTATTAGTTTGAGTCACATCAAATTGATGCAATTAAATCATTTCTTATCTAGAGAAGTGTCAATTTCATATATAGTAGGCCTTCTTTATACACACCTTCCAAATCCATGAATTCAATCAATTGCAGGTAATTGGTATTTTAAGTAATCTAGACATGATTTAAAGGGTATGGGAGGATGTGTATAGGTTATAGGCACATAGTAGGCCATTTGATAAGGGACTTGAACATCCATTGACGTTCTCTCTGTGGGGGTCCTGAAGCCAACCCTCTGAGGGTACCTAGTGACAACTGTGTATCAGTCCCATAATGTGCAAGAGGCTAAAAGAAAATGGGAGTGTTGGCTGACAATGGCCTGGGTCAGGGAATTCTACTGGCACGATGCCAGTCAAGTCTTTCCGGATGGCTTTGTGCATTAAAGGATGAGTAAGAGTCTGTCAGGCAGACAAAGTAGGGAACTGGGAGGTAGGAGAGAGGACTTACATGGAAAGTGGCAGGGAGAGAAATTAAAAAGTCACACCAGGAACAGAAGAGAGCTTACCAAAAAAAATTAAAAAAAAAGAGGCAAACATTGCACATTCGGTAACTGCCATTTCTCTATAACAGAAGCATAGGATATATCATCTATAGCAGTAGCGGGAATAGTAGGCTGAGCATTAAGTCACTAAAAAGATTACAATATGAGTGCAAGAACTCTTTACCTTGAAATGGAATATAGTCTAAAGACTTAAAATGTTAATCATAGTGGCATTATATTAGTGTTATGTAAAAAAATTTTTTGAATGACTCCATTTTTAACATTAGAAAAATAGGAAATTATGTACTTTTATAGTAAAATAGTATTCAATTACTAAAACATTGATAATAACAACATCATTGAATAGATATTCTGATAAACATTTTAGATGACAATCTAAATGAAAAAAGGAATCAATAAAAGTGCACATATATTATGATTGTAACTAAATGAAAAGTAATGACTAAACATAAAACACTGTAATACTTCAATGTTCACAGCGACTATCTTTGAGAGGTATAATACAGTGATTGCTTGAAACTTCATTACATTTTTCCATTCTTTTAAAGTTTTCTGAATAAGCAAGTATCATTTTTATAATTATAGAAAGTAAATAAATAATGCAAATAAAATTATTTTGGGTGGTTTTATAATCAACACAGAAGCAATAGTGGGGTCAGACAATTCACTTCAGATACTACCAGACCTTGATTCTTTCCATTGATTCCAGCACAGTGCTAAATACATACCTATTGAATAAATGAGTGAATATTTTAATATTAAATTGTCCTTTCACTCTGTTTTTCTCCTAATGTGAGGAGAAATGCATTCTCCTAATGAGCTGAGTCTCATTAGCTAACAGTTCTTTGCATGGCCGTTACAGAAGAGATTTAGACACTTGTATACCCATTGTTTAGCACTTGGAATAAGGTAGTGGAAGAAAATGTAACTCATGTCACCCTAATTCACCTGTGCTTTATAAGCCTGCCAAAGGTGCTGAAATTATATAATAAACAACTACCACCAGTCTTTGAATCACTGTCCTGCAAGGTGATTTGAGATTGACTGAGGAAACATATAAGAAGTATGTAGTTGTGAACTCTTAAGGGATCTTGAGAGATATCAAGCAAGTGCACTATGCTCCCCAAACAAGGAAATAACCAATGAAACCTTTCCTAAATCTACATGTAGATAACAGGTAGACATTACTTAAAGAAAAAAGCGGCAGGGCGTGGTGGTGCACACCTGTAATCCCAGTGTCCAGGGAGGCTGAGACATGAGGATCGCAGGTTCAAAGCCAGCCTCAGCAACTTGTGAGACCCTAAGCAACTCAGTGAGACCCTGTCTCTAAATAAAATACAAAATAGGGCTGGGGGTGTGGCTCAGTGGTTAAGTGCCCCTGGGTTCAATCCCCAGTACCAAAATAAAGAAAGAAAAAAGTCTTCCGAGAGCATGAATAAAATGTCCCATGTTAATTAATTGTAGTTGAGACAACTGGTATCCTAATAAGTCACTGTTTCCCAAGATACACATGAAAAAATATTATTTCAAAGTGTTTTGTACCATTTCCAAATTAATCTTTAGCACTTTCCATCGCTTCTCCTTGAGGCCCCTTTTCACCTCACTGCTTGAATTTTCTCTATGTTGCTTTGAATGAGAAAATGACTAGAATTCTGAAAGCTCTTACATCCTACGCCACTCAAATGGCCTTATACACCCCATTATACTTCCACCATGAAATTTTCAGTTAAAAGAGGTACATCAGTGAGTAAACAGGAAATTCTAATAGTGTGCAATTAATTCCAGCAAGAGGAAATACATGGTATTATTACTGAGGAAATGCTCCTAACCCAGACCTCAGAATAGTGTAAGGGAGATGATGGAGGAGGTGCAGATTTGTCATTCTCTCATCTGAAAGGGTTTGGCTGCCTGTTTGAGTCAACATCCCTGCAAGGCAGGATCTGGATTTATACTCCATCATAGCCCTGCAGGGCTTGGTGCTGTACCTCGCAGATATCAGATGCTGAATTAATATTTTCTTTAGTTTAACATTTTACATGAGGAATAAATGTCACCTAGAAACAATATAATGTAATGCCAGAAATGAAAGCACAGTGCTTATAAACAAGCATTTCACACTGTCAGGTACTGTGGGCAAGCCACACAAAGTATAAGACATCATCTTTGTTCCTCAGGAACTCAAAAAGCAGACTAGTTACTTCTGAGGTGCTAGCTGGTAATCAGTAAACTTTTAAAATTCATCCTATGTGGTAGCATCAAGAACTGCAGGAAGCTGGGTGCGGTGGTGCATTCCTGTGATCCCAGCAGCTTGGGAGGCTGAGACAGGAGGATTGCAAGTTCAAAGTCAGCCTCAGCAACTTAGTGAGGCCCTAAGAAACTCAGCAAGACCCTGTCTCAAAATAAAATATAAAAAAGAGCTAGGGATGTGGCTCGGTGATTAAGTACCCCTGCGTTCCATCCTTAGTACTAAAAAACAAAAAAGAAGAACAGCAGCAAGTGACACCTGCTTTTTCTCCACCCTTCAAAATCCTAATACTGAGATCAGAAACACTCCTGTATATGGTCACTGTCTTGAGAAGTGTGGTGCAGGCTGCAGACACATATTTTATTCTACTTTTTTTAATTGAAGCAAGCATTAAAACTGTTAGATTATCAAAGCTACAGCAAGAAGTGGAATAAGGCTCTCATATGGCTTGTGTTTCCTCACTAGTCACAATGCTATCACTTACCCGTGTGTTTATATGTCACAATCCCTGAGATAACATCTCCCTGATAGAACTGGTCTACTTGAACACCAGCCTTCCACACCACCCCATGCTGAGGTCCTCGAGCAATCATAACCGTCAGTTTCAAGTCATCACTGTCCACATCAGTAGCAAAAATGTGTTCAGGAGTGATGACCACTTCTCCACCCTCTGAGCAATGCATCATGGGGATGAGGTCAGCCTTCAGGACCGGTGGCTCATCATTTATAGGAAACACCTGAGCAGAAAAAAAAAAAAAGAAGCATGCTTTCAAGACAAAGAAAGAAATGACAAATTGCCCAACTGGCAACTCCTAGCTCAAAGTCACAGTGACAGGGATTTTCGATCTTCCAGACACATGAAACAATAGCCATGGAATTTGGCCAAGCAGCCTGTTTTTAACTTTCCCCTAAGCACCATCTTGCAAGGAATACCCCACATGAGAGGCATTTTAGGGAGGAATGGAAGAATATGCTTATGGTTTGGGACTCGAAGCTCTATCTCTTTCTAGACAGACAAAAACATAAATGTGATGTATAACATTCCTCATCAAAGCCTCTATCCTTCCTGCTCTGTCAAAGTCACACGTATTCCTGAGGAATTCTGGTCCTTGTGATGTGATGCTTGTACATTCACAGCATCCAGGTTACATTTATTTTGCATTATTTGGTGCAAATAATGGAAGAGATTTCTCTGCACATAAAAATTTGCCAAGAAAGAAAATATTCCTTTTTTTTTTTTTGAAGGTGAAATAACGTACTGCTCTTCATCAAGACCTACAAGGCCATTATGAGGACAAAATGGAGAAACATGAGGAAGACACTCCACACTGTGCCTGGCACAGAATGGTACTCAGGGCCTGTTGGCATTAGTCACCTGGCAAGGTAGAAGTATGGTGTGGCAAGAAGGAGGAACCCCAGCCTAGGTACCAGGGAGTGGAGATGCCAGACCACATTACACATGACTTTGGGCAGGTTGTCAAAATTTTCTAGAGTCTTAGTGTCCTTAGCTATAAAATAGTGTAATTCCTTCCGTGTTTGCTTCATAAAACAATACATACCTGTGAACATTCTTTCTTAATAACAACTATAAAATATCTCACAAACTCATTGTTACCACTAATAATAATTTCATATCACAAAAATCTGGACAATATTCAATCAGAAAGAGACAGAGCTTAGCACAATGAGAACAATTAGTGGCTCTTCAGGGAACATGGTAAGTTTTTCTGCAGACCTTTCTTGTCACTAATTATAAATAATGGCAAATCTTAGTGATTTGTGTTCATAAACCTGGGTAACCACTCAACAGAGAAATTCCAGAGTCCTCAGAAGTATGTTGGGCATGTGAGCAGATTTTTCTTCATTTGTTTAAAAGGTAGAAAAAAAAATGACCTCGAATAGACCTCATACCAGGGCTACATGGTGCAGAAATTCACAAAAGAACACCACAAATACACATACATGGCTTCTTCCATTTGCAGGGAACCCCCAGAGATGCCAGCCTAACCTGCCAAGCTGCTACATAAACATTGCTCAGTGTTAGCATTCAAAAACATTGCAAATCATGTACACATGGAACCCCTTACTTTGGTGGGAGGATTCTTACTGGGGATTGGACTCTGGGGTGCTCTATCACTGTGCATTAACCTTTTTTTTTTTGAGACAGGGTCTCACTAAGGTGCCCAGGCTGTCCTCAAACTTACCCTATATGACTCAGGAATGAAACACTACCCACCTCAACATGTAAAACACATTCTGCTGAATTTGTGCCATCTGTGACCTCCAAGAATATGTCATCCTGAAGAACCTCAGATCCATCATGTTGATACCTGGAGGGGGGGATAATATTTATAACTAATCTCTCGAGAACACTGTGAGAGTAAATTGAGATGCATGACACAAGAGCTCTTCCACGGCTTTGGTCATATGTTCATTAAATAAATAATAAAGAACCAGCATAATCATGAAGTCGCATATTTAAGCACTCAAGTAACCCTCAGTGTAAAACTGCTCCACCTTAGGAAAGTCTGTTATGTGCATTGATAATATGTATTTGTCCCCAGATCAAAAAGTGGTCATTCAATTGCCACTGTGACAACAGAAACCATTTTGGGGTAGCTCTGCCTACTTGCAGAATACACTGGTTAGGGCTAAAGAGACCCTGAGAATGAGCATAGATAGGGAAAAGTGGGCCACTTTGTGGAATTGGTGATCCTCTCTGCTTTCAAGGCTAATCTTTCTGTCAGTGCTCTGGATCTACTCAGCTCTTCTGCAAAACCCTCATCCCTGAGTTCTGCATGGCCTCCCTCCATTTCCCCTCTTCCGTTTCCAAGCTGTCCTCCTCTCAACCCATAAAGGATTTCAAATGTCTCCCAGATTTAAAAATACCTTTCCTTAGTCTAGGCTTGGCCTTATATTCCTTTAAGTCTCAGTCAAAATCTTAAAGGACTTGTCTAATTCTTGGCTCTCTGTACACTCCCCAGCCCACTGTGGGGATGCCCAGTAAATTCTAAATAACTGCTGGATTTAATTGAACCAATTTTTTTTAACATATCAATGATCTGCTTGCAATACTAAGGAATGGAAATAAGTCCTAAGAATTTAAAATTAAAACTGCATTAAAATTAGTATAGTATATAGAACCTACATGACATTCATTTATGGGGAAAAAATGGGACCATACTTTACTCAGGACTAGTCTCACCAATAGGTTGGATAGGAACTCATGTGTGAGAAGGTCCTCATTGCCATCCCTTTGTCCCTCCCACACACTACCTTCTTTGCTTTATTTTGCCATGTTCCCTGCTGTTTTCATCAAAAATAGATTAAGGAGTGACAGTATGCTAATAGTACCTTACTGTGCTAAAACTCCCCAAAGGGTCAAGTGGACCCAAGAGCACACATCCAAAGTCACAGATGTGGAGTCAAGCAGATCTTTGAACACCTGACTCTTCCACATACCAGCTGAGTGACCTTGGACAAACTCCTTAACCTCTTTGTATTTAGTTCTTTAACTATGAGAATAGAACTATCTACCTTGTCAGATTTTATTACTGTGAAGATTAAATAAACAAATAAAACATTAATTGCAAATCTCTAGTAGAGTACTTACCCTATAGTTCTGGAAAATATTGGAACTTTTATTTTTCTATCCATCATTCACTCTCTAGTAAGAACTACCTAACCAAAGTCTCTTTCTAACATGTAACTAAGAGCTAAGATCTCAAAAACAAAAACAAAAACAAGGAAAACTATAGTAGAAAAGAAATCAAGAAATTATAAATTATAAATCAACATATAACTGAACTACCAAAATTAAACCAATCTACTTGTGCACAAATTTTAGTTCCTAGTCAACTTTCAAGTCAAAGTGTAAAGCTAAGATTTCGATGCCTAATACCTCCTCCTATACTTTATCAATAGGGCCAAAGTTTCCATTTATAACTGGAGTTTATAAGTGAGAAATTGGTCTGTCCATCTGACCATTGTTTTTAAGTAGTTTATGTTGTTTTCCAGAAAAGATGCTTTTCTAAATTGTGTAGAAAATTTTCTTGCAGAACTGCAGTAGGTGGAGAAAATGAAAGACGTAAGGTGAGGACTACTTAGGACCATATGGCAGGGCTTTCTCTATCCCTGGCTCTCAGACACCCAAGTTCTACTCCATGGCCTCCTTACCCAAAGTACTCCACTTGCTCACCTGCAAATCCCTGCCCCAGTAGAATGGACAGAAGA
This sequence comes from Glaucomys volans, assembly GCA_020662805.1. NCBI lineage: Eukaryota > Metazoa > Chordata > Mammalia > Rodentia > Sciuridae > Glaucomys > Glaucomys volans. The sequence continues at coordinate 305,017 of JAJEJO010000563.1, read as the reverse complement.
TTACACTAAAGACATCAATCGACAGAACTCTATCCCAGAGTGTCTAGGATATGAAATTGGCTCTTCGAGCTGAGTTCAATTATGTAGATTAGTCCCACAGATGATTTCAGTCTCTGTTCATCTAGTTTCTATTGCCCCTTGTGATATGTGCAGTTGTAGCAAATTTAATATTCATGGTAATTAATTTTTGTTGTTCACATAGCCATAAAGTCATCCCCACTGGTAGAGTAAGCCAGAGGGAAAGACACTATCTGGAGGAAAATGAAAAATTTGTCATTTCTAATTTTTAACTATTGAAATTAGTAAGTGGCATGTTGGTATTCCTCAAAGAATTCAATGAATTTCTTTTTCCTTACTCTGCCTCACAATTGAACCAGAAGGGGAGCTAAGTTATATAAAGAAAAAAGCCATGAAATTTCCTAACCTAACTTTTAAGGCGTGGAGGTCCCCCCAAGAAAATGTGCCCCCAGCATCTAGAGGGAATCCATTCAACTCCAGCCTTCCATGCAGAGGCAGCCCCTGCAGGGAAAGGTAGATATTGTCCAACATGGTGTCCACATCAGAAACCAGGATATGCTCTGTGCTGATGACACACTGGCCTCCCTCAGTCACTCTCAGAGGGTTGGTGGATACCTAGAAAGAAGGAAGAAACATTATTCCAAGTTATTCATGAGGTACTCCTGCATACAGAACTCATTGGATCACCATGAAACTTCCAATACCATCTTTGTATGTCTGCTAAATTTTCAGGAATGTGGTTCAGGGACAAACTCATAGATGGAGTTTTGGGATGAAAAATATTTTTTTTTTACTATAAATGTTTCCAATTCCAAGTGCTGATATACACAAAGAAGCAAGACAGATATATAAACCTGAAAGTATCTACACTTTACTTTTCTGAGAGCCTGTATAATAGAATCAGCAATCAAATTGTTGACCATATATAGTGCTGACTTATGGAAATCATAATTTCATCCTGACCATGTCAATCATTGTTTGACACATATAAACCTTAGTCTACAACATAAATAAAACCTCTGCTAAATTCTCCTGAAGGAAAAGATCTCCTTTTTTCACCCTAAAACTTCTTGAAGACTTGTGAAATTTATTGAAGCTTCATTTGTTTTATTTTGAAGATGGAAATTAAAGATTGGAAATTTAAGATTCCATGGAAAATAGATCCATTTAAACATGAGACTTAAATATCAAAGCCACAAATATAATTTCCAATAAGGGAAAAATCCAAGGGTCAACTAATAATTCATTTGTATGTAAAAATCAAGTTAGAATGGCTTGGGATATTTTATCATCACACTGGGAGAGCACAAGAAGTGTCCTATGATCAAGTAGTCTAGAAAACACAGACAGTCTTCACCTTGGAGATTTACAAGGCACAAATGCACATTCAAGACTCTGACACTTAGGGTAGGAAACCCTGTCAACTTTGCTTAACTTTGCTTTAACCTATAATTTTTTCCAAATTGGAATTACTACCCAGAAGTGAGGACAAATAGATGAAGTTGAGATACAAAATCATGGGCTCCAAGGCCCCTCCCAGATGGTCTGGGTGACTGCCCTGCCAATTTGAGAACACCATGTTCTCTCCTAGGGAGCAACTGCTTTCTTCAGAGCAGCTGCTACTCCCCCAAAGTAGAATATTCCCTAAGGTAGAGTTGGTAAAAGGCAGGGATGAGCAGGGAGTGACATGGTTAGGCACAGAAGGGAAGTGAGCAAGATCAAGCAGAGTCCTCAGTTCTCAGGTCCGCTCTCTCCTCTTGCCACTTGGGCAAAGTGGTGGCCCGAGCTCCGTTCCACAGTCACCAGGGGCACTACAGGATGTCCCAAAGGGTCATGGAAATTATGAGATTCTAACACAGGTGGCTGTCTTCTATTCTATCACCAGCAAAAGAAAATATAAAATGATAGACTTTTCTCCCTACAATCACCCCCACCCCAACCTTTCCAAGTGTCTCATTTTGCCAAACCTACGTTTTCACTGTAGGTGGGAGGAAGAAAGGGAGCTCTCACTCAGAGTATCACCTTTGAACCAAGGTCTGTGCTTACCAGCCTCCCTTTCCTGAGTGGTACCAAATAAGTATCTCAAGATGACAGTGTTTCATAAAATATAATTTACTACGTTAGGTGATTTTTAAAATATTTCTTTTCGGGCAGATTTAAAAAAATAAAAACATAAGGCTAATTTTCCCCTCCTCACCAATCATTAACTTCTCAGTCCAATTCTCAGATGTTGGGGACTTCAGGTGAGCATGGTGTCAACTTCCCCTAATGATCTTCACTCAACCCGAATCTAGGTGGGTTTTCATATTAGAGAACCATTCCTGTGGCTGGTTCTACTATAGCTACAACTTTAAGTTTATTTCTAATATTCTTTGTTCTTTGAAGTACTATTTCATTTGATCCATGTGCCACATATAAAAGAGAGAAGCCATTATGCTGTTTCAGCCCCAAGTCCTCCTAACTATTCTATCTGCTTTTAAATGAAGGTAACTTTTCTCTTTGGCCATAGATTCCTCCACACCTCATCCTTTGCTTTCAAAAGGCCTGGACACCTTTGCATAAAAGATTTTCTCCATGCTTATGCTGAAAAAAGTTTTGGCTTTTCGAATGTTAGGCTATTTCAGGGCCTATATCTCATACGCTGAAAAGGGGCGCTCCAACTAAACCCGAATCATGTTAGTTCCACAGACATTCCAAACTATTTTCATCACAGGGAATTTGATCTGGTCCCTGAGGGAGAAGATATCAAAGGATGGAGCTTGTTTAGATTCCTCAGTTTGAACACTTCCATAGTCTTCTATCAAAGATTGCAAGCTCACCAGCCTGAGAAGTCAGGTGATACAAGTGAGTATGGTAAGATAGTGGGGACTCTGGTGGGTGGGCTCAGTGTTGCTAGAGCTCCCAGATTTCAAGAGAAACCCCCAAATCAGACCTGATAGGAAATCTTTTGGTCTTTAAATGTTGAAACTCATTATTTTAAAATATAGTTTAGACCCATCAGAACACTTTTGCATATTGGACAGCCCTCAGATAAGCCCTCTGTTCCAAACCACCTTAGGCAGGTGTAGAGATGGCCAGGAGAGACCAGGAAAGAGGATGGCAGGGCTGGCTGTATTCTAAGTTGGTACCTGGGGAGGGTGAACTCTCTCCTTAGGGAACAGGTTTGAGTATGCTCTGAGTCCCTCTGGTTTGTAATAGACAGGAAATGCTCCTTTGTCCTTCCACTTGTAGAGGGAAATAAGCCAAATAATAGTTTCACTAATTAAGTATAGCATTCTGCCAAGGGAGAGCGGACAGGGTATGGGACAAACTCTTAGCATGAAACAGCCTCATAGAGAAGACCCACAAGGTAGCATTGCCTTTGCAGTTGGGTCTTAATGAAAGACCCAAGTCCTTCAAGACCTACATAAACATTGGGCAGTGGGATAGAGTAGGACAAAAGGGTCCATCTTGATTCATTTTGGAAAATTAAAGAGCTTCTTTGGATTACACAGCAGCATAGTTGGCCTGCGGTGAGAGCAAATAAACCCTTCTAGTTGCTAAGAGACCTATAATTTAATCCCCTTCCCCTGATCAACATGTGAGGCTCAGCAGAAAGAAAAGGGAATGAAAGAGATTTTGATAAAGCTTTGAAAATAATGCCAAATCCAGCAATGAGAAAATCTTACCTTTTCAATGGAAAGTTCCACAGGAGGTGAAGGAGTCCCCTCCCCCTGCTTTGTTTCCTACACTGCAGCTGCAAAATTAAAAAGTTAGTCTTTTCTTTCTTTCCCTCCTTCCATCCTCCATATCAAACATTGTGCATACCTCAGGAACTTGATTGTCCACGGGGAGAACTGTAATGTTAAAGCAGACCCCATACAAAGTGCCACCATGCTGGTTACTGATGGAAAAGGTGAACTGGACATGTCGAAGACGGGGGCCTATATCTTGCATGGGTGGCATGTAGGCTACTTTCATATGGTTCACAGCATGCTGCAAAGTAAACAGATGGACAAATGAGAATTAATTTGCAAGGATCGGAAACTTTCAGAAACCTACATCCAAGAAAATCACTATGCTAATTGATATTGAATACTGTAAATAACCACCATCATCAATTTAAAGATTCTCAGAAGTTCTATTTAATAAATCACATTTCCTACACATAAGAAAAATGAAAAAGAAATTAATGTCTAGTGCTTGAAGCCAGCCAACTCTATACAAGGAAGGAGACTAGTAGTTCACACTTTCTCTACCTTCTAATAATTGTGTGATATGGGTCCAGCTGCTTAAATGTGTTAGGCCTGTTTCTTTATTTGTAAAAATGAAAAAATAATAGTACTCACCGTATGGGGTTGATATACTCATTTACTACCTCTAACTACAAGGAGATTAAGCCTAATTAGCTCCAAATCACAGAAGTATCTGCTGCCTAGGCTCTCATCACCATTACTGTGACCCCCATAGGATCATCAGAGTAGAGGCCACAGGTGACCACATGGTGAAGGATTTTGGAAGGTGGTAAGTATTATGAAATGAACTGTGGACCACCCCTACCCCCATAAAAAGAAGTCCTAACCTTTCATACCTCCAAATGTGAACTTATTTGGAAATAGGGTCATTATGGATGTAATTAGATAATATGGGGTCATCTCAGGACAGAGTGGACCCTTAATCCAACATATCTGTTGTCCTTATAATAGGAAAAGAGGGAAAAGACCATCATGTGATAACAGAGGCATGACAGTGACACATCTCTAGGCCAAGGAACACCAAAGATTGCTGTCAAACTACCAGAAACTAGAAGTAAGGAAAGATTGTCCTAGAAGATTTCAGAAGGAGCACCACCCTGCCAGTACTTTGATTTCAGACCTCTAGCTTCCAAAACGATGAAGAAATAAGTCTCCTAGCTTTACAACACCCAATGGGTGGTACGTTGTTATGGCAACCCTAGGACACCAATGGAGAAAAACAATGAGTGGACTGAATTTGGTGGAATAAAGATACAGGCATGGGAGTCCCAAACCAGAATCCTGCTGCTGGCAAAAGAGAGAGAAAAAAAAGCTGTATTGTATTATGACAAGATTCTGAAATGATATCCAAGCTGATAAAGCACTTTCAAATAGGTGTCACATGCTTAATGGAAATGGACAAGCAGAATGAATAAAAACATCAAGCATTTGTGGCAGATGTCAAGGGCCAAAGTCCTCAGGTGCAACACTAAGCATGACATATCTTTTCAGAGGACACATCATGTTGTTCAACATAATAGCAAATCATCATACCTGAGTAAATGACCTCAGTCCCAGGGCTGTAGGGTTTTTGGTGAGCTTTGGTATGCTGTCCACCATGAATAATTTCCCAGCATCCAAATGTCTAAAGAGAAATACAGGAAAGAATATAATCAGCTAATTTTCCAGCTAAGAAAAGTTAAGCCAGATGGCTGATAGCAAATTTTCAAAAACTAAAAGACATTATCATGGGAAAAAATAAAATGTTCCATCTTTTTATTGTCTTGTTATGTTGGGGGCTTCTAGCCTTAGGTCCAGTATCCTCAATGCCATCCTCATCCTACAGAAAGTATGTCCGAATTTTTTGGCTTTATCATCATGAAAGGCAATCATTATCCTAAACATTCTAAAAATATTTCCTTGTTATCATGTATATGGTACCAGCCTAAAATATATTCATGCTACTTTTCTGGATTGAGATCATAGAATATGATAATTTCATGGCCTATAATAACTAAAAAAATAATGCTATGAAGGCCTTAATACATTTTACCAAAAATAAAAATCACATTATCTTTATAAAATGAAATTGAAGGCCATTTTAGGCACCTATGACAAAAACAATGCAAGCTGTAAGCCACTTACTAATGAATAAGGCTTTCAAAGGGAGGTATGATACAAGTTTGAGGCAAAAGTAAATGCTGAATTGGATATAAGTTCACATTGGCTAATGAAGCAAATGAACCATAGTACTGTATATGGTCACTTTCATTCTCCAACCCTAGTAGACCATATGAGGACTTTTCAGACGTACCTGTCACTAAAAGAGAAACATGGAGGGGTGGTTATTGTGTAGAGCAGCTCCCTATCATAAGATTCTGTATCTAGAAAATGTAGATGCTTCTTCGTTATGTAGGCCACCTCCGTTTCCTTGACAACCAAATGCCGAGAAACCCCAGGAGCCTCTTTTGGAAGCTGGTCATCCACTGGAGTGATATGGATGGTCACCACCTGGAATGAAAATACACTATTCATTTAAAAAATACTAAAGAGAATGTCCCACAACCACCTAGTTGTAGTTAAGATGACATTCAACGAACTGTCATTTATGATACACTTCCATCAAATGATTCAGGAGCTACTAAGGATGTAAGCTAAAAATGCAACATCCTTTACTCATTGGATATTATATTTTGAGAATATAATTATCACAATTATAGTTAATCCAATCAGAAGTGCTATAGAAGGGGCACAGGAAGCACAAAATCAGATCCTGGTTTTGTTTTCCATCTCCCAACAATCTGCACTTTCTCTGATACTTCCTATTACTCAACCATTGATCCTAGAAACATTAATATACCTCTTGGTTCATCCTCCTCCACTTACACTGAATGCATCACCAAGATTCTACTCGTAACCACCCCAACCCACAGGTGTCACTCCTACTTGCACCAGCCTAGATCTTATCATTTCTTCCTTAATTAACTGCACCAGCCTTCTGATAGCCCTAACTTTAATCTTTTAGTCTATGAATCTAGACTTTTCATACATCTAGTGTCATCTTATAAAAATATACTTCAAGCCAGGCATGGTGGCGCACACCTATGATCCCATTGGCTCAGGAGGCTGAGGCAGGAGGGTCATGAGTTCAAAGCCAGCCTCAACAAAAGTGAAACACTAAGCAACTCAGTGAGACCCTGCCTCTAATAAATATACAAAATAGGGCTGGGGATGTGGCTCAGTGGTCAAGTTCCCCTGAGTTCAATCCCTGATACCACCCCCTCCCCAAAAAAAATAAGTAAATAAATACAAATAAAAAATAAATGAAAATACATGTCAAATTAGTTAATTTACCTCCTTAAAAATCTTAAACAAGTACCCAGGAAGCATAGAAGTACTCAAACTCCTTAACAGGGTGTCTAAGGTCCTTCATAGCTTAGACATCCTCTGTTTTCAACTTTATTTTTTACCAACTTTCAACATTAATTCGACACTCTAGTTGCACACAGTGGACCATGTCCTACTCCTCAAGGACATGTCTATGCTTTGTATCATGTTTCTTTAGTCTATTCTACTCTGCTCTTACTTTCTTTAGCAATCTGTCTTTCTCACCCTTAGAGGCTTTTCTTCAAAATGTTCTTAAATTTCTCAGTTGGAATTAATTGTGTCTGAATCTTGTCCTAAACATTCCAAAAAATATTTTCTTGTTATCAATGTATACAGTACCAGCCTAAATTATCCCTTGCTATAGTAAAATGCTGTGTCCCCTCCAAGATTAAGGTTAAAACTTAATCCCCTGTGCAATGGTGTGAAAAGGTGGGCTTTCATGAGGTGATTAGGTCATGAGGGCTCTGCATTGGATTAGTGCCTTATGAAAGGGCTTGAGTGCGTGGATTCACCCTTCCATCCTTTCTGCTTTGTGAAGATGCAGCATTCACCCCTCCAGAGGACGCAGTAAAAGGAGTCATCTTAGAAGCACAGAGCAGCCCTCCCCAGATATGGAACCTGCTGGTGCCTCAATCCTGGACTCCATCCAGAACTGTAAGGATACATTTCTAGTATTTATTAATTACCCATTCTCAGATATTTTGTTATAGCAGTGTGAATGGATTAAGACGTCACTTAAATAACATACTATGTCATTGTCTTGTATTATTTACAAGCCAATCTGTTTCTTAGACTGAAAATTCCATGAGGGCAGGATCATGGTAGAGTACAAACTATATAAAATCAAACAGTAAACAGAGTCCTTAGTGTGCCATTTACATACTAGCAGTTAATTGACCTTGAACCAATTACTCAACTTTTTTGTTGCCAACTTTCTTATTTCTAAGTTAAGCAAAATATTAACCCCACAGAATTCTACAAAGATCAAATATTATTATGAAGATGAGATGTCTACCATGTGGTAGATGCTCAATAGCTATTATACTCACTTCTGTATCTGCACAATACCTTGTAGAGAGGAGGCATTTATTTTATTTTATTTTTTAAGAGATGAGGCATTTCATCAATGATGCTAACTGAATGAGTCAACAGGACCTGTTGGTGATTTTAAGCAATCTAAACCACACTCACAGATTTGGACCGTGCTAGATAGTAAGGAGGACTGGCCACGCAGCATTTGCCATCACCACCAACTCTTTAGAGTAACCCATGCTTGGTTACAAGAAAGCTATGACTTCCTCCCTCTGGGAATGGCACATTTGTATATTGCTTGGCATTGTGGGTCTTTTCACATTCTGCCACATGAAAATATTCTTACCTTGGTTTTAATTTGTTTTGATGCTGTCATTGAAGCACAGATCAGCAATGACAATTTTGTGTATAACAGTGGTGTTCACAATACCAATTTGAAAATGAAGATGATTCCTTCTGAGACTGACATAGAAAGCAGAAACTAAAACAGGGTTAAGCTTCCGTTATGATATAAAAAAAGACCTAAACATCAGTCACAACCTATAAGCTGTGCTCCCTGGTGGAGATCATCTAACTCCTTTTTCTGTACCTTAGACAATAACAATGGCTATTGTAATGAAATGTTGTCATGATCAAACAAGACAGCAGCGTAGTGAGTACTAATACTTAGTAAGTGCTCAAAAAGTTAATTCCTTATCTATGTCCTTTCATTATTTTTACAAAAGGTTACAGATGTTTACTATCCATTATGAAGCATCTTGATAATTAAGAACTGAAGCCAGTTATCAAAATAAAGGAACACAATGATCATCATTTCTCTAGTCTCCTGGAATCTGTGTCATGATTTTTTTTTTTCCCAATGATAGTATTTTGCTAATCTACAAAGTTCAGAAATTCTCTATGGGACCTCCCAGTCATACTGTGGATCAGTGAGTCCCCACTTAATTGAAAAACTGAATTTAATAAGGAAACAATAGTTATTGTGTTTTCAAAGAGACCATTTTCCATGCTAATTTATTCTCCAACGTATTCTTTATGTAAAAAGAATGTACAAGCATGCTTTTTTATACCCCTGTAGTAATTCTTGGTGGGCACATTTTTCAACATGCTTTATGATTGCCTAAGTTGATGTTTCTTTAAATATTTATGCATGTTCAAACAATTATTGTGTGTGTGTCTGTGGGTAACAAAAATCCTATTTTAACGAAATCCACAGAGAAATAAAGTATTCACATTGTACTGAAATCTGGTTGTAACAAAGACATTATTAAACACCCATTCCCAGGCAAAGAGTCGAAAACTAGTACTCAAGCCAATCACTAGGCCTCACTCAGTCCCCTATTTTCCCCAACTCTCTCCAGTCCACTTACAGCGAGCCACAAGCACACACAGACTTGTAAGGAATCAAGACATAATCAGAAAGTGAAAAATCAGCATTCAAAATGATATAGTCTGACCTTGACCTCAAATCCAGGCTCCAATGTAACATTCCACCAGCTGGCACCTGACTTTCTTGTAGACCTGAATTCTTGATCCTTCCTCTGCCCTAAACTCTGATTCCTGCCTCCTTTTTTTTTTTCTTCTTCCTTTGAGAATATTGAGAATTATCTCTCACCCCCATGAACTACTTCCAAGGTTAGTTTTGCCTGTCCTTCTAGGTACAGTAGTTTGGTGCAAGTTTTTAGGGAAATACATTAAATATTTTTTAACAAGATGACTTTAAAATGCTATTGAGATAGACATGCCATGGTGTCAGGTGTCAGGTGAGGACATACACAAGTGTAAGGTAGAGAAATAGTCATCCTGTGGAACCTGTAGGGATAGGTTCCTGGACCCCTCAGGGATGCTAAATCTGTGGATGTTCAAGTCCTTTATATAAAATATCATGGTATTTGCATAAAACTTATGGGCATCCTCCCATAAACTTTAAATCATCTCTAGATTTCTTATACCAATATAAATGTTATGTAAATAGTAGTTCTATAGTATTTAGGGAATAATGATAAGGAAAAAATGGTTTACATTTTTATTACAGATGCAATTATTTTTTCTAATATTCTCTATCTTCAGTTGGTTGAATTTGTGAATACAAAATGGATGGACACAGACAGCCAATTTATTTGGAAGCCAGAGAATACATGGTACATAAAGACAGGGCAAATGTTTAGACTTTTCTTTCTCTTGAAATAAATTAAGAAGGAAGCAGGGCTGGAACACCGGCACATGCAGGGAATCCCCACAACTTGGGAGGCTGAGGCAGGAGCATAGCAAATTCCAGACCAGCTTCAGCTGCTTAGCAAGTTCCACACTTAGAGAGACCCTGTCTCAAAATAAAATAAAAAGGGCTGGGGATATAGCTCAGTGGTAAAGTGTCCCTGGGTTCAATCCCCAGTACTAACAATGCCCCCCCCCAAACACGTACATAAAATAGTTTAAAGAAGGAAACAGATGAAAATGTGATTATGACCTCTTTAAAAATGTATCCATCATAGGGAATAGACTTATATAATCAGATCTACAAAGTTTAGTCTGATTTATTTGCCCAGATTTAGAAATAGTTCTCTTTCAATTGTTTATATTGCCTTGGACTTTACTGCAGAGAGATCTGACATTTATATTTGTGCATAGAAAAACTTGATGCATAAAATATACAGCAACAGGGGCTGGGGTTGGGGCTCAGTGGTGGAGCTCTAGCCTAGCATGTGTGAGCCACAGGGTTTGATTCTCAGCATCATATATAAATAAATGAATAAAATAAAGATCTGGGGCTGGGGTTGTAGCTCAGTGGCAGAACACTTGCCTAGCACCTGCAAGGCACTGGGTTCAATTCTCAGCACCACATATAAATAAATAAAATAAAGGTCAATTGCCAACTAAAAATTTTTTAAAAAAATAATAAACATCTATCAACATCTAAAAAAATTTTTTTTAAAAATATACAGCAACAAAAGAGAATAAAAGAAGTCAGCTGGGTATAGTGGTACACACCTGTAATCCCAGCACTCAAGAGGCTGGCTGAAGGAGGATCACAAATTCAAAGCCGGCCTCGGCAATTCAGCAAGTCCCTCAGCAATCTAGCAAGGCCCCATCTCAAAATGGGGATGTTGCTCACTGGTTAAGCACTCCTGGATTCAATCCCTGGTACCAACCAAAAAAATAAGACGTCCAGAAGATTCCACTTTCAAAAAGACAGAGTCTTCTGAAAGTAATGTGGTGTTCCAAAAACAATTCAGGTTGAATAGATACAAAAGATTAAGAAATAAATCCTATTTCTTTCCTAACAAAAGATTAAGAAAGAACTATTAATATTCTTTCTTATTATCTCCTTCCATTATAGTCATCTTAGCAGACAGATGAATAGCTCAGTCATCTGCACATTAGCTAATCTCAGTGACTATGACATTATGAGAAGACATCACATGACAAACAGGACACATGCTTTAGGTAGTCATTCCTAGAATAGGTATGAGATTTGCTGCCATCCATAAACATGCTGCCTTCCAAGATAATAGGTAGAAAATGCCGAGCACAAAATACTATATATATTAGATGATCACTTAATTTTGGCTATTCTTTATATTTTTTATTTGTTGTTTTTAGATATACATAACAATAGGGTATATTTTGACATATTATACATATATTGGGTATAACCCATTACAATTTTGATCCACTCTTGTGTTTGAAACATGATGTGGAGTTACACTGGTCATGTATTCATATATAAGCATAGAAAAGTTATGTCCAATTCATTCTACTGTCTTACCTATTCCCCTCCCCCACCCTTCCCTTCATTCCCCTTTGTCTAATCCAATAAACTTCTATTTTTCCCTTCCCTACCTGCCCTTGTTATGGGTTAGCATCCACATATCTGAGAACATTCAACCACTAGTTTTTTTGGACTGGCTTATTTCACTTAGTATGATAACCTCCAATTTGATCCATTTACCGGCAAATGCCATAATTTCATTCTTCTTTAAGGCTGAGTAATAGTCCATTGTGTATATGTACCACATTTTCTTTATCCATTCATCTGTTGAAGTGCACCTAGGTTGGTTCCATAGCTTATCAATTGTGAATTGAGCTACTATAAACATTGATGTGGTCACATCACTATAGTATGCTGATTTTAAGTCCTTAGGGTATATACCAAGGAGTGGGATAACTGAGTCAAATAGTGGTTCCATTTCAAATTTTCTAAGGAATCTCCATACTGCTTTCCATAATGGTTGCACCAATTTGCAGTCCCACCAGCAATGTATGAATGAACCTTTTTCCCCACATCCTTGCCAACAGTTACTGTTACTTGTATTTTTGATAATTGCCATTCTGACTGGAGTAAAATGGAATCTCAGTGTAGTTTTAATTTGCATTTCTTTAACTGCTAGAGATGTTGAACATTTTTTCATATATTTTTTGACCATTGATATTTCTTCTTCTGTGAAGTGCCCGTTCAGTTGTTCCTTCGCCCATTTATTGATTGGAGTATTTGGTTTTTTGGTGCTAAGTTTTTTTAGTTCTTTGTATATGCTGGAGATTATGCTCTATCTGAGGTTCAGATGATAAAAATTTTCTCCCATTCTGTAGGATCTCTGTTCATGTTCTTGATGGTTTCCTTTGCTGTGAAAAAGTTTTTCAATTTGATACCATCACATTTATTGATTCTTGATTTTATTTCTTGCACTTTAGGAGTCTCATTGAGGAAGTCAATTCCTAAGCTGACATGGTGGAGAGTTGGGCCTACTTCTTCTTCTAGGAGGTGCAGGGTCTCTGGTCTAATGCCAAGGTCCTTGATCCACTTTGAGTCAAGTTTTGTGCAGAGTTCAATATAGGGTTCAATTTCAATCTACTGCATATGGATTTCCCATTCACCCAGCGTCATTCCTTGAAGGGCTATGTTTATGTGCCTTTGTCTAGCATGAGATAACTGTATTTATATGGGTAAGTCTCTGTGCTTTCTATCCTGTTCCATTGTTCTTCAATGCTATTTTTGTGCCAACACTATGCCATTTTTGTTACTATTTGTCTGTAGTATAATTTAAGATCTGGTAGTGTGATGCCTTCTGCGTTACTTTTCTTGCTAAGGATTGCTTTGGCTATTCTGGGTCTCGTATTTTTCCAAATGAATTTTATGACCGTGGCTTTTCTATTTCTACAAAGAACATCATTGGAATTTTAATGGGAATTGCACTAAATCTGTATAGCACTTTTGGTGGTATGGCCATTTGGACACTATTAATTCTGCCTATCCAAGAATATGGGAGGTCTCTCTATTTTCTAAGGTCTTCTTCAATTTCTTTCTTTAGCATCCTGTAGTTTTCATTGTAGAGGTCTTTCACCTCTTTTGTTAGATTGATCCCCAAGTATCTTTTTTCCTGAGGTTATTGTGAATGGAATAGTTTTCCTGATTTCTCTTTCAGCTGATTCATCATTGGTATATAGACATAATTGACTTACAGGTGTTGATTTTATATCCCACTACTTTGCTGAATTCATTATGAGCTCAAAAACCTTTCTGGTGGAGTATTTTTGTGTCTTCTAAATATAGAATCATATCATTTGCAAATAGGGATAGTTTGAGCTCTCTTCCTATTTGCATCCCTTCAATTTCTTTCTTTTGTCTAATTGCTCTGGCTAGAGTTTCAAGGACTAGGTTGAATATGAGTGGTGAAAGAGGGAATCCCTGTCTTGTTCCAGGTTTTAGAGGGAATGCTTCCAATTTTTCTCCATTTAGAATGATGTTGGCCTTGGGCTTAGCATATATACCTTTTATAATGTTGAGGTATGTTCCTACTACCCTAGTTTTTTGAACATGAATGGATGCTGATTTTGTCAAAAGCTTTTTCTGCATCTATTGAGATGATCATATGATTCTTGTTTTTATGTCTATTGATATGATGAATTACATTTATTGATTTCCATATGTTGAACCAACCTTGCATCCCTGGGATGAACCCCACTTGATTGTGTTATACTATCTTTTAAAATATTTTTTGTATGCAGTTTGCCAGGATTTTATCAAGAATTTTTTGCATCTATGTTCATTAGGAATATTGGTCTGAAGTTTTCTTGATGTGTCTTTGGTTTTGGTATCAGGGTGATACTAACTTCATAGAATGAGTTTGAAAGGGTTCCTCCTTTTCTATTTCATGGAATAATTTGAGTAGTTATCTGTGTAAGTTTTTCTTTGGAGGTCCGGTAGAACTTGGCTGAGAATCCATCCAGTCCTGGGTTTTTCTTTGTTGGTAGGCTTCTGATGGTATCTTCCATACATTACTTGAAATTTGATCATTTAAATTTTCTGTGTTCCCTTGATTCAATTTGGGTAGGTCATATGTCTCTAGAAATTTGTCATTGTCTTCCAGGTTTTTAATATTGTTGGAGTATAGATTTTCAAAATAGCTTCTGATTATTGTCTGTATTTCAGTGGTATGTGTGGTGATATTTCCTTTTTCATCACAAATTTTAGTAATTTGGGGTTTCTGTTTTTCTTGGTTAGCTTTTTGTTCTTTTAATGAATGAGCTCAATTTTGTTTATTTTTCAAAAAAAAAAAAAACTTTTTCTGTCTTTTTAAATCTTCCTCCCCCCGTTTTTTTGGGGGGTTTTTTTGTTTTTTTTTTTGTTTTTTTTTTTCAGACTACCTCTTTCTTCATTGTATACAAACGGGGTACAACTTCTCATTTCTATGGTTGTACACAATGTAGATTCACACCATTTGTATAATCATACATGTACATAGGGTAATAATGTCTGCCTCAGTCTACTATCTTTCCTTCCCCCACCCCCACCCACCCCATTTCCCTCTACAAAATCCAAAGTTCCTCCATTCTTCTCTTGCTCCCCCACCACATTCCCCATTATTATGTATCATCAACCATGAATCAGAGAAATTATTCAGCCTTTGGTGTTTTGGGCTTGGCTTATTTCACTTAGCATGATATTCTCCAACTCCATTCATTTACCAGCAAATGTCATAATTTTATTCTTCTTTATGGCTGAGTAATATTCCATTGTGTATATATATCACAATTTCTTTATCCATTCATCAATTGAAGGGCATTTAGGCTAAGAACTAACTTTTTGTTTTGTCTATTTTTTAAATTCTTTTTGGTTTCAATTTCATTGCTTTCAGCTGTGATTTTAATTATTTCCTATCTTCTACTGCTTTTAGTGTTGATTTTTTCTTTATCTAGGGCTTTGAGATGTAATGTTGGGTTATTTATTTGGTGATTTTTTTGTTCTTTTAATGAATGAGCTCAATGAAATGAACTTTCCTCTTAGCACTGCCTTCATAGTGTCCCAGAGATTTTGACAAGTTGTGTCATGATTCTCATGTACCTCTAAATATTTTTTTTAACTTCATCTCTGATTTCTTCAGCTATCCATTTGTCATTCAATAGCATATTATCTAGTCTTCAGTGTTAGAGTAGCTTATATTTTTTATTTTATCTTTGATTTCTAATTTCATTCCATTATGATCTGATAGAATGCAAGGTATTATCTTTATTTTTTTACATTTGCTAAAAGTTGCTTTTTGGCTTAAGATACGGTCTATTTTAGAGAAAGATCTGTGTGCTGCAGAGAAGAAAGTATATCCAGTCCTTGATGGATGAAATATTCTATATATGTCTGTTAAGTCTAAATTATTAATTTCATTCATTAGTTCTATAGCTTCTTTAGTATTTGTTTGAGGGATCTATCTAGTGATGAAAGAGGCATGTTAAAGTCATCCAGTATTATTGTGTTGTGGTCTATTGGATCCTTGAACTTGAGAATGGTTTGTTTGAGGTATGTAGATGCTCCACTGTTTGGGGCATAAATATTTAAGACTGCTATGTCTTGTTGATGTATAGTTCCCTTAAGCAGTATGAAATTACGTTCTTGGTCCCTTCTGACTAATTTTGGCTTGATGTCCACTTTATCTGAGGATAGAAACCCCTGCATGTTTACAAAATCCACATGGATTATGTTTCCCCCATTCTTTCACCTTCAGTCTGTGGATGTCTTTGCTTTTGAGGTGAATCTCTTGGTGACACCATATTGTTGGGTCTTTTTTAATCCAATCTATCAATCTATGTCTTTTGATTGATGAGTTTATGTCACTTACATTTAATATTGTTATTGAGATATGATTTTATTCCCTGTCATTTTAGTTCGTTTTTTATTTGAATTAGTTTCTCCTTTGATTGATTTTGCTTCTAGTGTAGCTCCTCCCTTTGCTGGTTTTCACTTTTATTTTTTATTTCTTCTTCATGAACTATTTAATTGAGTATGTTTTGTATTACAGGCTTTCTAGTTGTGAATTCTTTTAACTTTTGTTTATCATGAAAGGTTTTTATTTCATTGTCAATTCTGAAGCTCAATTTTGCTGGGTATAGTATTCTTGGCTGGCATCCATTTTCTTTCAGAGATTGGTATATATTATTCCAAGACCTCTTAGCTTTGAGGATCTGGGTTGAGAAATCAGCTGAGACCCAGATTGGTTTTCCTCTGAATGTTACCGCTATTTTTCTCTGGCTGCCTTGAAAATTCTATTTTTACTCTGGATGTTAGGCATTTTCATATTAAAGTGCCTTGGTGTGGTTCTGTTGTAATTTTGTATATTTGGGGTCCTGTAAGCCTCCTGTATTTGGTTTTCCACTTCATTCTTAAGGTTTGGGAAATTTTCTGATATTTTCCTTGAAAAGATTATGCATTCCTTTGGTTTGTATCTCTGAACCTTCAGCTATCCAGAAATTTTAAGTTTGGTCTTTTCATGTTATCCCATATTTCTTGAAAGGTCTGTTTATGTTCTCTTAACATTTTTTCCCTATGTTCAACTTTATTTTCTAGATTACATATTTTGTCTTCATTGCCTGAAACTCTACCTTCCAAATGGTCTAGTGTATTGGTGATGCTTTTAATTGAATTCTTTATTTGATTTATTGATTCCTTCATTTTGAGGATTTCTGACTGATTCTTCTTCAGGGTCTCTATCTCCTTGTTGAAATGATCTTTCACTTATTGTATTTTCTCTCTAATTTCATTTCTTACATCATCTTTTACCTCATAGATCAGTGTGACCATGAACTTTCTGAATTTTATCTCTGACATTTCCTCCACTATGGTGTTAATGGAGTATGTTCGGGTAGTTTGGTTTATTTGGGATGGTTTTTTTCTCTTTCTTTTTCATATTGTTTGTGTGTCTACCCATCTATCTGGATGGATCTGATTCTGTAGAGTTTCTACCTTATGGGTTTATAGTATCCCTCTATGTTACTAATACCCCACAGATTCAGGGGGGTAATGATAACAACAATGTATGCAAACAATATATAGCAGTAGACTAGGTCCTTAGGAACTAGATATCATAGGAATACGAAGGGGCAGTGGGATCAGCAATTTCCATCAGTAAAAGCAGTACATAATCATGTATTTTGTCTGGCTTAAAATCAAACAATAGGTGTTGTTTGTATTAATTATTGCTGTGTATTAATACACTTCTGCTGTATTAATTATTGCTGTGTCATTGCTGGTAGGGTAGACATTATATACCTCAATTAGTATTAAGAAAAGTTAAGGATAGAGTTTAGTATGAGGAAAGAAGAAGAGATAGGAGGGTAGAAAAGTGTTTGCAGTTTCAAAGGGTGAATAGGACAGATGCAGTGGTAACTTAGGATATGTTGTTAGTTTGAAAGGGGACCAAAAAATAGAACAATATAAAGGAGGAGAGAGATTACAGTTTGGGTGTCAGGAATAGAAAAATGAGAGAGGGAGACAAGGGAGACAGAGTAGTGATAAAAATGATACAAAAAAAATCAAAATAAGCTAATCCTAAACCATAACTCTCAAAATACAGAGCATGGGGAAAATAACAACTTTGGTGAAAAGAAAGAAAAACAAATGAAAGGAGGGGG